>JAVHZZ010000034.1:197500-790000 GCA_036250195.1 Mixophyes australis
TAACCCTAACCCTTACCCTAACTCTAACCCCAAACCCTAACCCCAACCCTAACCCTAACCCCTAATCCTAACCCTAATCCTAACCCTAACCCTAACCCCCTAACCCTAACCACAAACCCTAACCCTAACCTCTAACCCTAACCCTAACCCTAACTCTAACCCTAACCCTAAACCTAACCCTAACACCCTATCCCTAACCCTAACCCCTAACCCTAACCCTTACCCTAACCCTAACCCTAACCCCTAACCTTAACCCTAACCCTAAACCCTTAACCCTAACCCTAACCCTAACCCCTAACCCCTAACCCCTAACCCTAACCCCAACTCTAACCCTAACCCCTAACCCTAACCTTAACCCTAACCCTAACCCCTTAACCATAACCCTAACCCTGACCCCTAACCCCTAACCCTAACCTTAACCCCAAAACCTAACCCTAACCCTAACCCTAACCCTAACCCTATTCCTAACCCTAACCTTAACCCCTAATTCTAACCCTAACCCTAACCCCCTAACCCTAACCATAACCCCCTAACACTAACCTTAACCCTAACCCGAACCCCTAACCCTAACCCTAACCCCTAACACTAACCCTAACCCTAACCCCCTAAACCCTAACCCTAACCCTAACCCTAATCCTAACCCTAACCCTAACCCTAACCCTAACCCTATTCCTAACCCTAACCCTAACCCCTAATCCTAACCCTAACCCTAACCCTAACCCTAACCCCAAAACCCTAAACCTAACCCCCTAACACTAACCTTAACCCTAACCCGAACCCCTAACCCTAACCCCAAACCCTAACACTAACACTAACCCTAACCCCTTAACCCTAACCCTAATCCTAACCATAACCCTAACCTCTAACCCTAACCCTAACCCTAACCCTAACCCCTTAACCCTAACCCTAACCCCCTAACCCCAACCCTAACCCTAACCCCCTAACCCTAACCCTACTCCTAACCCCAAACCCTAACCCTAACCCTAACCCCTAACCCTAACCCTAACCCTAACTCTAACCCTAACCCTAAACCTAACCCTAACACCCTATTCCTAACCCTAACCCTAAACCCTAACCCTAACACTTACCCTAAGCCTAACCCTAACCCTAACCCCTAACCTTAACCCTAACCCTAACCCCTTAACCCTAACCCTAACCCTGACCCCTAACCCCTAACCTTAACCCTAACCCTAACTCTAACCCCAAACCCTAACCCTAACCCTAACCCTAACCTCTAATCCTAACCCTAACACTAACCCTAACCCTAACCTTAACCCTAACCCTAACCCTAACCCTAACCCCTTAACCCTAACCCTAACCCTAACCCCTTAATCCTAACCCTAACCCTGACCCCTAACCCTTACCCTAACCCTAACTCTAACCCTAAACCCTAACCCTAACCCTAACCCTAACCTTAACCCTAACCTTAACCCTAACCCTAACCCCTTAACCCTAACCCTAACCTTAACCCTAACCCTAACCCTAACCCTAACTCTAAATCTAAACCCTATCCCTAACCCTAACCCTAACCCTAACCCCTAATCCCAACCCTAACCCTAACCCTAACCCTAACCCTAACCCTAATTCTAACCCTAACACTAACCCTAACCCTATTCCTAACCCTAACCCTAACCCCTAATCCTAACCCTAACCCTAACCATAACCCTAACCCCCTAACCCTAACCTTAACCCTAACCCCCTAACACTAACCTTAACCCTAACCCTAACCCTAACCCTGACCCCTAACCCTAACCCTAACCCTAACTCTAACCCCAAACCCTAACCCTAACCCTAACCCCTAATCCTAAACCTAATCCTAACCCTAACCCTAACCCACTAACCCTAACCAGAAACCCTAACCCTAACCTCTAACCCTAACCCTAACCCTAACTCTAACCCTAACCCTAAACCTAACCCTAACACCCTATCCCTAACCCTAACCCCTAACCCTAACCCTTACCCTAACCCTAACCCCTAACCTTAACCCTAACCCTAAACTCTTAACCCTAACCCTAACCCTAACCCTAACCCCTAACCCCTAACCCTAACCCCAACTCTAACCCTAACCCTAACCCTAACCCCTAACCCTAACCTTAACCCTAACCCTAACCCTAACCTTAACCCCAAAACCTAACCCTAACCCTAACCCTAACCCTAATCCTAACCCTAACCCTATTCCTAACCCTAACCTTAACCCCTAATTCTAACCCTAACCCTAACCCCCTAACCCCCTAACACTAACCTTAACCCTAACCCAAACCCCTAACCCTAACCCCTAACCCTAACGCTAACCCTAACCCTAACCCCCTAAACCCTAACCCTAACCCTAATCCTAACCATAACCCTAACCTCTAACCCTAACCCTAACCCTAACCCCTTAACCCTAACCCTAACCCTAACCTTAACCCCCTAACCCTTACCCTAACCCCAAACCCTAACCCTAACCCTAACCCTTAACCCTAACCCTAACTCTAAACCTAACCCTAAACCTAACACTAACCCTCTAACCCTAACCCTAACCCTAACCCCTAACCCTAACCCCTAACCCTAACCCTAACCCTAACCCTAAACCCTAATCCTAACCATAACCCTAACCCCCTAACTCTAACCCCTTAACCCTAACCCTAACCCTAACCCCCTAACCCTAACCCTAACCCCCTAACCCTAACCCCAAACCCTAACCCTAACCCTAACCCTAACACTAACCCCTAACCCTAACCCTAACCCTAACTCTAACCCTAACCCTAAACCTAACCCTAACTTCCTATCCCTAACCCTAACCCTAACCCTAACCCCTAACCCTAAAACTTACCCTAACCCTAACCCCTAACCTTAACCCTAACCCTTACCCTAACCCTAACCCTAACCCCTTAACCCTAACCCTAACCCTAACCCTAACCCTAACCCCTAACCCCTAACCCCTAACCCTAACGTCAACCCTAACCCTAACCCAGACATATTGAATCATGAATTGAATTATGAATTGAATCATGAATCATGAATCGAATCATGAATCATGAATTGAATAATGAATCATGAATCATGAATCGAATCATGAATCATGAATCAAATCATGAATATTGACTCATGAATTGAATTATGAATTATGAATCATGAATTGAATCATGAATCACAAATCATGAATTGAATCATGAATCATGAATCGAATCATAAATCATGAATTGAATCATAAATCATGAATCATGAATTGAAGCATGAATCATGAATCGAATCATGAATCATGAATCATGAATTGAATCATGAATCACAAATCTTGAATTGAATCATGAATCATGAATCATTAAATGAATCATGAATCATGAATGGAATCATGAATCATAAATTGAATCATAAATCATGAAATGAATGATGAAATGAATCATGAATCATGCATTGAATCATGAATCATGAATCATAAATTGAATCATGAATCATGAATTGAATTATAAATTGAATCAAGAATTAAATCATGAATTGAAACATGAATCATGAATCGAATTATGAATCATGAAATAAATCATGAATTTAATCAAGATTCATGAACCATGAATTGAATCATGAAATAAATCATGAATCATTAATTGAATCATAAATTATAAATCATGAATTCAATCATGAATCATGAATTCAATCATGAATCATAAATCAAGAATTGAATCATGAACCCTAACCCTAACCTTAACCCATAACCCTAACCCTAACCCTAACCCTAACCCTAACCCTAACTTTAACCCTAACCCCTAACCCTAACCCTAACCCTAACCCTAACCCCCTAACCCTAACCCCCTAACCCTAACCCTAACCCTAACCCCCTAACCCTAACCCTAACCCTAATGCTAACCCTAACCCCTAACCCTAACCCTAACCTTAACCCTAATACTAACCCTAACCCTAACCCCTTAACCCTAACCCTAACCCTGACCCCTAACCACTAACCCTAACCCTAACCCTAACCCTAACTCTAAACCTAACCCTAAACCTAACCCTAACCCCCTAACCCTAACCCTAACCCTAACCCTACCCCTAACCATAACCTCTAACCCTAACCCTAACCCTAACCCTAACCCCTTAACACTAACCATAACCATAACCCTAACCCCAAACCCTAACCCTAACCCTAACCCTAACCCTAACCCCTAACCCTAACACTTACCCTAACCCTAACCCCTAACCTTAACCCTAACCCTAACCCTAACCCCTAACCTTAACCCTAACCCTAACCCTAACCCCTTAAACCAAACCCTAACCCTAACCCTAACCCCTAACCCCTAACCCTAACCCCAACCCTAACCCTAACCCGGACATATTGAATCATGAATTGAATTATGAATTGAATCATGAATCATGAATCAAATCATGAATATTGACTCATGAATTGAATTATGAATCATGAATCATGAATTGAATCATGAATCAGAAATCATGAATTGAATCATGAATCATGAATCGAATCATAAATCATGAATTGAATCATAAATCATGAATTATAATTTGAAGCATGATTTATGAATCGAATCATGAATCATGAATCATGAATTGAATTATGAATCATAAATCATGAATTGAATCATGAATCACAAATCATGAATTGAATCATGAATCATGAATCATGAATTGAAGCATGAATCATGAATCGAATCATGAATCATGAATCATGAATTGAAATATGAATCATGAATCATGAATTGAATCATGAATTGAATCAAGATTCATGAACCATGAATTGAATCATGAAATAAATCAGGAATCATGAATTGAATCATAAATCATGAATCATAAATTTAATCATGAATCATGAATCGAATCATGAATCATGAATTGAATCATGAATCATGAATCATGAATCAAATCATGAATTGAATCATGAATCATGAATTGAATCATAAATCATGAATCATGAATTTAATCATGAATCATATATCGAATCATGAATCATGAATCATGAATCGAATCATGAATTGAATCATGAATCATGAATTGAATCATGAATCATGAATCAAAGAATTGAATCATGAATCATGAATTGAATCATGAATCATGAATCATGAATTGAATCATGAATCATGAATTGAATCATGAATCATGAATCATGAATTGAATCATGAATCATGAATCATGAATCATGAATTGAATTATGAATCATGAATCGAATCATGAATCATGAATCATGAATTGAATCATGAATCATAAATCATGAATTAAATCATGAATCATGAATTGAATCATGAGTCATGAATCATGAATTGAATCATGAATCATGAATTGAATCATGAATCATGAATCGAATGATGAATTGAATCATTAATCATGAATTGAATCATGAATCATGAATCATAAAATGAATCATGAATCATGAATTGAATCATTAATCATGAATTTAATCATGAATCATGAATTGAATCATGAATCATAAATCAAGAATTGAATCATGAACCCTAACCCTAACCTTAACCCATAACCCTAACCCTAACCCTAACCCTAACCCTAACCCTAACCCTAACTGTAACCCTAACCCCTAACCCCTAACCCTAACCCTAACCCTAACCCTAACCCCCTAACCCTAACCCCCTAACCCTAACCCTAACCCCCTAACCCTAACCCTAACCCCTTAACCCTAACCCTAACCCTGACCCCTAACCACTAACCCTAACCCTAACCCTAACCCTAACTCTAAACCTAACCCTAAACCTAACCCTAACCCCCTTACCCTAACCCTAACCCTAACCCTAACCCCTAACCATAACCTCTAACCCTAACCCTAACCATAACCCTAACCCCAAACCCTAACCCTAACCCTAACCCTAACCCCTAACCCTAACACTTACCCTAACCCTAACCCCTAACCTTAACCCTAACCCTAACCCTAACCCCTAACCATAACCCTAACCCTAACCCTAACCCCTTAACCCTAACCCTAACCCTAACCCTAACCCTATTTCCTTAACCCTAACCCTAACCTTGACCCCTAACCCTAACCCTAACTCTAACCCCAAATCCTAACCCTAACTTTAACCCTAACCCTAACCCTAACCCTAACCTTAACCCTAACCCTAACCCTAACCCCTTAACCCTAAACATAACCCTAACCCCCTAACCCTAACCCTAACCCTAACCCTAACCCCAAACCCTAACCCTAACCCTAACCCTAACCTTAACTCTAACCCTAACCCCTTAACCCTAACCCTAACCCTGACCCCTAACCCCAAACCCTAACCCTAACCCTAACCCCTAACCCTAACCCTAACCCTAACTCTAACCCTAACCCTAAACCTAACCCTAACACCCTATCCCTAACCCTAACCCTAACCCCTAACCCTAACACTTACCCTAAGCCTAACCCTAACCCTAACCCCTAACCTTAACCCTAACCCCTTAACCCTAACCCTAACCCCTAACCCCTAACCCCTAACCCTAACCCTAACCCCAACTCTAACACTAACCCTAACCCTAACCCTAACCCCTAACCCTAACAATAACCCTAACCCTAACCCTAACCTTAACCCTAACCCTAACCCTAACCCCTTAACCCTAACCCTAACCCTGACCCCTAACCCCTAACCCTAACCGTAACCCCAAACCCTAACCTTAACCCTAATTCTAACCCTAACCCTAACCCTATTCCTAACCCTAACCCTAACCCCTAATCCTAACCCTAACCCTAACTTCCTAACCCTAACCCCCTAACACTAACCTTAACCCTAACCCTAACCCCTAACCCTAACCTTAACCCTAACCCTAACCCTAACCCCTTAACCCTAACCCTAACCCTGACCCCTAACCCCTAACCTTAACCCTAACCCTAACTCTAACCCCAAACCCTAACCCTAACCCTAACCTAACCTCTAATCCTAACCCTAACCCTAACACTAACCCTAACACTAACCTTAACCCTAACCCTAACCCTAACCCCTTAACCCTAACCCTAACCCAAACCCCTTAATCCTAACCCTAACCCTGACCCCTAACCCTTACCCTAACCCTAACTCTAACCCCAAACCCTAACCCTAACCCTATTCCTAACCCTAACCCTAACCCCTAATCCTAACCCTAACCCTAACCATAACCCTAACCCCCTAACCCTAACCTTAACCCTAACCCCCTAACACTAACCTTAACCCTAACCCTAACCCCTAACCCTAACCCTAACCCTAACCCCTTAACCCTAACCCTAACCCTAACCCTGACCCCTAACCCTTACCCTAACTCTAACCCCAAACCCTAACCCTAACCCTAACCCTAACCTTAAACCTAACCCTAACCCTGACCCCTAACCCTAACCCTAACCCTAACTCTAACCCCAAACCCTAACCCCAACCCTAACCCTAACCCCTAATCCTAACCCTAATCCTAACCCTAACCCTAACCCCCTAACCCTAACCACAAACCCTAACCCTAACCTCTAACCCTAACCCTAACCCTAACTCTAACCCTAACCCTAAACCTAACCCTAACACCCTATCCCTAACCCTAACCCCTAACCCTAACCCTTACCCTAACCCTAACCCTAACCCCTAACCTTAACCCTAACCCTAAACTCTTAACCCTAACCCTAACCCTAACCCCTAACCCCTAACCCCTAACCCTAACCCCAACTCTAACCCTAAACCTAACCCCTAACCCTAACCTTAACCCTAACCCTAACCCTAACCCCTTAACCATAACCCTAACCCTGACCCCTAACCCCTAACCCTAACCTTAACCCCAAAACCTAACCCTAACCCTAACCCTAACCCTAACCCTATTCCTAACCCTAACCTTAACCCCTAATTCTAACCCTAACCCTAACCCCCTAACCCTAACCCTAACCCCCTAACACTAACCTTAACCCTAACCCGAACCCCTAACCCTAACCCTAACCCTAACCCCTAACCCTAACACTAACCCTAACCCTAACCCCCTAAACCCTAACCCTAACCCTAATCCTAACCCTAACCCTAACCCTAACCCTATTCCTAACCCTAACCCTAACCCCTAATCCTAACCCTAACCCTAACCCTAACCCCAAAACCGTAAACCTAACCCCCTAACACTAACCTTAACCCTAACCCGAACCCCTAACCCTAACCCCAAACCCTAACACTAACCCTAACCCTAACCCCTTAACCCTAACCCTAACCCTAATCCTAACCATAACCCTAACCTCTAACCCTAACCCTAACCCTAACCCCTTAACCCTAACCCTAACCCCCTAACCCCAACCCTAACCCTAACCCCCTAACCCTAACCCTACCCCTAACCCCAAACCCTAACCCTAACCCTAACCCCTAACCCTAACCCTAACCCTAACTCTAACCCTAACCCTAAACCTAACCCTAACACCCTATTCCTAACCCTAACCCTAAACCCTAACCCTAACACTTACCCTAAGCCTAACCCTAACCCTAACCCCTAACCTTAACCCTAACCCTAACCCCTTAACCCTAACCCTAACCCTAACCCCTAACCCCTAACCCTAACCCTAACCCCAACTCTAACCCTAACCCTAACCCCTAACCCTAACAATAACCCTAACCCTAACCCTAACCCTAACCCTATTTCCTTAACCCTAACCCTAACCTTGACCCCTAACCCTAACCCTAACTCTAACCCCAAATCCTAACCCTAACTTTAACCCTAACCCTAACCCCTAATCCTAACCCTAACCCTAACCCTAACCCTAACCTTAACCCTAACCCTAACCCCTTAACCCTAAACCTAACCCTAACCCCCTAACCCTAACCCTAACCCTAACCCTAACCCCAAACCCTAACCCTAACCCTAACCCTAACCTTAACTCTAACCCTAACCCCTTAACCCTAACCCTAACCCTGACCCCTAACCCCAAACCCTAACCCTAACCCTAACCCCTAACCCTAACCCTAACCCTAACCCTAACTCTAACCCTAACCCTAAACCTAACCCTAACACCCTATCCCTAACCCTAACCCTAACCCCTAACCCTAACACTTACTCTAAGCCTAACCCTAACCCTAACCCCTAACCTTAACCCTAACCCCTTAACCCTAACCCTAACCCCTAACCCCTAACCCCTAACCCTAACCCCAACTCTAACCCTAACCCTAACCCTAACCCTAACCCCTAACCCTAACAATAACCCTAACCCTAACCCTAACCTTAACCCTAACCCCTTAACCCTAACCCTAACCCTGACCCCTAACCCCTAACCCTAACCGTAACCCCAAACCCTAACCTTAACCCTAATTCTAACCCTAACCCTAACCCTATTCCTAACCCTAACCCTAACCCCTTAACCCTAACCCTAACCCTGACCCCTAACCCTTACCCTAACTCTAACCCCAAACCCTAACCCTAACCCTAACCCTAACCTTAAACCTAACCCTAACCCTAACCCATTAACCCTAACCCTAAGCCTAACCCTAACCCTGACCCCTAACCCTAACCCTAACCCTAACTCTAACCCCAAACCCTAACCCCAACCCTAACCCTAACCCTAACCCTAACCCTAACCTTAACCCTAACCCTAACCCCTTAACCCTAACCCTAACCCTGACCCCTAACCCCTAACCTTAACCCTAACCCTAACTCTAACCCCAAACCCTAACCCTAACCCTAACCCTAACCTCTAATCCTAACCCTAACCCTAACCCTAACCTTAACCCTAACCCTAACCCTAACCCTAACCCTAACCCCTTAACCCTAACCCTAACCCTAACCCCTTAATCCTAACCCTAACCCTGACCCCTAACCCTTACCCTAACCCTAACTCTAACCCTAAACCCTAACCCTAACCCTAACCCTAACCCTAACCTTAACCCTAACCCTAACCCTAACCCCTTAACCCTAACCCTAACCTTAACCCTAACCCTAACTCTAAATCTAAACCCTATCCCTAACCCTAACCCTAACCCCTAATCCCAACCCTAACCCTAACCCTAACCCTAACCCTAACCCTAATTCTAACCCTAACACTAACCCTAACCCTATTCCTAACCCTAACCCCTAATCCTAACCCTAACCCTAACCATAACCCTAACCCCCTAACCCTAACCTTAACCCTAACCCCCTAACACTAACCTTAACCCTAACCCCTAACCCTAACCCTAACCCTGACCCCTAACCCTAACCCTAACCCTAACTCTAACCCCAAACCCTAACCCTAACCCCTAATCCTAAACCTAATCCTAACCCTAACCCTAACCCTAACCCCCTAACCCTAACCACAAACCCTAACCCTAACCTCTAACCCTAACCCTAACCCTAACTCTAACCCTAACCCTAAACCTAACCCTAACACCCTATCCCTAACCCTAACCCCTAACCCTAACCCTTACCCTAACCCTAACCCCTAACCTTAACCCTAACCCTAAACTCTTAACCCTAACCCTAACCCTAACCCCTAACCCTAACCCCAACTCTAACCCTAACCCTAACCCCTAACCCTAACCTTAACCCTAACCCTAACCCTAACCTTAACCCCAAAACCTAACCCTAACCCTAACCCTAACCCTAATCCTAACCCTAACCCTATTCCTAACCCTAACCTTAACCCCTAATTCTAACCCTAACCCTAACCCCCTAACCCTAACCCTGACCCTATCCCCCTAACACTAACCTTAACCCTAACCCGAACCCCTAACCCTAACCCTAACCCTAACCCCTAACCCTAACGCTAACCCTAACCCTAACCCCCTAAACCCTAACCCTAACCCTAATCCTAACCATAACCCTAACCTCTAACCCTAACCCTAACCCTAACCCCTTAACCCTAACCCTAACCCCCTAACCCTAACCCTAACCCCCTAACCCTAACCCTAACAACAAACCCTAACCCTAATTCTAACCCTAACCCCTAACCCTAACCCTAACTCTAAACCTAACCCTAAACCTAACATTAACCCTCTAACCCTAACCCTAACCCTAACCCCTAACACTAACCCCTAACCCTAACCCTAACCCTAACCCTAAACCCTAACCCTAATCCTAACCATAACCCTAACCCCCTAACTCTAACCCCTTAACCCTAACCCTAACCCCCTAACCCTAACCCTAACCCCCTAACCCTAACCCCAAACCCTAACCCTAACCCTAACCCTAACACTAACCCCTAACCCTAACCCTAACCCTAACTCTAAACCTAACCCTAAACCTAACCCTAACTTCCTATCCCTAACCCTAACCCTAACCCTAACCCCTAACCCTAAAACTTACCCTAACCCTAACCCCTAACCTTAACCCTAACCCTTACCCTAACCCTAACCCTAACCCCTTAACCCTAACCCTAACCCTAACCCTAACCCCTAACCCCTAACCCTAACGTCAACCCTAACCCTAACCCAGACATATTGAATCATGAATTGAATTATGAATTGAATCATGAATCATGAATCGAATCATGAATCATGAATTGAATAATGAATCATGAATCATGAATCGAATCATGAATCATGAATCAAATCATGAATATTGACTCATGAATTGAATTATGAATTATGAATCATGAATTGAATCATGAATCACAAATCATGAATTGAATCATGAATCATGAATCGAATCATAAATCATGAATTGAATCATAAATCATGAATCATGAATTGAAGCATGAATCATGAATCGAATCATGAATCATGAATCATGAATTGAATCATGAATCACAAATCATGAATTGAATCATGAATCATGAATCATTAAATGAATCATGAATCATGAATGGAATCATGAATCATAAATTGAATCATAAATCATGAAATGAATGATGAAATGAATCATGAATCATGCATTGAATCATGAATCATGAATCATAAATTGAATCATGAATCATGAATTGAATTATGAATTGAATCAAGAATTAAATCATGAATTGAAACAAGAATCATGAATCGAATTATGAATCATGAAATAAATCATGAATTTAATCAAGATTCATGAACCATGAATTGATTTATGAAATAAATTATGAATCATTAATTGAATCATAAATTATAAATCATGAATTTAATCATGAATCATGAATTGAATCATGAATCATAAATCAAGAATTGAATCATGAACCCTAACCCTAACCTTAACCCATAACCCTAACCCTAACCCTAACCCTAACCCTAACTGTAACCCTAACCCCTAACCCTAACCCTAACCCTAACCCTAACCCCCTAACCCTAACCCTAACCCCCTAACCCTAACCCTAACCCTAACCCCCTAACCCTAACCCTAACCCTAACACTAACCCTAACCCCTAACCCTAACCCTAACCTTAACCCTAATACTAACCCTAACCCTAACCCCTTAACCCTAACCCTAACCCTGACCCCTAACCACTAACCCTAACCCTAACTCTAAACCTAACCCTAAACCTAACCCTAACCCCCTAACCCTAACCCTAACCCTAACCCTAACCCTAACCCCTAACCATAACCTCTAACCCTAACCCTAACCCTAACTCTAACCCCTTAACACTAACCATAACCCTAACCCTAACCCCAAACCCTAACCCTAACCCTAACCCTAACCCCTAACCCTAACACTTACCCTAACCCTAACCCCTAACCTTAACCCTAACCCTAACCCTAACCCTAACCCCTTAAACCTAACCCTAACCCTAACCCTAACCCCTAACCCCTAACCCTAACCCCAACCCTAACCCTAACCCGGACATATTGAATCATGAATTGAATTATGAATTGAATCATGAATCATGAATCAAATCATGAATATTGACTCATGAATTGAATTATGAATCATGAATCATGAATTGAATCATGAATCAGAAATCATGAATTGAATCATGAATCATGAATCGAATCATAAATCATGAATTGAATCATTAATCATGAATCATAATTTGAAGCATGAATCATGAATCGAATCATGAATCATGAATCATGAATTGAATTATGAATCGAATCATGAATCACAAATCATGAATTGAATCATGAATCATGAATCATGAATTGAAGCATGAATCATGAATCGAATCATGAATCATGAATCATGAATTGAATTATGAATCATGAATCATGAATTGAATCATGAATTGATCATGAATCATGAATCATGAATCGAATCATGAATCATGAAATAAATCATGAATTGAATCAAGATTCATGAACCATGAATTGAATCATGAAATAAATCAGGAATCATGAATTGAATCATAAATCATGAATCATAAATTTAATCATGAATCATGAATCGAATCATGAATCATGAATTGAATCATAAATCATGAATTGAATCATGAATCACAAATCATGAATTGAATCATGAATCATGAATCATGAATTGAAGCATGAATCATGAATCGAATCATGAATCATGAATCATGAATTGAATTATGAATCATGAATCATGAATTGAATCATGAATTGAATCATAAATCATGAATCATGAATCGAATCATGAATCATGAAATAAATCATGAATTGAATCAAGATTCATGAACCATGAATTGAATAATGAAATAAATTAGGAACCATGAATTGAATCATAAATCATGAATCATGAATTGAATCATAAATCATGAATCATGAATTTAATCATGAATCATATATCGAATCATGAATCATGAATCATGAATTGAATCATGAATTGAATCATGAATCATGAATTGAATCATGAATCATGAATCATGAATTGAATCATGAATCATGAATTGAATCATGAATCATGAATCATGAATTGAATCATGAATCATGAATTGAATCATGAATCATGAATCATGAATCATGAAATGAATTATGAATCATGAATCGAATCATGAATCATGAATCATGAATTGAGTCATGAATCATAAATCATGAATTAAATCATGAATCATGAATTGAATCATGAATCATGAATTGAATCATGAATCATGAATCGAATGATGAATTGAATCATGAATCATGAATTGAATCATGAATCATGAATCATAAAGTGAATCATGAATCATGAATTGAATCATTAATTATGAATTGAATCATGAATCATGAATCATAAATTAAATCATGAATCATGAAATGAATCATGAATTGAATCATGAATCATGAATTGATTAATGAATCATGAATCATGAATCAAATCATGAATCATGAATTGAATAATGAATCATGAATTGAATCATGAATTATGAATCATAAATCAAGAATTAAATCATGAATCATGAATTGAATAATGAATCATGTAATGAATCATGAATTGAATCATGAATCATGAATTGAATCATGAATCATGAATCATAAATCAAGAATTAAATCATGAATCATGAATTGAATCATGAATCATGAATTGAATCATGAATCATGTAATGAATCATGAATTGAATCATGAATTCAAACATGAATCATGAATTGAATTATGAATTGAATCAAGAATTGAATCATGCATTGAATCATGAATCATGAATTGATGATGAATCATGAATCATGAATTAATTCATTGAATTGAATTGAATCATAAATCATGAATTGAATCATGAATAATGAATCATGAAATGAATCATCAAATGAATCATGATTTGAATCATGAATCTTGAATTGAATCATGAATCATGAAATGAAACATGAAATGAATCATGAATCATGAATTGAATCATGAATCATAAATTGAATCATGAATCATGAATCATGAATTGAATCATGAATCATGAATCGAATCATGAATCATGAATTGAATAATGAATCATGAATCATGAATCGAATCATGAATCATGAATTGAATCATGAATCATGAATCACGAATCATGAATTAAATCAAGAATCATGAATTTAATCATGAATTGAATCATGAATCATGAATTATAACATGAATCATGAATTGAATCATGATTTAAAACATGAATTATGAATTGAATCATAAATCATGAAACATTAATTGAATCTTGAATCATGAATCGAATCATAAAACATGAATCGAATTATGAATCACAAATCATGAATTGAATTATGAATCATGAATTGAATCATGAATCACAAATCATGAATTGAATCATAAATCATGAATCATGAATTAAATCATGAATCATGAATTGAATCATGAATCATGAATCATGAATTGAATCATGAATCATGAATAATGAATCGAATCATGAATTGAATCAGGAATCATGAATCATGAATTGAATCATGAATCATGAATCGAATCATGAATCATGAATCATGAATCGAATCATGAATCATGAATCATGAATTGAATCATGAATCATGAATAATGAATCATGAATTGAATCATGAAGCATGAATTGAATAATGAATCATGAAATGTATCATGAATTGAATCATGAATTCAAACATCAATCATGAATCGAATCATGAATCATGCATTGAAACATGAATCATGAATTGAATTATGAATTGAATCATGAATTGAATTATGAATTGAATCAGGAATTGAATCATGAATTGAAACATGAATCATGAATCATGAATCGAATCATGAATCATGACTCTTGAATTGAATCATGAATCATGAATCGAATCATCAATCATGAAATAAATCATGAATTGAATCAAGATTCATGAACCATGAATTGAATCATGAAATAAATCATGAATCATGATTTGAATCATGAATCATGAATTGAATCATGAATCATGAATCATGAATTAAATTGTAAATCATGAATCGAATCATGAATCATGAATCATGAATTGAATCATGAATCATGAATTGAATTATGAATCATGAATTGAATCATGAATCGAATTATGAATTGAATCATGAATCATGAATTGAATCATGAATCATAAAATGAATCATGAATCATGAATTGAATCATTAATCATGAAATGAATCATGAATCATGAATTGAATCATGAATCATGAATTGAATCATGAATCATGAATCATGAATCATGAATCGAATCATGAATCATGAATTGAATCATGAACCATGAATTGAATATTGAATCATGAATCATAAATCAAGAATTAAATCATGAATCATGAATTGAATCATAAATCATGTAATGAATCATGAATTGAATCAAGAATTGAATCATGCATTGAATCATGAATCATGAATTGAATCATGAATCATGAATCATGAATTGAATCATGAATTGAATCATGAATTAAGAATCAT
Organism: Mixophyes australis; assembly: GCA_036250195.1. Classification (NCBI taxonomy): domain Eukaryota; kingdom Metazoa; phylum Chordata; class Amphibia; order Anura; family Limnodynastidae; genus Mixophyes; species Mixophyes australis. The sequence goes on from JAVHZZ010000034.1 coordinate 213,519, forward strand.
AAATTAAATCATGAATTAAGAATCATAAATTAAATCATGAATTGAATCATGAATTAAATCATGAATCATGAAATGAATCATGAATCATGAAATGAATCATGAATCATGAATTGAATCATGAATCATCAAATAAATCATCAAATGAATCATGAATTTAATCATGAATCTTGAATTGAATCATGAATCATGAATCTAATCATGAATCATGAATTGAATCATGAATCATGAATCACGAATCATGAATTGAATCATGAATCATGAATCACGAATCATGAACTGAATCATGAATCATGAATTGAATCATGAATCATGAATTGAATCATGAATTGAATCATGAGTTATGAATCATAAATTGAATCATGAATTGAATCATAAATTGAATCATGAATCATGAAATGAATCATGAATCATGAATTGAATCATGAATCATCAAATAAATCATCAAATGAATCATTAATTGAATCATGAATCTTGAATTGAATCATGAATCATGAAATGAAACATGAAATGAATCATGAATCATGAATTGAATCATGAATCATGAATTGAATCATGAATCATGAATCATGAATTGAATCATGAATCATGAATCAAATTATGAATCATGAATCATGAATCGAATCAGGAATCATGAATTGAATCATGAATCATGAATCACGAATCATGAACTGAATCATGAATCATGAATTGAATCATGAATCATGAATCGAATCATGAATCATGAATCATGAATTGAATCATGAATCATGAATTGAATCATGAATTGAATCATGAATTATGAATCATAAATTGAATCATGAATTGAATCATAAATTGAATCATGAATCATGAAATGAATCATGAATCATGAATCATGAAATGAATTATGAATTGAATCATAAATCATGAATCGAATCATGAATCATGAAATAAATCATGAATTGAATCATGAATTGAATCATGAATCATGAATCATAAATCGAATCATGAATTGAATCATGAATCATGAAATGAATCATGAATTATGAATTGAATCATGAATCATGAATTGAATCAGGAATCATGAATCATGAAATGAAGCATGAAATGAATCATGAATCATGAATTGAATCATGAATTGAATCATAAATTGAATCATGAATCATGAATCGAATCAGGAATCATGAATCATGAAATGAATTATGAATTGAATCATAAATCATGAATCGAATCATGAATCATGAAATAAATAATGAATTGAATCATGAATTGAATCATGAATCATGAATCATAAATCGAATCATGAATCATGAATTGATTCAGGAATCATGAATCATGAAATGAAGCATGAAATGAATCATGAATCATGAATTGAATCATGAATCACGAATTGAATCATGCATCATGAATTGAATCATGAATCATAAATCGAATCATGAATTATGAATCATGAATTGAATCATGAATCATGAATCATGAATTGAATCATAAATCCTGAATTGAATCATGAATTGAATCATTAATCATGAATCATGAATCGAATCATGAATCATGAAATAAATCATGAATTGAATCAAGATTCATGATACATGAATTGAATCATGAAATAAATCAGGAATCATGAATTGAATCATAAATCATGAATCATAAATTTAATCATGAATCATGAATCGAATCATGAATCATGAATTGAATCATGAATCATGAATCATGAATCAAATCATGAATTGAATCATGAATCATGAATTGAATCATAAATCATGAATCATGAATTTAATCATGGATCATATATCGAATCATGAATAATGAATCATGAATCGAATCATGAATTGAATCATGAATCATGAATTGAATCATGAATCATGAATCATGAATTGAATCATGAATCATGAATTGAATCATGAATCATGAATCATGAATTGAATCATGAATCATATATCATGAATCATGAATTGAATTATGAATCATGTATCGAATCATGAATCATGAATCATGAATTGAATCATGAATCATAAATCATGAATTAAATCATGAATCATGAATTGAATCATGAGTCATGAATCATGAATTGAATCATGAATCATGAATTGAATCATGAATCATGAATCGAATGATGAATTGAATCATTAATCATGAATTGAATCATGAATCATGAATCATAAAATGAATCATGAATCATGAATTGAATCATTAATCATGAATTTAATCATGAATCATGAATTGAATCATGAATCATAAATCAAGAATTGAATCATGAACCCTAACCCTAACCTTAACCCATAACCCTAACCCTAACCCTAACCCTAACCCTAACTGTAACCCTAACCCCTAACCCTAACCCTTACCCTAACCCTAACCCTAACCCCCTAACCCTAACCCTAACCCCCTAACCCTAACCCTAACCCCCTAACCCTAACCCTAACCCTAACCCTAATGCTAACCCTAACCCCTAACCCTAACCCTAACCCTAACCTTAACCCTAATACTAACCCTAGCCCTAACCCCTTAACCCTAACCCTAACCCTGACCCCTAACCACTAACCCTAACCCTAACCCTAACCCTAACCCTAACTCTAAACCTAACCCTAAACCTAACCCTAACCCTAACCCTAACCCTAACCCTAACCCCTAACCATAACCTCTAACCCTAACCCTAACCCTAACCCTAACCGCTTAACACTAACCATAACCCTAACCCCAAACCCTAACCCTAACCCTAACCCCTAACCCTAACACTTACCCAAACCCTAACCCCTAACCTTAACCCTAACCCTAACCCTAACCCCTAACCTTAACCCTAACCCTAACCCTAACCCTAACCCCTTAACCCTAACCCTAACCCTAACCCTAACCCCTAACCCCTAACCCTAACCCCAACCCTAACCCTAACCCGGACATATTGAATCATGAATTGAATTATGAATTGAATCATGAATCATGAATCGTATCATGAATCATGAATCAAATCATGAATATTGACTCATGAATTGAATTATGAATCATGAATCATGAATTGAATCATGAATCAGAAATCATGAATTGAATCATGAATCATGAATCGAATCATGAATTGAATCATAAATCATGAATCATAATTTGAAGCATGAATCATGAATCGAATCATGAATCATGAATTGAATTATGAATCATAAATCATGAATTGAATCATGAATCACAAATCATGAATTGAATCATGAATCATGAATCATGAATTGAAGCATGAATCATGAATCGAATCATGAATCATGAATCATGAATTGAATTATGAATCATGAATCATGAATTGAATCATGAATTGAATCATAAATCATGAATCATGAATCGAATCATGAATCATGAAATAAATCATGAATTGAATCAAGATTCATGAACCATGAATTGAATAATGAAATAAATTAGGAACCATGAATTGAATCATAAATCATGAATCATAAATTTAATCATGAATCATGAATCGAATCATGAATCATGAATTGAATCATGAATCATGAATCATGAATCAAATCATGAATTGAATCATGAATCATGAATTGAATCATAAATCATGAATCATGAATTTAATCATGAATCATATATCGAATCATGAATCATGAATCATGAATTGAATCATGAATTGAATCATGAATCATGAATTGAATCATGAATCATGAATCATGAATTGAATCATGAATCATGAATTGAATCATGAATCATGAATCATGAATTGAATCATGAATCATGAATTGAATCATGAATCATGAATCATGAATTGAATCATGAATCATGAATCATGAATCATGAATTGAATTATGAATCATGAATCGAATCATGAATCATGAATCATGAATTGAATCATCAATCATAAATCATGAATTAAATCATGAATCATGAATTGAATCATGAATCATGAATTGAATCATGAATCATGAATCGAATGATGAATTGAATCATGAATCATGAATTGAATCATGAATCATGAATCATAAAGTGAATCATGAATCATGAATTGAATCATTAATTATGAATTGAATCATGAATCATGAATCATAAATTAAATCATGAATCATGAAATGAATCATGAATCATGAATTGAATCATGAATCATGAATTGATTAATGAATCATGAATCATGAATCAAATCATGAATCATGAATTGAATAATGAATCATGAATTGAATCATGAATTATGAATCATAAATCAAGAATTAAATCATGAATCATGAATTGAATCATGAATCATGTAATGAATCATGAATTGAATCATGAATCATGAATTGAATCATGAATCATGAATCATAAATCAAGAATTGAATCATGAATCATGAATTGAATCATAAATCATGAATCATGAATTTAATCATGAATCATATATCGAATCATGAATCATGAATCATGAATTGAATCATGAATTGAATCATGAATCATGAATTGAATCATGAATCATGAATCATGAATTGAATCATGAATCATGAATTGAATCATGAATCATGAATCATGAATTGAATCATGAATCATGAATTGAATCATGAATCATGAATCATGAATTGAATCATGAATCATGAATCATGAATCATGAATTGAATTATGAATCATGAATCATGAATCATGAATTGAATCATGAATCATAAATCATGAATTAAATCATGAATCATGAATTGAATCATGAATCATGAATTGAATCATGAATCATGAATCGAATGATGAATTGAATCATGAATCATGAATCATAAAGTGAATCATGAATCATGAATTGAATCATTAATTATGAATTGAATCATGAATCATGAATCATAAATTAAATCATGAATCATGAAATGAATCATGAATTATGAATTGAATCATGAATCATGAATTGATTAATGAATCATGAATCATGAATCAAATCAGGAATCATGAATTGAATAATGAATCATGAATTGAATCATGAATTATGAATCATAAATCAAGAATTAAATCATGAATCATGAATTGAATCATGAATCATGTAATGAATCATGAATTGAATCATGAATCATGAATTGAATCATGAATCATGAATCATAAATCAAGAATTAAATCATGAATCATGAATTGAATCATGAATCATGAATTGAATCATGAATCATGAATTGAATCATGAATCATGTAATGAATCATGAATTGAATCATGAATTCAAACATGAATCATGAATTGAATTATGAATTGAATCAAGAATTGAATCATGCATTGAATCATGAATCATGAATTGATGATGAATCATGAATCATGAATCAATTCATTGAATTGAATTGAATCATAAATCATGAATTGAATCATGAATAATGAATCATGAAATGAATCATCAAATGAATCATGATTTGAATCATGAATCTTGAATTGAATCATGAATCATGAAATGAAACATGAAATGAATCATGAATCATGAATTGAATCATGAATCATAAATTGAATCATGAATCATGAATCATGAATTGAATCATGAATCATGAATCGAATCATGAATCATGAATTGAATAATGAATCATGAATCATGAATCGAATTTATGAATCATGAATTGAATCATGAATCATGAATCACGAATCATGAATTAAATCAAGAATCATGAATTTAATCATGAATTGAATCATGAATCATGAATTAAAACATGAATCATGAATTGAATCATGATTTAAAACATGAATTATGAATTGAATCATGAATCATGAAACATTAATTGAATCTTGAATCATGAATCGAATCATAAAACATGAATCGAATTATGAATCACAAATCATGAATTGAATTATGAATCATGAATTGAATCATGAATCACAAATCATGAATTGAATCATGAATCATGAATCATGAATTAAATCATGAATCATGAATTGAATCATGAATCATGAATCATGAATTGAATCATGAATAATGAATAATGAATCGAATCATGAATTGAATCAGGAATCATGAATCATGAATTGAATCATGAATCATGAATCGAATCATGAATCATGAATCATGAATCGAATCATGAATCATGAATCATGAATTGAATCATGAATCATGAATAATGAATCATGAATTGAATCATGAATCATGAATTGAATAATGAATCATGAAATGTATCATGAATTGAATCATGAATTCAAACATCAATCATGAATCGAATCATGAATCATGCATTGAAACATGAATCATGAATTGAATTATGAATTGAATCATGAATTGAATTATGAATTGAATCAGGAATTGAATCATGAATTGAAACATGAATCATGAATCATGAATCGAATCATGAATCATGACTCTTGAATTGAATCATGAATCATGAATCGAATCATCAATCATGAAATAAATCATGAATTGAATCAAGATTCATGAACCATGAATTGAATCATGAAATAAATCATGAATCATGATTCGAATCATGAATCATGAATTGAATCATGAAACATGAATCATGAATTGAATTATGAATCATGAATCGAATCATGAATCATGAATCATGAATTGAATCATGAATCATGAATTGAATTATGAATCATGAATTGAATCATGAATCGAATTATGAATCATGAATCGAATCATGAATCATGAATCATGAATTGAATCATGAATCATAAAATGAATCATGAATCATGAATTGAATCATTAATCATGAAATGAATCATGAATCATGAATTGAATCATGAATCATGAATTGAATCATGAATCATGAATCATGAATCATGAATCGAATCATGAATCATGAATTGAATCATGAACCATGAATTGAATATTGAATCATGAATCATAAATCAAGAATTAAATCATGAATCATGAATTGAATCATAAATCATGTAATGAATCATGAATTGAATCAAGAATTGAATCATGCATTAAATCATGAATCATGAATTGAATCATGAATCATGAATCATGAATTGAATCATGAATCATGAATTGAATCATGAATTGAATCATGAATCATGAATTGAATCATGAATCATGAATCATGAATTGAATCATGAATCATGAATTGAATCATGAATCATGAATCATGAATTGAATCATGAATCATGAATTGAATCATGAATCATGAATCATGAATTGAATCATGAATCATGAATCATGAATCATGAAATGAATTATGAATCATGAATCGAATCATGAATCATGAATCATGAATTGCGTCATGAATCATAAATCATGAATTAAATCATGAATCATGAATTGAATCATGAATCATGAATTGAATCATGAATCATGAATCGAATGATGAATTGAATCATGAATCATGAATTGAATCATGAATCATGAATCATAAAGTGAATCATGAATCATGAATTGAATCATTAATTATGAATTGAATCATGAATCATGAATCATAAATTAAATCATGAATCATGAAATGAATCATGAATCATGAATTGAATCATGAATCATGAATTGATTAATGAATCATGAATCATGAATCAAATCATGAATCATGAATTGAATAATGAATCATGAATTGAATCATGAATTATGAATCATAAATCAAGAATTAAATCATGAATCATGAATTGAATCATGAATCATGTAATGAATCATGAATTGAATCATGAATCATGAATTGAATCATGAATCATGAATCATAAATCAAGAATTAAATCATGAATCATGAATTGAATCATGAATCATGAATTGAATCATGAATCATGTAATGAATCATGAATTGAATCATGAATTCAAACATGAATCATGAATTGAATTATGAATTGAATCAAGAATTGAATCATGCATTGAATCATGAATCATGAATCATGAATTGAATCATGAATCATGAATTGAATCATGAATCATGAATCATGAATTGAATCATGAATCATGAATCATGAATCATGAATTGAATTATGAATCATGAATCGAATCATGAATCATGAATCATGAATTGTATCATGAATCATAAATCATGAATTAAATCATGAATCATGAATTGAATCATGAATCATGAATTGAATCATGAATCATGAATCGAATGATGAATTGAATCATGAATCATGAATTGAATCATGAATCATGAATCATAAAGTGAATCATGAATCATGAATTGAATCATTAATTATGAATTGAATCATGAATCATGAATCATAAATTAAATCATGAATCATGAAATGAATCATGAATCATGAATTGAATCATGAATCATGAATTGATTAATGAATCATGAATCATGAATCAAATCATGAATCATGAATTGAATAATGAATCATGAATTGAATCATGAATTATGAATCATAAATCAAGAATTAAATCATGAATCATGAATTGAATCATGAATTGAATCATGAATCATGAATTGAATCATGAATCATGAATCATAAATCAAGAATTGAATCATGAATCATGAATTGAATCATAAATCATGAATCATGAATTTAATCATGAATCATATATCGAATCATGAATCATGAATCATGAATTGAATCATGAATTGAATCATGAATCATGAATTGAATCATGAATCATGAATCATGAATTGAATCATGAATCATGAATTGAATCATGAATCATGAATCATGAATTGAATCATGAATCATGAATTGAATCATGAATCATGAATCATGAATTGAATCATGAATCATGAATCATGAATCATGAATTGAATTATGAATCATGAATCGAATCATGAATCATGAATCATGAATTGAATCATGAATCATAAATCATGAATTAAATCATGAATCATGAATTGAATCATGAATCATGAATTGAATCATGAATCATGAATCGAATGATGAATTGAATCATGAATCATGAATCATAAAGTGAATCATGAATCATGAATTGAATCATTAATTATGAATTGAATCATGAATCATGAATCATAAATTAAATCATGAATCATGAAATGAATCATGAATCATGAATTGAATCATGAATCATGAATTGATTAATGAATCATGAATCATGAATCAAATCATGAATCATGAATTGAATAATGAATCATGAATTGAATCATGAATTATGAATCATAAATCAAGAATTAAATCATGAATCATGAATTGAATCATGAATCATGTAATGAATCATGAATTGAATCATGAATCATGAATTGAATCATGAATCATGAATCATAAATCAAGAATTAAATCATGAATCATGAATTGAATCATGAATCATGAATTGAATCATGAATCATGTAATGAATCATGAATTGAATCATGAATTCAAACATGAATCATGAATTGAATTATGAATTGAATCAAGAATTGAATCATGCATTGAATCATGAATCATGAATTGATGATGAATCATGAATCATGAATTAATTCATTGAATTGAATTGAATCATAAATCATGAATTGAATCATGAATAATGAATCATGAAATGAATCATCAAATGAATCATGATTTGAATCATGAATCTTGAATTGAATCATGAATCATGAAATGAAACATGAAATGAATCATGAATCATGAATTGAATCATGAATCATAAATTGAATCATGAATCATGAATCATGAATTGAATCATGAATCATGAATCGAATCATGAATCATGAATTGAATAATGAATCATGAATCATGAATCGAATCATGAATCATGAATTGAATCATGAATCATGAATCACGAATCATGAATTAAATAAAGAATCATGAATTTAATCATGAATTGAATCATGAATCATGAATTAAAACATGAATCATGAATTGAATCATGATTTAAAACATGAATTATGAATTGAATCATGAATCATGAAACATTAATTGAATCTTGAATCATGAATCGAATCATAAAACATGAATCGAATTATGAATCACAAATCATGAATTGAATTATGAATCATGAATTGAATCATGAATCATGAATTAAATCATGAATCATGAATTGAATCATGAATCATGAATCATGAATTGAATCATGAATCATGAATAATGAATCGAATCATGAATTGAATCAGGAATCATGAATCATGAATTGAATCATGAATCATGAATCGAATCATGAATCATGAATCATGAATCGAATCATGAATCATGAATCATGAATTGAATCATGAATCATGAATAATGAATCATGAATTGAATCATGAATCATGAATTGAATAATGAATCATGAATTGAATTATGAATTGAATCATGAATTGAATTATGAATTGAATCAGGAATTGAATCATGAATTGAAACATGAATCATGAATCATGAATCGAATCATGAATCATGACTCTTGAATTGAATCATGAATCATGAATCGAATCATCAATCATGAAATAAATCATGAATTGAATCAAGATTCATGAACCATGAATTGAATCATGAAATAAATCATGAATCATGATTCGAATCATGAATCATGAATTGAATCATGAAACATGAATCATGAATTGAATTATGAATCATGAATCGAATCATGAATCATGAATCATGAATTGAATCATGAATCATGAATTGAATTATGAATCATGAATTGAATCATGAATCGAATTATGAATCATGAATCGAATCATGAATCATGAATCATGAATTGAATCATGAATCATAAAATGAATCATGAATCATGAATTGAATCATTAATCATGAAATGAATCATGAATCATGAATTGAATCATGAATCATGAATTGAATCATGAATCATGAATCATGAATCATGAATCGAATCATGAATCATGAATTGAATCATGAACCATGAATTGAATATTGAATCATGAATCATAAATCAAGAATTAAATCATGAATCATAAATTGAATCATAAATCATGTAATGAATCATGAATTGAATCAAGAATTGAATCATGCATTGAATCATGAATCATGAATTGAATCATGAATCATGAATTGAATCATGAATTGAATCATGAATTAAGAATCATAAATTAAATCATGAATTGAATCATGAATTAAATCATGAATCATGAAATGAATCATGAATCATGAAATGAATCATGAATCATGAATTGAATCATGAATCATCAAATAAATCATCAAATGAATCATGAATTTAATCATGAATCTTGAATTGAATCATGAATCATGAAATGAAACATGAAATGAATCATGAATCATGAATCTAATCATGAATCATGAATTGAATCATGAATCATGAATCACGAATCATGAATTGAATCATGAATCATGAATCACGAATCATGAACTGAATCATGAATCATGAATTGAATCATGAATCATGAATTGAATCATGAATTGAATCATGAGTTATGAATCATACATTGAATCATGAATTGAATCATAAATTGAATCATGAATCATGAAATGAATCATGAATCATGAATTGAATCATGAATCATCAAATAAATCATCAAATGAATCATTAATTGAATCATGAATCTTGAATTGAATCATGAATCATGAAATGAAACATGAAATGAATCATGAATCATGAATTGAATCATGAATCATGAATTGAATTATGAATCATGAATCATGAATTGAATCATGAATCATGAATCAAATTATGAATCATGAATCATGAATCGAATCAGGAATCATGAATTGAATCATGAATCATGAATCACGAATCATGAACTGAATCATGAATCATGAATCATGAATCGAATCATGAATCATGAATCATGAATTGAATCATGAATCATGAATTGAATCATGAATTGAATCATGAATTATGAATCATAAATTGAATCATGAATTGAATCATAAATTGAATCATGAATCATGAAATGAATCATGAATCATGAATCATGAAATGAATTATGAATTGAATCATAAATCATGAATCGAATCATGAATCATGAAATAAATCATGAATTGAATCATGAATTGAATCATGAATCATGAATCATAAATCGAATCATGAATTGAATCATGAATCATGAAATGAATCATGAATTATGAATTGAATCATGAATCATGAATTGAATCAGGAATCATGAATCATGAAATGAAGCATGAAATGAATCATGAATCATGAATTGAATCATGAATTGAATCATAAATTGAATCATGAATCATGAAATGAATCATGAATCATGAATTGAATCATGAATCATGAATTGAATCAGGAATCATGAATCATGAAATGAATTATGAATTGAATCATAAATCATTAATCGAATCATGAATCATGAAATAAATAATGAATTGAATCATGAATTGAATCATGAATCATGAATCATAAATCGAATCATGAATCATGAATTGATTCAGGAATCATGAATCATGAAATGAAGCATGAAATGAATCATGAATCATGAATTGAATCATGAATCACGAATTGAATCATGCATCATGAATTGAATCATGAATCATAAATCGAATCATGAATCATGAATCATGAATTGAATCATGAATCATGAATCATGAATTGAATCATAAATCTTGAATTGAATCATGAATTGAATCATGAATCATGAATCATGAATCGAATCATGAATCATGAAATAAATCATGAATTGAATCAAGATTCATGAACCATGAATTGAATCATGAAATAAATCATGAATCATGAATCATGAATCAAATCATGAATTGAATCATGAATCATGAATCGAATCATGAATCAAGAATTGAATCATGAATCATGAATTGAATCATGAATCATGAATCATGAATCAAATCATGAATTGAATCATGAATCATGAATCATGAATTGAATTATAAATCATGAATCATAAATTTAATCATGAATCATGAATCGAATCATGAATCATGAATCATGAATCGAATCATGAATTGAATCATGAATTGAATCATAAATCATGAATTGAAATATAAATCATGAATCATTAATTGAATCATAAATCATGAATCATGAATTGAATCATGAATTGAATCATGAATCATGAACTGAATAATGAATCATGAATCATTAATTGAATCATAAATCATGAATCATGAATTGAATCATGAATTGAATCATGAATCATGAATTGAATCATGAATCATGAATCATGAATTAAATCATGAATCATGAAAAGAATCATGAAATGAATCATGAATCATGAATTGAATCATGAATCATGAATTGAAACATGAATCATGAATTAAATCATGATTAATGGATTGAATCATGAATCATGAATTGAATCATGAATCATGCATCATAAATCAAGAATTGAATCATGAATCATGAATTCAATCATGAATCATGAAATGAATCATGAATTGAATCATGAATTCAAACATGAATCATGAATCGAATCATGAATCATGAATTGAATTATGAATTGAATCAAGAATTGAATCATGCATTGATTCATGAATCATGAATCGAATCATGATTCATGAATTGAATCATGAATCATGAATCATGAATTGAATCATGAATCATGAATCATGAATTAAATCATGAATTGAATCATGAATTATAAATCATAAGTTGAATCATGAATTAAATCATGAATTAAATCATGAATCATGAATCATGAAATGAATCATAATTTATGAATTGAATCATGAATCATGAAATGAATCATGAATCATGAATTGAATCATGAATCATGAATTGAATCATGAATCATGAATCATGAATCATGAATCATAAATCGAATCATGAATCATGAATCATGAATTGAATCATGAATTATGAATCATGAATCGAATTTTGAATCATGAATTTAATCATGAATCATGAATCACGAATCATGAATTGAATTATGAATCATGAATTGAATCATGAATAATGAATCAAATCATGAATCATGAATTGAATCATGAATCATGAATTGAATCATAAATTGAATCATGAATTATGAATCATAAATTAAATTATGAATTGAATCATGAATAATGAAATGAATCATGAATCATGAATTGCATCATGAATCATGAATTTAATCAGGAATAATGAATCATGAAATGAATCATGAAATGAATCATGAATCATGAATTGAATCATGAATCACAAATTGAATAATGCATCAGGAATTGAATAATGAATTATAAATCGAGTCATGAATCATGAATCATGAATTAAATCATAAATCATGAATCTAATCATGAATCATGAAATAAATCATGAATTGAATCATGAATTGAATCATGAATCATGAATCATAAATCGAATCATGAATTGAATCATGAATCATGAAATGAATCATGCATTATGAATTGAATCATGAATCATGAATTGAATCATGAATCATGAATCATGAAATGAAGCATGAAATGAATCATGAATCATGAATTGAATCATGAATCACGAATTGAATCATGCATCATGAATTGAATCATGAATCATAAATCGAATCATGAATCATGAATTGAATCATAATTCCTGAATTGAATCATGAATTGAATCATGAATCATGAATCATGAATCGAATCATGAATCATGAAATAAATCATGAATTGAATCATGAATTGAATCATGAATCATGAATCATGAATCGAATCATGAATTATGAAATAAATAATGAATTGAATCAAGATTCATGAACCATGAATTGAATCATGAAATAAATCATGAATCATGAATTGATTCATAAATCATGAATCATGAATTGATTCATAAATCATGAATCATGAATTGATTCATAAATCATGAATCATAAATTTAATCATGAATCATGAATCGAATCATGAATCAAGAATTGAATCATGAATCATGAATCGAATCATGAATCATGAATTGAATCATGAATCATGAATCATGAATCAAATCATGAATTGAATCATGAATCATGAATCATGAATTGAATCATAAATCATGAATCATAAATTTAATCATGAATCATGAATCGAATCATGAATCATGAATCATGAATCGAATCATTAATTGAATCATGAATTGAATCATAAATCATGAACTGAATAATGAATCATGAATCATTAATTGAATCATAAATCATGAATCATGAATTGAAACATGAATTGAATCATGAATCATGAACTGAATAATGAATCATGAATCATAAAATGAATCATGAATCATGAATTGAATCATGAATCATGAATTGAAACATGAATCATGAATTGAATCATGATTAATGGATTGAATCATGAATCATGAATTGAATCATGAATCATGCATCATAAATCAAGAATTGAATCATGAATCATGAATTCAATCATGAATCATGAAATGAATCATGAATTGAATCATGAATTCAAACATGAATCATGAATCGAATCATGAATCATGAATTGAATTATGAATTGAATCAAGAATTGAATCATGCATTAATTCATGAATCATGAATCATGAAATTAAGCATGAAATGAATCATGAATCATGAATTGAATCATGAATCACGAATTGAATCATGCATCATGAATTGAATCATGAATCATAAATCGAATCATGAATCATGAATCATGAATTGAATCATGAATCATGAATCATGAATTGAATCATAAATCCTGAATTGAATCATGAATTGAATCATGAATCATGAATCATGAATCGAATCATGAATCATGAAATAAATCATGAATTGAATCAAGATTCATGAACCATGAATTGAATCATGAAATAAATCATGAATCATGAATCATGAATCAAATCATGAATTGAATCATGAATCATGAATCGAATCATGAATCAAGAATTGAATCATGAATCATGAATTGAATCATGAATCATGAATCAAATCATGAATTGAATCATGAATCATGAATCATGAATCATGAATTGAATTATAAATCATGAATCATAAATTTAATCATGAATCATGAATCGAATCATGAATCATGAATCATGAATCGAATCATGAATTGAATCATGAATTGAATCATAAATCATGAATTGAAATATAAATTATGAA
This sequence comes from Mixophyes australis, assembly GCA_036250195.1. Classification (NCBI taxonomy): domain Eukaryota; kingdom Metazoa; phylum Chordata; class Amphibia; order Anura; family Limnodynastidae; genus Mixophyes; species Mixophyes australis. Next base: position 229,120 of record JAVHZZ010000034.1, read on the forward strand.
TCATTAATTGAATCATAAATCATGAATCATGAATTGAATCATGAATTGAATCATGAATCATGAACTGAATAATGAATCATGAATCATTAATTGAATCATAAATCATGAATCATGAATTGAATCATAAATTGAATCATGAATCATGAACTAAATAATGAATCATGAATCATAAAATGAATCATGAATCATGAATTGAATCATTAATCATGAATTGAATCATGAATCATGAATCATGAATTAAATCATGAATCATGAAAAGAATCATGAAATGAATCATGAATCATGAATTGAATCATGAATCATGAATTGAAACATGAATCATGAATTAAATCATGATTAATGGATTGAATCATGAATCATGAATTGAATCATGAATCATGCATCATAAATCAAGAATTGAATCATGAATCATGAATTCAATCATGAATCATGAAATGAATCATGAATTGAATCATGAATTCAAACATGAATCATGAATCGAATCATGAATCATGAATTGAATTATGAATTGAATCAAGAATTGAATCATGCATTGATTCATGAATCATGAATCGAATCATGATTCATGAATTGAATCATGAATCATGAATCATGAATTGAATCATGAATCATGAATCATGAATTAAATCATGAATTGAATCATGAATTATAAATCATAAGTTGAATCATGAATTAAATCATGAATTAAATCATGAATCATGAATCATGAAATGAATCATAATTCATGAATTGAATCATGAATCATGAAATGAATCATGAATCATGAATTGAATCATGAATCATGAATTGAATCATGAATCATGAATCATGAATCATGAATCATAAATCGAATCATGAATCATGAATCATGAATTGAATCATGAATTATGAATCATGAATCGAATCTTGAATCATGAATTTAATCATGAATCATGAATCACGAATCATGAATTGAATTATGAATCATGAATTGAATCATGAATAATGAATCAAATCATGAATCATGAATTGAATCATGAATCATGAATTGAATCATAAATTGAATCATGAATTATGAATCATAAATTAAATTATGAATTGAATCATGAATAATGAAATGAATCATGAATCATGAATTGCATCATGAATCATGAATTTAATCAGGAATAATGAATCATGAAATGAATCATGAAATGAATCATGAATCATGAATTGAATCATGAATCACAAATTGAATAATGCATCAGGAATTGAATAATGAATTATAAATCGAGTCATGAATCATGAATCATGAATTAAATCATAAATCATGAATCTAATCATGAATCATGAAATAAATCATGAATTGAATCATGAATTGAATCATGAATCATGAATCATAAATCGAATCATGAATTGAATCATGAATCATGAAATGAATCATGAATTATGAATTGAATCATGAATCATGAATTGAATCATGAATCATGAATCATGAAATGAAGCATGAAATGAATCATGAATCATGAATTGAATCATGAATCACGAATTGAATCATGCATCATGAATTGAATCATGAATCATAAATCGAATCATGAATCATGAATTGAATCATAAATCCTGAATTGAATCATGAATTGAATCATGAATCATGAATCATGAATCGAATCATGAATCATGAAATAAATCATGAATTGAATCATGAATTGAATCATGAATCATGAATCATGAATCGAATCATGAATTATGAAATAAATAATGAATTGAATCAAGATTCATGAACCATGAATTGAATCATGAAATAAATCATGAATCATGAATTGATTCATAAATCATGAATCATGAATTGATTCATAAATCATGAATCATGAATTGATTCATAAATCATGAATCATAAATTTAATCATGAATCATGAATCGAATCATGAATCAAGAATTGAATCATGAATCATGAATCGAATCATGAATCATGAATTGAATCATGAATCATGAATCATGAATCAAATCATGAATTGAATCATGAATCATGAAAAGAATCATGAAATGAATCATGAATCATGAATTGAATCATGAATCATGAATTGAAACATGAATCATGAATTAAATCATGATTAATGGATTGAATCATGAATCATGAATTGAATCATGAATCATGCATCATAAATCAAGAATTGAATCATGAATCATGAATTCAATCATGAATCATGAAATGAATCATGAATTGAATCATGAATTCAAACATGAATCATGAATCGAATCATGAATCATGAATTGAATTATGAATTGAATCAAGAATTGAATCATGCATTGATTCATGAATCATGAATCGAATCATGATTCATGAATTGAATCATGAATCATGAATCATGAATTGAATCATGAATCATGAATCATGAATTAAATCATGAATTGAATCATGAATTATAAATCATAAGTTGAATCATGAATTAAATCATGAATTAAATCATGAATCATGAATCATGAAATGAATCATAATTCATGAATTGAATCATGAATCATGAAATGAATCATGAATCATGAATTGAATCATGAATCATGAATTGAATCATGAATCATGAATCATGAATCATGAATCATAAATCGAATCATGAATCATGAATCATGAATTGAATCATGAATTATGAATCATGAATCGAATCTTGAATCATGAATTTAATCATGAATCATGAATCACGAATCATGAATTGAATTATGAATCATGAATTGAATCATGAATAATGAATCAAATCATGAATCATGAATTGAATCATGAATCATGAATTGAATCATAAATTGAATCATGAATTATGAATCATAAATTAAATTATGAATTGAATCATGAATAATGAAATGAATCATGAATCATGAATTGCATCATGAATCATGAATTTAATCAGGAATAATGAATCATGAAATGAATCATGAAATGAATCATGAATCATGAATTGAATCATGAATCACAAATTGAATAATGCATCAGGAATTGAATAATGAATTATAAATCGAGTCATGAATCATGAATCATGAATTAAATCATAAATCATGAATCTAATCATGAATCATGAAATAAATCATGAATTGAATCATGAATTGAATCATGAATCATGAATCATAAATCGAATCATGAATTGAATCATGAATCATGAAATGAATCATGAATTATGAATTGAATCATGAATCATGAATTGAATCATGAATCATGAATCATGAAATGAAGCATGAAATGAATCATGAATCATGAATTGAATCATGAATCACGAATTGAATCATGCATCATGAATTGAATCATGAATCATAAATCGAATCATGAATCATGAATTGAATCATAAATCCTGAATTGAATCATGAATTGAATCATGAATCATGAATCATGAATCGAATCATGAATCATGAAATAAATCATGAATTGAATCATGAATTGAATCATGAATCATGAATCATGAATCGAATCATGAATTATGAAATAAATAATGAATTGAATCAAGATTCATGAACCATGAATTGAATCATGAAATAAATCATGAATCATGAATTGATTCATAAATCATGAATCATGAATTGATTCATAAATCATGAATCATGAATTGATTCATAAATCATGAATCATAAATTTAATCATGAATCATGAATCGAATCATGAATCAAGAATTGAATCATGAATCATGAATCGAATCATGAATCATGAATTGAATCATGAATCATGAATCATGAATCAAATCATGAATTGAATCATGAATCATGAATCATGAATTGAATCATAAATCATGAATCATAAATTTAATCATGAATCATGAATCGAATCATGAATCATGAATCATGAATCGAATCATTAATTGAATCATGAATTGAATCATAAATCATGAACTGAATAATGAATCATGAATCATTAATTGAATCATAAATCATGAATCATGAATTGAAACATGAATTGAATCATGAATCATGAACTGAATAATGAATCATGAATCATAAAATGAATCATGAATCATGAATTGAATCATGAATCATGAATTGAAACATGAATCATGAATTGAATCATGATTAATGGATTGAATCATGAATCATGAATTGAATCATGAATCATGAATTCAATCATGAATCATGAAATGAATCATGAATTGAATCATGAATTCAAACATGAATCATGAATCGAATCATGAATCATGAATTGAATTATGAATTGAATCAAGAATTGAATCATGCATTGATTCATGAATCATGAATCATGCATTGAATCATGAATCATGAATCATGAATTGAATCATGAATCATGAATTGAAATATGAATTGAATCAAGAATTGAGTCATGAATTGAAACATGAATCATGAATCGAATCATGCTTCATGAATTGAATCATGAATCATGAATTAAATCATGAATCATGAATTAAATCATGAATTATAAATCATAAGTTGAATCATGAATTAAATCATGAATTAAATCATGAATCATGAATCATGAAATGAATCATGAATCATGAATTGTATCATGAATCATGAATTGAATCATGAATCATGAATCATGAATCATGAATCATAAATCGAATCATGAATCATGAATCATGAATTGAATCATGAATTATGAATCATGAATCGAATCTTGAATCATGAATTGAATCATGAATCATGAATCACAAATCATGAATTGAATTATGAATCATGAATTGAATCATGAATCATGAATCAAATCATGAATCATGAATCATGAATTGAATCATGAATCATGAATTGAATCATGAAATGAATCATGAATCATGAATTGAATCATGAATCACGAATTGAATAATGCATCAGGAATTGAATAATGAATTATAAATCGAATCATGAATCATGAAATAAATCATGAATTGAATCATGAATTGAATCATGAATCATGAATCATAAATCGAATCATGAATTGAATCATGAATCATGAAATGAATCATGAATTATGAATTGAATCATGACTCATGAATTGAATCAGGAATCATGAATCATGAAATGAAGCATGAAATTAATCATGAATCATGAATTGAATCATGAATCACGAATTGAATCATGCATCATGAATTGAATCATGAATCATAAATCGAATCATGAATCATGAATTGAATCATGAATCATGAATCATGAATTGAATCATAAATCCTGAATTGAATCATGAATTGAATCATGAATCATGAATCATGAATCGAATCATGAATCATGAAATAAATCATGAATTGAATCATGAATTGAATCATGAATCATGAATCATGAATCGAATCATGAATTATGAAATAAATCATGAATTAAATCAAGATTCATAAACCATGAATTGAATCATGAAATAAATCATGAATCATGAATTGATTCATAAATCATGAATCATGAATTGATTCATAAATCATGAATCATAAATTTAATCATGAATCATGAATCGAATCATGAATCAAGAATTGAATCATGAATCATGAATCGAATCATGAATCATGAATTGAATCATGAATCATGAATCATGAATCAAATCATGAATTGAATCATGAATCATGAATCATGAATTGAATCATAAATCATGAATCAAATTTAATCATGAATCATGAATCGAATCATGAATCATGAATCATGAATCGAATCATTAATTGAATCATGAATTGAATCATAAATCATGAACTGAATAATGAATCATGAATCATTAATTGAATTATAAATCATGAATCATGAATTGAAACATGAATTGAATCATGAATCATGAACTGAATAATGAATCATGAATCATAAATTGAATCATGAATCATGAATCATGAATTGAATCATGAATCATGCATCATAAATCAAGAATTGAATCATGAATCATGAATTCAATAATGAATCATGAAATGAATCATGAATTGAATCATGAATTCAAACATGAATCATGAATCGAATCATGAATCATGAATTGAATTATGAATTGAATCAAGAATTGAATCATGCATTGATTCATGAATCATGAATCATGCATTGAATCATGAATCATGAATCATGAATTGAATCATGAATCATGAATTGAAATATGAATTGAATCAAGAATTGAGTCATGAATTGAAACATGAATCATGAATCGAATCATGATTCATGAATTGAATCATGAATCATGAATTGAATCATGAATCATGAATCATGAATTAAATCATGAATTGAATCATGAATTATAAATCATAAGTTGAATCATGAATTAAATCATGAATTAAATCATGAATCATGAATCATGAAATGAATCATAATTCATGAATTGAATCATGAATCATGAAATGAATCATGAATCATGAATTGAATCATGAATCATGAATTGAATCATGAATCATGAATCATGAATCATAAATCGAATCATGAATCATGAATCATGAATTGAATCATGAATTATGAATCATGAATCGAATCTTGAATCATGAATTTAATCATGAATCATGAATCACGAATCATGAATTGAATTATGAATCATGAATTGAATCATGAATAATGAATCAAATCATGAATCATGAATTGAATCATGAATCATGAATTGAATCATAAATTGAATCATGAATTATGAATCATAAATTAAATTATGAATTGAATCATGAATAATGAAATGAATCATGAATCATGAATTGCATCATGAATCATGAATTTAATCAGGAATAATGAATCATGAAATGAATCATGAAATGAATCATGAATCATGAATTGAATCATGAATCACAAATTGAATAATGCATCAGGAATTGAATAATGAATTATAAATCGAGTCATGAATCATGAATCATGAATTAAATCATAAATCATGAATCTAATCATGAATCATGAAATAAATCATGAATTGAATCATGAATTGAATCATGAATCATGAATCATAAATCGAATCATGAATTGAATCATGAATCATGAAATGAATCATGAATTATGAATTGAATCATGAATCATGAATTGAATCATGAATCATGAATCATGAAATGAAGCATGAAATGAATCATGAATCATGAATTGAATCATGAATCACGAATTGAATCATGCATCATGAATTGAATCATGAATCATAAATCGAATCATGAATCATGAATTGAATCATAAATCCTGAATTGAATCATGAATTGAATCATGAATCATGAATCATGAATCGAATCATGAATCATGAAATAAATCATGAATTGAATCATGAATTGAATCATGAATCATGAATCATGAATCGAATCATGAATTATGAAATAAATAATGAATTGAATCAAGATTCATGAACCATGAATTGAATCATGAAATAAATCATGAATCATGAATTGATTCATAAATCATGAATCATGAATTGATTCATAAATCATGAATCATGAATTGATTCATAAATCATGAATCATAAATTTAATCATGAATCATGAATCGAATCATGAATCAAGAATTGAATCATGAATCATGAATCGAATCATGAATCATGAATTGAATCATGAATCATGAATCATGAATCAAATCATGAATTGAATCATGAATCATGAATCATGAATTGAATCATAAATCATGAATCATAAATTTAATCATGAATCATGAATCGAATCATGAATCATGAATCATGAATCGAATCATTAATTGAATCATGAATTGAATCATAAATCATGAACTGAATAATGAATCATGAATCATTAATTGAATCATAAATCATGAATCATGAATTGAAACATGAATTGAATCATGAATCATGAACTGAATAATGAATCATGAATCATAAAATGAATCATGAATCATGAATTGAATCATGAATCATGAATTGAAACATGAATCATGAATTGAATCATGATTAATGGATTGAATCATGAATCATGAATTGAATCATGAATCATGAATTCAATCATGAATCATGAAATGAATCATGAATTGAATCATGAATTCAAACATGAATCATGAATCGAATCATGAATCATGAATTGAATTATGAATTGAATCAAGAATTGAATCATGCATTGATTCATGAATCATGAATCATGCATTGAATCATGAATCATGAATCATGAATTGAATCATGAATCATGAATTGAAATATGAATTGAATCAAGAATTGAGTCATGAATTGAAACATGAATCATGAATCGAATCATGCTTCATGAATTGAATCATGAATCATGAATTGAATCATGAATCATGAATTAAATCATGAATTATAAATCATAAGTTGAATCATGAATTAAATCATGAATTAAATCATGAATCATGAATCATGAAATGAATCATGAATCATGAATTGTATCATGAATCATGAATTGAATCATGAATCATGAATCATGAATCATGAATCATAAATCGAATCATGAATCATGAATCATGAATTGAATCATGAATTATGAATCATGAATCGAATCTTGAATCATGAATTGAATCATGAATCATGAATCACAAATCATGAATTGAATTATGAATCATGAATTGAATCATGAATCATGAATCAAATCATGAATCATGAATCATGAATTGAATCATGAATCATGAATTGAATCATGAAATGAATCATGAATCATGAATTGAATCATGAATCACGAATTGAATAATGCATCAGGAATTGAATAATGAATTATAAATCGAATCATGAATCATGAAATAAATCATGAATTGAATCATGAATTGAATCATGAATCATGAATCATAAATCGAATCATGAATTGAATCATGAATCATGAAATGAATCATGAATTATGAATTGAATCATGACTCATGAATTGAATCAGGAATCATGAATCATGAAATGAAGCATGAAATTAATCATGAATCATGAATTGAATCATGAATCACGAATTGAATCATGCATCATGAATTGAATCATGAATCATAAATCGAATCATGAATCATGAATTGAATCATGAATCATGAATCATGAATTGAATCATAAATCCTGAATTGAATCATGAATTGAATCATGAATCATGAATCATGAATCGAATCATGAATCATGAAATAAATCATGAATTGAATCATGAATTGAATCATGAATCATGAATCATGAATCGAATCATGAATTATGAAATAAATCATGAATTAAATCAAGATTCATAAACCATGAATTGAATCATGAAATAAATCATGAATCATGAATTGATTCATAAATCATGAATCATGAATTGATTCATAAATCATGAATCATAAATTTAATCATGAATCATGAATCGAATCATGAATCAAGAATTGAATCATGAATCATGAATCGAATCATGAATCATGAATTGAATCATGAATCATGAATCATGAATCAAATCATGAATTGAATCATGAATCATGAATCATGAATTGAATCATAAATCATGAATCAAATTTAATCATGAATCATGAATCGAATCATGAATCATGAATCATGAATCGAATCATTAATTGAATCATGAATTGAATCATAAATCATGAACTGAATAATGAATCATGAATCATTAATTGAATTATAAATCATGAATCATGAATTGAAACATGAATTGAATCATGAATCATGAACTGAATAATGAATCATGAATCATAAATTGAATCATGAATCATGAATCATGAATTGAATCATGAATCATGCATCATAAATCAAGAATTGAATCATGAATCATGAATTCAATAATGAATCATGAAATGAATCATGAATTGAATCATGAATTCAAACATGAATCATGAATCGAATCATGAATCATGAATTGAATTATGAATTGAATCAAGAATTGAATCATGCATTGATTCATGAATCATGAATCATGCATTGAATCATGAATCATGAATCATGAATTGAATCATGAATCATGAATTGAAATATGAATTGAATCAAGAATTGAGTCATGAATTGAAACATGAATCATGAATCGAATCATGATTCATGAATTGAATCATGAATCATGAATTGAATCATGAATCATGAATCATGAATTAAATCATGAATTGAATCATGAATTATAAATCATAAGTTGAATCATGAATTAAATCATGAATTAAATCATGAATCATGAATCATGAAATGAATCATGAATTGAATCATGAATCATGAAATGAATCATGAAATGAATCATAAATCATGAATTGAATCATGAATCATGAATTGAATCATGAATCATGAATCATGAATCATGAATCATGAATCATAAATCGAATCATAATTCATGAATCATGAATTAAATCATGAATTATGAATCATGAATCGAATCTTGAATCATGAATTGAATCATGAATCATGAATCACGAATCATGAATTGAATTATGAATCATGAATTGAATCATGAATCAAATCATGAATCATGAATCATGAATTGAATCATGAATCATGAATTGAATCATGAATTGAATCATGAATTATGAATCATAAATTAAATTATGAATTGAATCATGAATAATGAAATGAATCATGAATCATGAATTGAATCATGAATCATGAATTTAATCAGGAATAATGAATCATGAAATGAATCATGAAATGAATCATGAATCATGAATTGAATCATGAATCACGAATTGAAAAATGCATCAGGAATTGAATAATGAATTATAAATCGAATCATGAATCATGAATTAAATCATAAATCATGAATCAAATCATGAATCATGAAATAAATCATGAATTGAATCATGAATTGAATCATGAATCATGAATCATAAATCGAATCATGAATTGAATCATGAATCATGAAATGAATCATGAATTATGAATTGAATCATGAATCATGAATTGAATCAGGAATAATGAATCATGAAATGAAGCATGAAATGAATCATGAATCATGAATTGAATCATGAATCACGAATTGAATCATGCATCATGAATTGAATCATGAATCATAAATCGAATCATGAATCATGAATCATGAATTGAATCATGAATCATGAATCATGAATTGAATCATAAATCCTGAATTGAATCATGAATTGAATCATGAATCATGAATCATGAATCGAATCATGAATCATGAAATAAATCATGAATTGAATCATGAATTGAATCATGAATCATGAATCATGAATCGAATCATGAATCATGAAATAAATCATGAATTGAATCAAGATTCATGAACCATGAATTGAATCATGAAATAAATCATGAATCATGAATTGATTCATAAATCATGAATCATGAATTGATTCATAAATCATGAATCATAAATTTAATCATGAATCATGAATCGAATCATGAATCAAGAATTGAATCATGAATGATGAATCGAATCATGAATCATGAATTGAATCATGAATCATGAATCAAATCATGAATTGAATCATGAATCATGAATCATGAATTGAATCATAAATCATGAATCATAAATTTAATCATGAATCATGAATCGAATCATGAATCATGAATCGAATCATTAATTGAATCATGAATTGAATCATAAATCATGAACCGAATAATGAATCATGAATCATAAAATGAATCATGAATCATGAATTGAATCATTAATCATGAATTGAATCATGAATCACGAATCATGAATTGAATTATGAATCATGAATTGAATCATGAATCATGAATCAAATCATGAATCATGAATCAAATCATGAATCATGAATTGAATCATGAATTGAATCATGAATAATGAAATGAATCATGAATCATGAATTGAATCATGAATCATGAATTTAATCAGGAATAATGAATCATGAAATGAATCATGAATTGAATCATGAATCATGAATTGAATCATGAATAACGAATTGAATAATGCATCAGGAATTGAATAATGAATTATAAATCGAATCATGAATCATGAATTAAATCATAAATCATGAATCGAATCATGAATCATGAAATAAATCATGAATTGAATCATGAATCATGAATCATAAATCGAATCATGAATTGAATCATAAATCATGAAATGAATCATGAATTATGAATTGAATCATGCATCATGAATTGAATCAGGAATCATGAATCATGAAATGAAGCATGAAATGAATCATGAATCATGAAATGAATCATGAATCACGAATTGAATCATGCATCATGAATTGAATCATGAATCATAAATCGAATCATGAATCATGAATCATGAATTGAATCATGAATCATGAAATAAATCATGAATTGAATCAAGATTCATGAACCATGAATTCAATCATGAAATAAATCATGAATCATGAATTGATTCATAAATCATGAATCATAAATTTAATCATGAATCATGAATCGAATCATGAATCAAGAATTGAATCATGAATCATGAATCGAATCATGAATCATGAATTGAATCATGAATCATGAATCAAATCATGAATTGAATCATGAATCATGAATCATGAATTGAATCATAAATCATGAATCATAAATTTAATCATGAATCATGAATCGAATCATGAATCATGAATCATGAATCGAATCATGAATTGAATCATGAATTGAATCATAAATCATGAATTGAATTATAAATCATGAATCATTAATTGAATCATAAATCATGAATCATGAATTAAATCATGAATTGAATCATGAATCATGAACTGAATAATGAATCATGAATCATTAATTGAATCATAAATCATGAATCATGAATTGAATCATGAATTGAATCATGAATCATGAACTGAATAATAAATCATGAATCATAAAATGAATCATGAATCATGAATTGAATCATTAATCATGAATTGAATCATGAATCATGAATCATGAATTAAATCATGAATCATAAAAAGAATCATGAAATGAATCATGAATCATGAATTGAATCATGAATCATGAATTGAATCATGAATCATGAATCATGAATTGAATCATGAATAATGGATTGAATGATGAATCATAAATTGAATCATGAATCATGCATCATAAATTAAGAATTGAATCATGAATCATGAATTCAATCATGAATCATGAAATGAATCATGAATTGAATCATGAATTCAAACATGAATCATGAATCATGCATTGAATCATGAATCATGCATTGAATCATGAATCATGAATCATGAATTGAATCATGAATCATGAATTGAAATATGAATTGAATCAAGAATTGAGTCATGAATTGAAACATGAATCATGAATCGAATCATGATTCATGAATTGAATTATGAATCATGAATCATGAATTGAATCATGAATCATGAATCATGAATTAAATCATGAATTGAATCATGAGTTATAAATCATAAGTTGAGTCATGAATTAAATCATGAATCATGAATCATGAAATGAATTATGAATCATGAATTGAATAATGAATCATGAAATGAATCATGAAATGAATCATGAATCATGAATTGAATCATGAATCATAAATCATGAATCGAATCTTGAATCATGAATTGAATCATGAATCATGAATCATTAATTGAATCATGAATTATGAATCATGAATCGAATCTTGAATCATGAATTGAATCATGAATCATGAATCACGAATCATGAATTGAATTATGAATCATGAATTGAATCATGAATCATGAATCAAATCATGAATCATGAATCATGAATTGAATCATGAATCATGAATTGAATTATGAATTGAATCATGAATTATGAATCATAAATTAAATCATGAATTGAATCATGAATAATGAAATGAATCATGAATCATGAATTGAATCATGAATCATGAATTTAATCAGGAATAATGAATCATGAAATGAATCATGAAATGAATCATGAATCATGAATTGAATCCTGAATCACGAATTGAATAATGCATCAGGAATTGAATAATGAATTATAAATCGAATCATGAATCATGAATCATGAATTAAATCATGAATCATGAATCATGAATTGAATCATAAATCATGAATTGAATCATGAATTGAATCATGAATCATGAATCATGAAATAAATCATGAATCATGAATTGAATCATAAATCATGAATCATGAATTTTATCATGAATCATAATTCGAATCATGAATCATGAATCAAAAATTGAATCATGAATCATGAATCGAATCATGAATCATGAATTGAATCATGAATCATGAATCATGAATCGAATCATGAATTGAATCATGAATCATGAAATGAATCATGAATCATGAATTGAATCAGGAATCATGAATTGAATCAGGAATCATGAATCATGAAATGAATCATGAAATGAATCATGAATTGAATCATGAATCATAAATTGAATCATGAATCATAAATTGAATCATGAATCATGATTCATGAATTGAATCATGAATCATGAATCATGAATTGATTTATAAATCCTGAATTGAATCATGAATTGAATCATGAATCATGAATCATGAATCGAATCATTAATCATGAAATAAATCATGAATTGAATCAAGATTCAAGAACCATGAATTGAATCATGAAATAAATCATGAATCATGAATTGAATCATAAATCATGAATCATAAATTTAATCATGAATCATTGAATCGAATCATGAATCATGAATCGAATCATGAATCAAGAATTGAATCATGAATCATGAATCGAACCATGAATCATAAATTGAATCATGAATCATGAATCATGAATCGAATCATGAATTGAATCATGAATCATGAATCATGAATTGAATCATAAATCATGAATCATGAAATAAATCATGAATCATGAATTGAATCATAAATCATGAATCATGAATTTTATCATGAATCATAATTCGAATCATGAATCATGAATCAAAAATTGAATCATGAATCATGAATCGAATCATGAATCATGAATTGAATCATGAATCGAATCATGAATTGAATCATGAATCATGAAATGAATCATGAATCATGAATTGAATCAGGAATCATGAATTGAATCAGGAATCATTGAATCATGAAATGAATCATGAAATGAATCATGAATTGAATCATGAATCATAAATTGAATCATGAATCATAAATTGAATCATGAATCATGATTCATGAATTGAATCATGAATCATGAATCATGAATTGATTTATAAATCCTGAATTGAATCATGAATTGAATCATGAATCATGAATCATGAATCGAATCATTAATCATGAAATAAATCATGAATTGAATCAAGATTCAAGAACCATGAATTGAATCATGAAATAAATCATGAATCATGAATTGAATCATAAATCATGAATCATAAATTTAATCATGAATCATTGAATCGAATCATGAATCATGAATCGAATCATGAATCAAGAATTGAATCATGAATCATGAATCGAACCATGAATCATAAATTGAATCATGAATCATGAATCATGAATCGAATCATGAATTGAATCATGAATCATGAATCATGAATTGAATCATAAATCATGAATTATGAAATTAATCATGGATCATGAATTGAATCATGAATCATGAATCAAATCTAGAATCATGAATCATGAATTGAATCATGAATCATGAATCATGAATCATGAATTGAATCATAAATCCTGATTTGAATCATGAATTGAATCATGAATCATGAAATAAATCATGAATTGAATCATGAATTGAATCATGAATCATGAATCATGAATCGAATCATGAATCATGAATCGAATCATGAATCATGAAATAAATCATGAATTGAATCAAGTTTCATGAACTATGAATTGAATCATGAAATAAATCAGGAATCATGAATTGAATCATAAATCATGAATCATAAATTTAATCATGAATCATGAATCGAATCATGAATCAAGAATTGAATCATAAATCATGAATCGAATCATGAATCATGAATTGAATCATGAATCATGAATCATGAATCAAATCATGAATTGAATCATGAATCATGAATCATGAATTGAATCATAAATCATGAATCATGAATTTAATCATGAATCATATATCCAATCATGAATCATGAATCATGAATCGAATCATGAATTCAATCATGAATCATCAATCATGAATTCAATCATGAATCATGAATCGAATCATGAATCATGAATCATGAATCGAATCATGAATCATGAATTGAATCATGAATCATGAATCGAATAATGAATTGAATCATGAATCATAAAATGAATCATGAATCATGACTTGAATCATGAATCATGAATTGAATCATGAATCATGAATCATGAATCAAATCATGAATCATGAATTGAATCATGAATCATGAATTGAATCATGAATCATGAATCATAAATCAAGAATTGAATCATGAATCATGAATTGAATCATGAATCATGAAATGAATCATGAATTGAATCATGAATTCAAACATGAATCATGAATCGAATCATGAATCATGAATTGAATTATGAATTGAATCAAGAATTGAATCATGCATTGAATCATGAATCATGAAACATGCATTGAATCATGAATTGAATCATGAATCATGAATCGAATCATGAATCATGAATCATGAATTGAATCATGAATCATGAATCGAATCATGAATCATAAATTGAATCATGAATCATGAATCACGAATCATAAATTGAATCATGAATCATGAAATGATTCATGAATCATGAATTGAATCATGAATCATGAATTTAATCAGGAATAATGAATCATGAAATGAATCATGAAATGAATCATGAATCATGAATTGAATCATGAATCACGAAATGAATAATGCATCAGGAATTGAATAATGAATTATAAATCGAATCATGAATCATGAATCATGAATTAAATCATGAATCATGAATCATGAATTGAATCATAAATCATGAATTGAATCATGAATTGAATCATGAATCATGAAATAAATCATGAATCATGAATTGAATCATAAAATCATGAATCATGAATTGAATCAGGAATCATAATTCGAAATCATGAATCATGAATCAAAAATTGAATCATGAATCATGAATCGAATCATGAATCATGAATTGAATCATGAATCGAATCATGAATTGAATCATGAAATCATGAAATGAATCATGAATCATGAATTGAATCAGGAATCATGAATTGAATCAGGAATCATTGAATCATGAAATGAATCATGAAATGAATCATGAATTGAATCATGAATCATAAATTGAATCATGAATCATAAATTGAATCATGAATCATGATTCATGAATTGAATCATGAATCATGAATCATGAATTGATTTATAAATCCTGAATTGAATCATGAATTGAATCATGAATCATGAATCATGAATCGAATCATTAATCATGAAATAAATCATGAATTGAATCAAGATTCAAGAACCATGAATTGAATCATGAAATAAATCATGAATCATGAATTGAATCATAAATCATGAATCATAAATTTTAATCATGAATCATTGAATCGAATCATGAATCATGAATCGAATCATGAATCAAGAATTGAATCATGAATCATGAATCGAACCATGAATCATAAATTGAATCATGAATCATGAATCATGAATCGAATCATGAATTGAATCATGAATCATGAATCATGAATTGAATCATAAATCATGAATTATGAAATTAATCATGGATCATGAATTGAATCATGAATCATGAATCAAATCTAGAATCATGAATCATGAATTGAATCATGAATCATGAATCATGAATCATGAATTGAATCATAAATCCTGATTTGAATCATGAATTGAATCATGAATCATGAAATAAATCATGAATTGAATCATGAATTGAATCATGAATCATGAATTCATGAATCGAATCATGAATCATGAATCGAATCATGAATCATGAAATAAATCATGAATTGAATCAAGTTTCATGAACTATGAATTGAATCATGAAATAAATCAGGAATCATGAATTGAATCATAAATCATGAATCATAAATTTAATCATGAATCATGAATCGAATCATGAATCAAGAATTGAATCATAAATCATGAATCGAATCATGAATCATGAATTGAATCATGAATCATGAATCATGAATCAAATCATGAATTGAATCATGAATCAATGAATCATGAATTGAATCATAAATCATGAATCATGAATTTAATCATGAATCATATATCCAATCATGAATCATGAATCATGAATCGAATCATGAATTCAATCATGAATCATCAATCATGAATTCAATCATGAAATCATGAATCGAATCATGATCATGAATCATGAATCGAATCATGAATCATGAATTGAATCATGAATCATGAATCGAATAATGAATTGAATCATGAATCATAAAATGAATCATGAATCATGACTTGAATCATGAATCATGAATTGAATCATGAATCATGAATCATGAATCAAATCATGAATCATGAATTGAATCATGAATCATGAATTGAATCATGAATTCATGAATCATAAATCAAGAATTGAATCATGAATCATGAATTGAATCATGAATCATGAAATGAATCATGAATTGAATCATGAATTCAAACATGAATCATGAATCGAATCATGAATCATGAATTGAATTATGAATTGAATCAAGAATTGAATCATGCATTGAATCATGAATCATGAAACATGCATTGAATCATGAATTGAATCATGAATCATGAATCGAATCATGAAATCATGGAATCATGTATTGAATCATGAATCATGAATCGAATCATGAATCATAAATTGGAATCATGAATCATGAATCACGAATCATAAAATTGAATCATGAATCATGAAATGATTCATGAATCATGAATTGAATCATGAATCATGAATTTAATCAGGAATAATGAATCATGAAATGAATCATGAAATGAATCATGAATCATGAAATTGAATCATGAATCACGAAATGAATAATGCATCAGGAATTGAATAATGAATTATAAATCGAATCATGAATCATGAATCATGAATTAAATCATGAATCATGAATCATGAAATTGAATCATAAAATCATGAATTGAATCATGAATTGAATCATGAATCATGAAATAAATCATGAATCATGAAATTGAATCATAAATCATGAATCATGAATTGAATCAGGAATCATAATTCGAATCATGAATCATGAATCAAAAATTGAATCATGAATCATGAATCGAAATCATGAATCATGAATTGAATCATGAATCATGAATCATGAATCGAATCAATGAATTGAATCATGAATCATGAAATGAATCATGAATCATGAATTGAATCAGGAATCATGAATTGAATCAGGAAATCATGAATCATGAAAATGAATCATGAATTGAATCATGAATCACAAATTGAATCATGCATCATGAATTGATTCATGAATCATAAATTGAATCATGAATCATGATTCATGAATTGAATCATGAATCATGAATCATGAATTCGATTTATAAATCCTGAATTGAATCATGAATTGAATCATGAAATCATGAATCATGAATCGAATCATTAATCATGAAATAAATCATGAATTGAATCAAGATTCATGAACCATGAATTGAATCATGAAAATAAATCATTGAATCATGAATTGAAATCATAAATCATGAATCATAAATTTAATCATGAATCATGAATCGAATCATGAATCAAGAATTGAATCATAAATCATGAATCGAATCATGAATCATGAATTGAATCATGAATCATGAATCATGAATTGAATCATAAATCATGAATCATGAATTTAATCATGAATCATATATCCAATCATGAATCATGAATCATGAATCGAATTCATGAATTCAATCATGAATCATGAATCATGAATTGAATCATGAATCATGGAATCGAATCATGAATCATGAATCATGAATCGAATCATGAATCATGAAATTGAATCATGAATCATGAATCGAATAATGAATTGAATCATGAATCATGAATTGAATCATGAATCATAAAAATGAATCATGAATCATGACTTGAATCATGAATCATGAATTGAATCATGAATCATGAATCGAATCATGAATCATGAATTGAATCATGAATCATGAATTGAATCATGAATCATGAAATCATAAATCAAGAATTGAATCATGAATCATGAATTGAATCATGAATCATGAAATGGAATCATGAATTGAATCATGAATTCAAACATGAATCATGAATCGAATCATGAATCATGAATTGAATTATGAATTGAATCAAGAATTGAAATCATGCATTGAATCATGATCATGAAACATGCATTGAATCATGAATTGAATCATGAATCATGAATCAAATCATGAATCATGAATCATGAATTGAATCATGAATCATGAATCATGAATCGAATCATGAATCATAAATTTGAATCATGAATCATGAATAACGAATCATAAATTGAATCATGAAATCATGAAATGAATCATAAATTCATGAATTGAATCATGAATCATGAATTGAATCATGAATCATGAATTTAATCAGGGAATAATGAATCATGAAATGAATCATGAAATGAATCATGAATCATGAATTGAATCATGAATCACGAAAATGAAATAATGCATCAAGAATTGAATAATGAATCATGAATCGAATCATGAATCATAAATTGAATCATGAATCATGAATCACGAATCATAAATTGAATCATGAATCCATGAATTTAATCAGGAATAATGAATCATGAATTAAATCATGAATCATGAATTGAATCAATAAATCATGAATTGAATCATGAATTGAATCATGAATCATGAATCATGAAATAAATCATGAATCATGAAATTGAATCATAAATCATGAAATCATGAAATTTTATCATGAATCATAATTTCGAATCATGAATCATGAATCAAAAATTGAATCCATGAATCATGAATCGAATCAAGAATCATGAATTGAATCATGAATCATGAATCATGAATCGAAATCATGAATTGAATCATGAATCATGAAATGAATCATGAATCATGAATTGAATCAGGAATCATGAATTGAATCAGGAAATCATGAATTGAATCAGGAATCATGAATCATGAAATGAATCATGAATTGAATCATGAATCACAAATTGAATCATGCATCATGAATTGATTCATGAATCATAAATTGAATAATGCATCAGGAATTGAATAATGAATTATAAATCGAATCATGAATCATGAATCATGAATTAAATCATGAATCATGAATCATGAATTGAATCATAAATCATGAATTGAATCATGAATTGAATCATGAATCATGAATCATGAAATAAATCATGAATCATGAATTGAATCATAAATCATGAATCATGAATTTTATCATGAATCATAATTCGAATCATGAATCATGAATCAAAAATTGAATCATGAATCATGAATCGAATCATGAATCATGAATTGAATCATGAATCATGAATCATGAATCGAATCATGAATTGAATCATGAATCATAAAATGAATCATGAATCATGAATTGAATCAGGAATCATGAATTGAATCAGGAATCATGAATCATGAAATGAATCATGAAATGAATCATGAATTGAATCATGAATCATAAATTGAATCATGAATCATGAATTGAATCATGAATCACGAAATGAATAATGCATCAGGAATTGAATAATGAATTATAAATCGAATCATGAATCATGAATCATGAATTAAATCATGAATCATGAATCATGAATTGAATCATAAATCATGAATTGAATCATGAATTGAATCATGAATCATGAATCATGAAATAAATCATGAATCATGAATTGAATCATAAATCATGAATCATGAATTTTATCATGAATCATAATTCGAATCATGAATCATGAATCAAAAATTGAATCATGAATCATGAATCGAATCATGAATCATGAATTGAATCATGAATCATGAATCATGAATCGAATCATGAATTGAATCATGAATCATGAAATGAATCATGAATCATGAATTGAATCAGGAATCATGAATTGAATCAGGAATCATGAATCATGAAATGAATCATGAATTGAATCATGAATCACAAATTGAATCATGCATCATGAATTGATTCATGAATCATAAATTGAATCATGAATCATGATTCATGAATTGAATCATGAATCATGAATCATGAATTGATTTATAAATCCTGAATTGAATCATGAATTGAATCATGAATCATGAATCATGAATCGAATCATTAATCATGAAATAAATCATGAATTGAATCAAGATTCATGAACCATGAATTGAATCATGAAATAAATCATGAATCATGAATTGAATCATAAATCATGAATCATAAATTTAATCATGAATCATGAATCGAATCATGAATCAAGAATTGAATCATAAATCATGAATCGAATCATGAATCATGAATTGAATCATGAATCATGAATCATGAATTGAATCATAAATCATGAATCATGAATTTAATCATGAATCATATATCCAATCATGAATCATGAATCATGAATCGAATCATGAATTCAATCATGAATCATCAATCATGAATTGAATCATGAATCATGAATCGAATCATGAATCATGAATCATGAATCGAATCATGAATCATGAATTGAATCATGAATCATGAATCGAATAATGAATTGAATCATGAATCATGAATTGAATCATGAATCATAAAATGAATCATGAATCATGACTTGAATCATGAATCATGAATTGAATCATGAATCATGAATCGAATCATGAATCATGAATTGAATCATGAATCATGAATTGAATCATGAATCATGAATCATAAATCAAGAATTGAATCATGAATCATGAATTGAATCATGAATCATGAAATGAATCATGAATTGAATCATGAATTCAAACATGAATCATGAATCGAATCATGAATCATGAATTGAATTATGAATTGAATCAAGAATTGAATCATGCATTGAATCATGAATCATGAAACATGCATTGAATCATGAATTGAATCATGAATCATGAATCAAATCATGAATCATGAATCATGAATTGAATCATGAATCATGAATCATGAATCGAATCATGAATCATAAATTGAATCATGAATCATGAATAACGAATCATAAATTGAATCATGAATCATGAAATGAATCATGAATCATGAATTGAATCATGAATCACGAAATGAATAATGCATCAATAATTGAATAATGAATCATGAATCGAATCATGAATCATAAATTGAATCATGAACCATGAATCACGAATCATAAATTGAATCATGAATCATGAATTTAATCAGGAATAATGAATCATGAATTAAATCATGAATCATGAATTGAATCATGAATCATGAATCATGAAATAAATCATGAATCATGAATTGAATCATAAATCATGAATCATGAATTTTATCATGAATCATAATTCGAATCATGAATCATGAATCAAAAATTGAATCATGAATCATGAATCGAATCAAGAATCATGAATTGAATCATGAATCATGAATCATGAATCGAATCATGAATTGAATCATGAATCATGAAATGAATCATGAATCATGAATTGAATCAGGAATCATGAATTGAATCAGGAATCATGAATTGAATCAGGAATCATGAATCATGAAATGAATCATGAATTGAATCATGAATCACAAATTGAATCATGCATCATGAATTGATTCAGGAATCATGAATCATGAATTGAATCATGAATTGAATCATGAATCATGAATCATGAATCATGAATCATGAATCGAATCATTAATCATGAAATAAATCATGAATTGAATCAAGATTCATGAACCATGAATTGAATCATGAAATAAATCATGAATCATGAATTGAATCATAAATCATGAATCATAAATTTAATCATGAATCATGAATCGAATCATGAATCAAGAATTGAATCATGAATCATGAATCGAATCATGAATCATGAATTGAATCATGAATCATGAACCATGAATCGAATCATGAATTGAATTATAAATCATGAATCATTAATTGAATCATAAATCATGAATCATGAATTGAATCATGAATCATGAACTGAATAATGAATCACGAATCATTAATTGAATCATAAATCATGAATCATGAATTGAATCATGAATTGAATCATGAATCATGAACTGAATAATAAATCATGAATCATAAAATGAATCATGAATCATGAATTGAATCATTAATCATGAATTGAATCATGAATCATGAATCATGAATTAAATCATGAATCATGAAAAGAATCATGAAATGAATCATGAATCATGAATTGAATCATGAATCATGAATTGAATCATGAATCATGAATCATGAATTGAATCATGATTAATGGATTGAATGATGAATCATAAATTGAATCATGAATCATGCATCATAAATTAAGAATTGAATCATGAATCATGAATTCAATCATGAATCATGAAATGAATCATGAATTGAATCATGAATTCAAACATGAATCATGAATCATGAATTGAATTATGAATTGAATCAAGAATTGAATCATGCATTGATTCATGAATCATGAATCATGCATTGAATCATGAATCATGAATCATGAATTGAATCATGAATCATGAATTGAAATATGAATTGAATCAAGAATTGAGTCATGAATTGAAACATGAATCATGAATCGAATCATGATTCATGAATTGAATCATGAATCATGAATCATGAATTGAATCATGAATCATGAATCATGAATTAAATCATGAATTGAATCATGAGTTATAAATCATAAGTTGAATCATGAATTAAATCATGAATTGAATCATGAATCATGAATCATGAAATGAATTATGAATCATGAATTGAATCATGAATCATGAAATAATTCATGAAATGAATCATGAATCATGAATTGAATCATGAATCATAAATCATGAATCATGAATCATAAATCGAATCATGAATCATGAATCATGAATTGAATCATGAATTATGAATCATGAATCGAATCTTGAATCATGAATTGAATCATAAATCATGAATTGAATCATGAATCATGAATCAAATCATGAATCATGAATCATGAATTGAATCATGAATCATGAATTGAATTATGAATTGAATCATGAATTATGAATCATAAATTAAATCATGAATTGAATCATGAATAATGAAATGAATCATGAATCATGAATTGAATCATGAATCATGAATTTAATCAGGAATAATGAATCATGAAATGAATCATGAATCATGAATTGAATCATGAATCACGAATTGAATAATGCATCAGGAATTGAATAATGAATTATAAATCGAATCATGAATCATGAATCATGTATTAAATCATGAATCATGAATCATGAATTGAATCATAAATCATGAATTGAATCATGAATTGAATCATGAATCATGAATCATGAAATAAATCATGAATCATGAATTGAATCATAAATCATGAATCATGAATTTTATCATGAATCATAATTCGAATCATGAATCATGAATCAAAAATTGAATCATGAATCATGAATCGAATCATGAATCATGAATTGAATCATGAATCATGAATCATGAATCGAATCATGAATTGAATCATGAATCATAAAATGAATCATGAATCATGAATTGAATCAGGAATCATGAATTGAATCAGGAATCATGAATCATGAAATGAATCATGAAATGAATCATGAATTGAATCATGAATCATAAATTGAATCATGAATCATAAATTGAATCATGAATCATGATTCATGAATTGAATCATGAATCATGAATCATGAATTGATTTATAAATCCTGAATTGAATCATGAATTGAATCATGAATCATGAATCATGAATCGAATCATTAATCATGAAATAAATCATGAATTGAATCAAGATTCAAGAACCATGAATTGAATCATGAAATAAATCATGAATCATGAATTGAATCATAAATCATGAATCATAAATTTAATCATGAATCATGAATCGAATCATGAATCATGAATCGAATCATGAATCAAGAATTGAATCATGAATCATGAATCGAACCATGAATCATAAATTGAATCATGAATCATGAATCATGAATCGAATCATGAATTGAATCATGAATCATGAATCATGAATTGAATCATAAATCATGAATCATGAAATTAATCATGAATCATGAATCGAATCATGAATCATGAATCAAATCTAGAATCATGAATCATAAATTGAATCATGAATCATGAATCATGAATTGAATCATAAATCCTGAATTGAATCATGAATTGAATCATGAATCATGAAATAAATCATGAATTGAATCATGAATTGAATCATGAATCATGAATCATGAATCGAATCATGAATCATGAATCGAATCATGAATCATGAATCGAATCATGAATCATGAAATAAATCATGAATTGAATCAAGATTCATGAACTATGAATTGAATCATGAAATAAATCAGGAATCATGAATTGAATCATAAATCATGAATCATAAATTTAATCATGAATCATGAATCGAATCATGAATCAAGAATTGAATCATAAATCATGAATCGAATCATGAATCATGAATTGAATCATGAATCATGAATCATGAATCAAATCATGAATTGAATCATGAATCATGAATCATGAATTGAATCATAAATCATGAATCATGAATTTAATCATGAATCATATATCCAATCATGAATCATGAATCATGAATCGAATCATGAATTCAATCATGAATCATCAATCATGAATTCAATCATGAATCATGAATCGAATCATGAATCATGAATCATGAATCGAATCATAAATCATGAATTGAATCATGAATCATGAATCGAATAATGAATTGAATCATGAATCATGAATTGAATCATGAATCATAAAATGAATCATGAATCATGACTTGAATCATGAATCATGAATTGAATCATTAATCATGAATCATGAATCGAATCATGAATCATGAATTGACTCATGAATCATGAATTGAATCATGAATCATGAATCATAAATCAAGAATTGAATCATGAATCATGAATTGAATCATGAATAATGAAATGAATCATGAATTGAATCATGAATTCAAACATGAATCATGAATCGAATCATGAATCATGAATTGAATTATGAATTGAATCAAGAATTGAATCATGCATTGAATCATGAATCATGAAACATGCATTGAATCATGAATTGAATCATGAATCATGAATCGAATCATGAATCATGAATCATGAATTGAATCATGAATCATGAATCATGAATCGAATCATGAATCATAAATTGAATCATGAATCATGAATCACGAATCATAAATTGAATCATGAATCATGAAATGAATCATGAATCATGAATTGAATCATGAATCATGAATTTAATCAGGAATAATGAATCATGAAATGAATCATGAAATGAATCATGAATCATGAATTGAATCATGAATCACGAAATGAATAATGCATCAGGAATTGAATAATGAATTATAAATCGAATCATGAATCATGAATCATGAATTAAATCATGAATCATGAATCATGAATTGAATCATAAATCATGAATTGAATCATGAATTGAATCATGAATCATGAATCATGAAATAAATCATGAATCATGAATTGAATCATAAATCATGAATCATGAATTTTATCATGAATCATAATTCGAATCATGAATCATGAATCAAAAATTGAATCATGAATCATGAATCGAATCATGAATCATGAATTGAATCATGAATCATGAATCATGAATCGAATCATGAATTGAATCATGAATCATGAAATTAATCATGAATCATGAATTGAATCAGGAATCATGAATTGAATCAGGAATCATGAATCATGAAATGAATCATGAATTGAATCATGAATCACAAATTGAATCATGCATCATGAATTGATTCATGAATCATAAATTGAATCATGAATCATGATTCATGAATTGAATCATGAATCATGAATCATGAATTGATTTATAAATCCTGAATTGAATCATGAATCATGAATCATGAATCGAATCATTAATCATGAAATAAATCATGAATTGAATCAAGATTCATGAACCATGAATTGAATCATGAAATAAATCATGAATCATGAATTGAATCATAAATCATGAATCATATATTTAATCATGAATCATGAATTGAATCATAAATCATGAATCATGAATTTTATCATGAATCATAATTCGAATCATGAATCATGAATCAAAAATTGAATCATGAATCATGAATCGAATCATGAATCATGAATTGAATCATGAATCATGAATCATGAATCGAATCATGAATTGAATCATGAATCATGAAATGAATCATGAATCATGAATTGAATCAGGAATCATGAATTGAATCAGGAATCATGAATTGAATCAGGAATCATGAATCATGAAATGAATCATGAATTGAATCATGAATCACAAATTGAATCATGCATCATGAATTGATTCATAAATCATAAATTGAATCATGAATCATGATTCATGAATTGAATCATGAATCATGAATCATGAATTGATTTATAAATCCTGAATTGAATCATGAATTGAATCATGAATCATGAATTGAATCATAAATCATGAATCATAAATTTAATCATGAATCATGAATCGAATCATGAATCAAGAATTGAATCATGAATCATGAATCGAATCATGAATCATGAATTGAATCATGAATCATGAACCATGAATCGAATCATGAATTGAATTATAAATCATGAATCATTAATTGAATCATAAATCATGAATCATGAATTGAATCATGAATTGAATCATGAATCATGAACTGAATAATGAATCATGAATCATTAATTGAATCATAAATCATGAATCATGAATTGAATCATGAATTGAATCATGAATCATGAACTGAATAATAAATCATGAATCATAAAATGAATCATGAATCATGAATTGAATCATTAATCATGAATTGAATCATGAATCATGAATCATGAATTAAATCATGAATCATGAAAAGAATCATGAAATGAATCATGAATCATGAATTGAATCATGAATCATGAATTGAATCATGAATCATGAATCATGAATTTAATCATGATTAATGGATTGAATGATGAATCATAAATTGAATCATGAATCATGCATCATAAATTAAGAATTGAATCATGAATCATGAATTCAATCATGAATCATGAAATGAATCATGAATTGAATCATGAATTCAAACATGAATCATGAATCATGAATTGAATTATGAATTGAATCAAGAATTGAATCATGCATTGATTCATGAATCATGAATCATGCATTGAATCATGAATCATGAATCATGAATTGAATCATGAATCATGAATTGAAATATGAATTGAATCAAGAATTGAGTCATGAATTGAAACATGAATCATGAATCGAATCATGATTCATGAATTGAATCATGAATCATGAATTGAATCATGAATCATGAATCATGAATTAAATCATGAATTGAATCATGAGTTATAAATCATAAGTTGAATCATGAATTAAATCATGAATTGAATCATGAATCATGAATCATGAAATGAATTATGAATCATGAATTGAATCATGAATCATGAAATGAATCATGAAATGAATCATGAATCATGAATTGAATCATGAATCATAAATCATGAATCATGAATCATAAATTGAATCATGAATCATGAATCATGAATTGAATCATGAATTATGAATCATGAATCGAATCTTGAATCATGAATTGAATCATGAATCATGAATCACGAATCATGAATTGAATTATGAATCATGAATTGAATCATGAATCATGAATCAAATCATGAATCATGAATCATGAATTGAATCATGAATCATGAATTGAATTATGAATTGAATCATGAATTATGAATCATAAATTAAATCATGAATTGAATCATGAATAATGAAATGAATCATGAATCATGAATTTAATCAGGAATAATGAATCATGAAATGAATCATGAAATGAATCATGAATCATGAATCGAATCATGAATCAAGAATTGAATCATAAATCATGAATCGAATCATGAATCATGAATTGAATCATGAATCATGAATCATGAATCAAATCATGAATTGAATCATGAATCATGAATCATGAATTGAATCATAAATCATGAATCATGAATTTAATCATGAATCATATATCCAATCATGAATCATGAATCATGAATCGAATCATGAATTCAATCATGAATCATCAATCATGAATTCAATCATGAATCATGAATCGAATCATGAATCATGAATCATGAATCGAATCATAAATCATGAATTGAATCATGAATCATGAATCGAATAATGAATTGAATCATGAATCATGAATTGAATCATGAATCATAAAATGAATCATGAATCATGACTTGAATCATGAATCATGAATTGAATCATTAATCATGAATCATGAATCGAATCATGAATCATGAATTGACTCATGAATCATGAATTGAATCATGAATCATGAATCATAAATCAAGAATTGAATCATGAATCATGAATTGAATCATGAATCATGAAATGAATCATGAATTGAATCATGAATTCAAACATGAATCATGAATCGAATCATGAATCATGAATTGAATTATGAATTGAATCAAGAATTGAATCATGCATTGAATCATGAATCATGAAACATGCATTGAATCATGAATTGAATCATGAATCATGAATCGAATCATGAATCATGAATCATGAATTGAATCATGAATCATGAATCATGAATCGAATCATGAATCATAAATTGAATCATGAATCATGAATCACGAATCATAAATTGAATCATGAATCATGAAATGAATCATGAATCATGAATTGAATCATGAATCATGAATTTAATCAGGAATAATGAATCATGAAATGAATCATGAAATGAATCATGAATCATGAATTGAATCATGAATCACGAAATGAATAATGCATCAGGAATTGAATAATGAATTATAAATCGAATCATGAATCATGAATCATGAATTAAATCATGAATCATGAATCATGAATTGAATCATAAATCATGAATTGAATCATGAATTGAATCATGAATCATGAATCATGAAATAAATCATGAATCATGAATTGAATCATAAATCATGAATCATGAATTTTATCATGAATCATAATTCGAATCATGAATCATGAATCAAAAATTGAATCATGAATCATGAATCGAATCATGAATCATGAATTGAATCATGAATCATGAATCATGAATCGAATCATGAATTGAATCATGAATCATGAAATTAATCATGAATCATGAATTGAATCAGGAATCATGAATTGAATCAGGAATCATGAATCATGAAATGAATCATGAATTGAATCATGAATCACAAATTGAATCATGCATCATGAATTGATTCATGAATCATAAATTGAATCATGAATCATGATTCATGAATTGAATCATGAATCATGAATCATGAATTGATTTATAAATCCTGAATTGAATCATGAATCATGAATCATGAATCGAATCATTAATCATGAAATAAATCATGAATTGAATCAAGATTCATGAACCATGAATTGAATCATGAAATAAATCATGAATCATGAATTGAATCATAAATCATGAATCATATATTTAATCATGAATCATGAATTGAATCATAAATCATGAATCATGAATTTTATCATGAATCATAATTCGAATCATGAATCATGAATCAAAAATTGAATCATGAATCATGAATCGAATCATGAATCATGAATTGAATCATGAATCATGAATCATGAATCGAATCATGAATTGAATCATGAATCATGAAATGAATCATGAATCATGAATTGAATCAGGAATCATGAATTGAATCAGGAATCATGAATTGAATCAGGAATCATGAATCATGAAATGAATCATGAATTGAATCATGAATCACAAATTGAATCATGCATCATGAATTGATTCATAAATCATAAATTGAATCATGAATCATGATTCATGAATTGAATCATGAATCATGAATCATGAATTGATTTATAAATCCTGAATTGAATCATGAATTGAATCATGAATCATGAATTGAATCATAAATCATGAATCATAAATTTAATCATGAATCATGAATCGAATCATGAATCAAGAATTGAATCATGAATCATGAATCGAATCATGAATCATGAATTGAATCATGAATCATGAACCATGAATCGAATCATGAATTGAATTATAAATCATGAATCATTAATTGAATCATAAATCATGAATCATGAATTGAATCATGAATTGAATCATGAATCATGAACTGAATAATGAATCATGAATCATTAATTGAATCATAAATCATGAATCATGAATTGAATCATGAATTGAATCATGAATCATGAACTGAATAATAAATCATGAATCATAAAATGAATCATGAATCATGAATTGAATCATTAATCATGAATTGAATCATGAATCATGAATCATGAATTAAATCATGAATCATGAAAAGAATCATGAAATGAATCATGAATCATGAATTGAATCATGAATCATGAATTGAATCATGAATCATGAATCATGAATTTAATCATGATTAATGGATTGAATGATGAATCATAAATTGAATCATGAATCATGCATCATAAATTAAGAATTGAATCATGAATCATGAATTCAATCATGAATCATGAAATGAATCATGAATTGAATCATGAATTCAAACATGAATCATGAATCATGAATTGAATTATGAATTGAATCAAGAATTGAATCATGCATTGATTCATGAATCATGAATCATGCATTGAATCATGAATCATGAATCATGAATTGAATCAT
Organism: Mixophyes australis; assembly: GCA_036250195.1. NCBI lineage: Eukaryota > Metazoa > Chordata > Amphibia > Anura > Limnodynastidae > Mixophyes > Mixophyes australis. The sequence continues at coordinate 261,273 of JAVHZZ010000034.1, forward strand.
GAATCATGAATTGAAATATGAATTGAATCAAGAATTGAGTCATGAATTGAAACATGAATCATGAATCGAATCATGATTCATGAATTGAATCATGAATCATGAATTGAATCATGAATCATGAATCATGAATTAAATCATGAATTGAATCATGAGTTATAAATCATAAGTTGAATCATGAATTAAATCATGAATTGAATCATGAATCATGAATCATGAAATGAATTATGAATCATGAATTGAATCATGAATCATGAAATGAATCATGAAATGAATCATGAATCATGAATTGAATCATGAATCATAAATCATGAATCATGAATCATAAATTGAATCATGAATCATGAATCATGAATTGAATTATGAATCATGAATTGAATCATGAATCATGAATCAAATCATGAATCATGAATCATGAATTGAATCATGAATCATGAATTGAATTATGAATTGAATCATGAATTATGAATCATAAATTAAATCATGAATTGAATCATGAATAATGAAATGAATCATGAATCATGAATTGAATCATGAATCATGAATTTAATCAGGAATAATGAATCATGAAATGAATCATGAAATGAATCATGAATCATGAATTGAATCATGAATCACAAATTGAATAATGCATCAGGAATTGAATAATGAATTATAAATCGAATCATGAATCATGAATCATGAATTAAATCATGAATCATGAATCATGAATTGAATCATAAATCATGAATTGAATCATGAATTGAATCATGAATCATGAATCATGAAATAAATCATGAATCATGAATTGAATCATAAATCATGAATCATGAATTTTATCATGAATCATAATTCGAATCATGAATCATGAATCAAAAATTGAATCATGAATCATGAATCGAATCATGAATCATGAATTGAATCATGAATCATGAATCATGAATCGAATCATGAATTGAATCATGAATCATGAAATTAATCATGAATCATGAATTGAATCAGGAATCATGAATTGAATCAGGAATCATGAATCATGAAATGAATCATGAAATGAATCATGAATTGAATCATGAATCATAAATTGAATCATGAATCATAAATTGAATCATGAATCATGATTCATGAATTGAATCATGAATCATGAATCATGAATTGATTTATAAATCCTGAATTGAATCATGAATTGAATCATGAATCATGAATCATGAATCGAATCATTAATCATGAAATAAATCATGAATTGAATCAAGATTCAAGAACCATGAATTGAATCATGAAATAAATCATGAATCATGAATTGAATCATAAATCATGAATCATAAATTTAATCATGAATCATGAATCGAATCATGAATCATGAATCGAATCATGAATCAAGAATTGAATCATGAATCATGAATCGAACCATGAATCATAAATTGAATCATGAATCATGAATCGAATCATGAATTGAATCATGAATCATGAATCATGAATTGAATCATAAATCATGAATCATGAAATTAATCATGAATCATGAATCGAATCATGAATCATAAATCATGAATCGAATCATAAACTGAATCATGAATCATGAATCATGAATTGAATCATGAATCATGAATCAAATCTAGAATCATGAATCATGAATTGAATCATGAATCATGAATCATGAATTGAATCATAAATCCTGAATTGAATCATGAATTGAATCATGAATCATGAAATAAATCATGAATTGAATCATGAATTGAATCATGAATCATGAATCATGAATCGAATCATGAATCATGAATCGAATCATGAATCATGAAATAAATCATGAATTGAATCAAGATTCATGAACTATGAATTGAATCATGAAATAAATCAGGAATCATGAATTGAATCATAAATCATGAATCATAAATTTAATCATGAATCATGAATCAAATCATGAATCAAGAATTGAATCATAAATCATGAATCGAATCATGAATCATGAATTGAATCATGAATCATGAATCAAATCATGAATTGAATCATGAATCATGAATCATGAATTGAATCATGAATCATGAATTGAATCATGAATCATGAAATGAATCATGAATTGAATCATGAATTCAAACATGAATCATGAATCGAATTATGAATCATGAATTGAATTATGAATTGAATCAAGAATTGAATCATGCATTGAATCATGAATCATGAAACATGCATTGAATCATGAATTGAATCATGAATCATGAATCGAATCATGAATCATGAATCATGAATTGAATCATGAATCATGAATCATGAATCGAATCATGAATCATAAATTGAATCATGAATCATGAATCACGAATCATAAATTGAATCATGAATCATGAAATGAATCATGAATCATGAATTGAATCATGAATCATGAATTTAATCAGGAATAATGAATCATGAAATGAATCATGAAATGAATCATGAATCATGAATTGAATCATGAATCACGAAATGAATAATGCATCAGGAATTGAATAATGAATTATAAATCGAATCATGAATCATGAATTAAATCATGAATCATGAATCATGAATTGAATCATGAATCATGAATCATGAAATAAATCATGAATCATGAATTGAATCATAAATCATGAATCATGAATTTTATCATGAATCATAATTCGAATCATGAATCATGAATCAAAAATTGAATCATGAATCATGAATCGAATCATGAATCATGAATTGAATCATGAATCATGAATCATGAATCGAATCATGAATTGAATCATGAATCATGAAATGAATCATGAATTGAATCAGGAATCATGAATTGAATCAGGAATCATGAATCATGAAATGAATCATGAATTGAATCATGAATCACAAATTGAATCATGCATCATGAATTGATTCATGAATCATAAATTGAATCATGAATCATGATTCATGAATTGATTCATGAATCATGAATCATGAATTGATTTATAAATCCTGAATTGAATCATGAATTGAATCATGAATCATGAATCATGAATCGAATCATTAATCATGAAATAAATCATGAATTGAATCAAGATTCATGAACCATGAATTGAATCATGAAATGAATCATGAATCATGAATTGAATCATAAATCATGAATCATAAATTTAATCATGAATCATGAATCGAATCATGAATCAAGAATTGAATCATAAATCATGAATCGAATCATGAATCATGAATTGAATCATGAATCATGAATCCTGAATCAAATCATGAATTGAATCATGAATCATGAATCATGAATTGAATCATAAATCATGAATCATGAATTTAATCATGAATCATATATCCAATCATGAATCATGAATCATGAATCGAATCATGAATCATGAATTGAATCATGAATCATGAATCATAAATCAAGAATTGAATCATGAATCATGAATTGAATCATGAATCATGAAATGAATCATGAATTGAATCATGAATTCAAACATGAATCATGAATCGAATCATGAATCATGAATTGAATTATGAATTGAATCAAGAATTGAATCATGCATTGAATCATGAATCATGAAACATGCATTGAATCATGAATTGAATCATGAATCATGAATCGAATCATGAATCATGAATCATGAATTGAATCATGAATCATGAATCATGAATCGAATCATGAATCATAAATTGAATCATGAATCATGAATCACGAATCATAAATTGAATCATGAATCATGAAATGAATCATGAATCATGAATTGAATCATGAATCATGAATTGAATCATGAATCATGAATTTAATCAGGAATAATGAATCATGAAATGAATCATGAAATGAATCATGAATCATGAATTGAATCATGAATCACGAAATGAATAATGCATCAGGAATTGAATAATGAATCATGAATCGAATCATGAATCATAAATTGAATCATGAATCATGAATCACGAATCATAAATTGAATCATGAATCATGAAATGAATCATGAATCATGAATTGAATCATGAATCATGAATTGAATCATGAATCATGAATTTAATCAGGAATAATGAATCATGAATTAAATCATGAATCATGAATCATGAATTGAATCATAAATCATGAATTGAATCATGAATTGAATCATGAATCATGAATCATGAAATAAATCATGAATCATGAATTGAATCATAAATCATGAATCATGAATTTTATCATGAATCATAATTCGAATCATGAATCATGAATCAAAAATTTAATCATGAATCATGAATCGAATCATGAATCATGAATTGAATCATGAATCATGAATCATGAATCGAATCATAAATTGAATCATGAATCATGAAATGAATCATGAATCATGAATTGAATCAGGAATCATGAATTGAATCATTAATCATGAATTGAATCAGGAATCATGAATCATGAAATGAATCATGAATTGAATCATGAATCACAAATTTAATCATGCATCATGAATTGATTCATGAATCATAAATTGAATCATGAATCATGATTCATGAATTGAATCATGAATCATGAATCATGAATTGATTTATAAATCCTGAATTGAATCATGAATTGAATCATGAATCATAATTCATGAATCGAATCATTAATCATGAAATAAATCATGAATTGAATCAAGATTCATGAACCATGAATTGAATCATGAAATAAATCATGAATCATGAATTGAATCATAAATCATGAATCATAAATTTAATCATGAATCATGAATCGAATCATGAATCAAGAATTGAATCATGAATCATGAATCGAATCATGAATCATGAATTGAATCATGAATCATGAACCATGAATCGAATCATGAATTGAATCATGAATCATGAATCATGAATTGAATCATAAATCATGAATCATGAAATTAATCATGAATCATGAATCGAATCATGAATCATGAATCGAATCATGAATTGAATCATGAATCATGAATCATGAATTGAATCATGAATCATGAATCAAATCTAGAATCATGAATCATGAATCGAATCATGAATCATGAATCATGAATCATGAATTGAATCATAAATCCTGAATTGAATCATGAATTGAATCATGAATCATGAAATAAATCATGAATTGAATCATGAATTGAATCATGAATCATGAATCATGAATCGAATCATGAATCATGAATCGAATCATGAATCATGAAATAAATTATGAATTGAATCAAGATTCATGAACCATGAATTGAATCATAAATCATGAATCATAAATTTAATCATGAATCATGAATCGAATCATGAATCAAGAATTGAATCATAAATCATGAATCGAATCATGAATCATGAATTGAAGCATGAATCATGAATCATGAATCATGAATCATGAATCAAATCATGAATTGAATCATGAATCATGAATCATGAATTGAATCATAAATCATGAATCATGAATTTAATCATGAATCATATATCCAATCATGAATCATGAATCATGAATTCAATCATGAATCATCAATCATGAATTGAATCATGAATCATGAATCGAATCATGAATCATGAATCATGAATCGAATCATGAATCATGAATTGAATCATTAGTCATGAATCATGAATTGAATCATGAATCATGAATCGAATAATGAATTGAATCATGAATCATGACTTGAATCATGAATCATGAATTGAATCATGAATCATGAATCATGAATCGAATCATGAATCATGAATTGAATCATGAATCATGCATTGAATCATGAATTATGAATCATGAATTGAATCATGAATCATGAATCGAATCATGAATCATGAATCATGAATTGAATCATGAATCATGAATCATGAATCGAATCATGAATCATGAATCATGAATTGAATCAAGAATCATGAATCACGAATCATAAATTGAATCATGAATCATGAAATGAATCATGAATCATGAATTGAATCATGAATCATGAATTGAATCAGAAATCATGAATCATGAAATGAATCATGAAATGAATCATGAATTGAATCATGAATCATGAATTGAATCATGAATTGAATCATGAATACTGAATTGAATCATGAATCATGAATCATGAATTTAATCATAAATCCTGAATTGAATAATGAATTGAATCATGAATCATGAAATAAATCATGAATTTAATCATGAATTGAATCATGAATCATGAAATAAATCATGAATTGAATCAAGATTCATGAACCATGAATTCAATCATGAAATAAATCAGGAATCATGAATTGAATCATGAAATAAATCAGGAATCATGAATTGAATCATAAATCATGAATCATAAATTTAATCATGAATCATGAATCGAATCATGAATCATGAATTTAATCATAAATCATATATCGAATCATGAATCATGAATCATGAATCAAATCATGAATTGAATCATGAATCATGAATTGAATCATGAATCATGAATCATGAATTGAATCATGAATTGAATTATGAATCATGAATCTAATCATGAATCATGAATCATGAATTGAATCATGAATCATAAATCATGAATTAAATCATGAATCATGAATGGAATCATGAGTCATGAATCATGAATTGAATCATGAATCATGAATTGAATCATGAATCATGAATCGAATTAAGAATTGAATCATGAATCAAATCATGAATTGAATCATGAAACATGAATTGAATCATGAATCATGAATCATAAAATGAATCATGAATCATGAATTGAATCATTAATCATGAATTGAATTATGAATCATGAATCCTAAATTAAATCATGAATCATGAAATGAATCATGAATCATGAATTGAATCATGAATTCAAACATGAATCATGAATTGAATTATGAATTGAATCAAGAATTGAATCATGCATTGAGTCATGAATCATGAATCATGAATTGATGATGAATCATGAATCATGAATTAATTCATTTAATCGAATTGAATCATAAATCATAAATTGAATCATGAATCATGAAATGAATCATGAAATGAATCATGAATTGAATCATGAATCTTGAATTGAATCATGAATCTTGAATTGAATCATGAATCATGAATTGAATCATGAAATGAATCATGAATCATAAATTGAATGATGAATCATGAATTGAATCATGAATCATGAATCATAATTTGAATCATGAATCATAATTTGAATCATGAATCATGAATTGAATCATGAATCATGAATCATGAATCGAATCATAAATCATGAATTGAATCATGAATCATGAATCATGAATTGAATCATGAATCATGAATTGAATCATGAATCATGAATCATAAATCAAGAATTAAATCATGAATCATGAATTGAATCATGAATCATGAAATGAATCATCAAATGAATCATGAATTGAATCATGAATCTTGAATTGAATCATGAATCTTGAATTGAATCATGAATCATGAAATGAAACATGAAATGAATCATGAATCATAAATTGAATCATGAATCATAAATTGAATCATGAATCATGAATCATGAATTGAATCATGAATCATGAATCGAATCATGAATCATGAATTGAATCATGAATCATGAATCATGAATCGAATCATAAATCATGAATTGAATCATGAATCATGAATCACGAATCATGAATTGAATCATGAATCATGAATTGAATCATGAATCATGAATCGAATCATGAATCATGAATCATGAATTGAATCATGACTCATGAATTGAATCATGAATTGAATTATGAATTATGAATCATAAATTGAATCATGAATTGAATCATGAATCATGAAATCAATCATGAATCATGAATTGAATCATGAATCATGAATTGAATCAGGAATCATGAATCATGAAATAAATCATGAATTGAATCATAAATCATGAATTGAATCATGAAATGAAGCATGAATCATGAATCATGAATCGAATCATGAATCATGAAATAAATCATGAATTGAATCAAGATTCATAAACCATGAATTGAATCGTGAAATAAATCATGAATCATGAATTGAATCATAAATCATGAATCATGAATTTAATCATGAATCATAATTCGAATCATGAATCATGAATCAAGAATTGAATCATGAATCATGAATCGAATCATGAATCATGAATTGAATCATGAATCATGAATCATGAATCGAATCATGAATCATGAATCGAATCATGAATTGAATCATGAATCATGAATTGAATCATGAATCATGAATCATAAAATGAATCATGAATCATGACTTGAATCATGAATCATGAATTGAATCATGAATCATGAATCATGAATCGAATCATGAATCATGAATTGAATCATGAATCATGAATTGAATTATGAATCATGAATCATAAATCAAGAATTGAATCATGAATCATGAATTGAATCATGAATCATGAAATGAATCATGAATCATGAATTGAATCATGAATCATGATTTCAAACATGAATCATGAATCGAATCATGAATCATGAATTGAATTATGAATTGAATCAAGAATTGAATCATGCATTGAATCATGAATCATGAATCATGCATTGAATCATGAATCATGAATCATGAATTGAATCATGAATCGAATCATGAATCATGAATCATGAATCGAATCATGAATCATGAATCATGAATCGAATCATGAATCATGAATCATGAATTGAATCATGAATCATGAATCACGAATCATAAATTGAATCATGAATCATGAAATGAATCATGAATCATGAATTGAATCATGAATCATGAATTGAATCAGAAATCATGAATCATGAAATGAATCATGAAATGAATCATGAATTGAATCATGAATCATGAATTGAATCATGAATTGAATCATGAATACTGAATTGAATCATGAATCATGAATCATGAATCGAATCATGAATCATGAATCATGAATCGAATCATGAATTGAATCATGAATCATGAATCATGAATTGAATCATGAATCATGAATCAAATCTAGAATCATGAATCATGAATCGAATCATGAATCATGAATCATGAATCATGAATTGAATCATAAATCCTGAATTGAATCATGAATTGAATCATGAATCATGAAATAAATCATGAATTGAATCATGAATTGAATCAGGAATCATGAATCATGAATCGAATCATGAATCATGAATCGAATCATGAATCATGAAATAAATTATGAATTGAATCAAGATTCATGAACCATGAATTGAATCATGAAATAAATCAGGAATCATGAATTGAATCATAAATCATGAATCATAAATTTAATCATGAATCATGAATCGAATCATGAATCAAGAATTGAATCATAAATCATGAATCGAATCATGAATCATGAATTGAAGCATGAATCATGAATCATGAATCATGAATCATGAATCAAATCATGAATTGAATCATGAATCATGAATCATGAATTGAATCATAAATCATGAATCATGAATTTAATCATGAATCATATATCCAATCATGAATCATGAATCATGAATCGAATCATGAATTCAATCATGAATCATCAATCATGAATTGAATCATGAATCATGAATCGAATCATGAATCATGAATCATGAATCGAATCATGAATCATGAATTGAATCATTAGTCATGAATCATGAATTGAATCATGAATCATGAATCGAATAATGAATTGAATCATGAATCATGACTTGAATCATGAATCATGAATTGAATCATGAATCATGAATCATGAATCGAATCATGAATCATGAATTGAATCATGAATCATGCATTGAATCATGAATTATGAATCATGAATTGAATCATGAATCATGAATCGAATCATGAATCATGAATCATGAATTGAATCATGAATCATGAATCATGAATCGAATCATGAATCATGAATCATGAATTGAATCAAGAATCATGAATCACGAATCATAAATTGAATCATGAATCATGAAATGAATCATGAATCATGAATTGAATCATGAATCATGAATTGAATCAGAAATCATGAATCATGAAATGAATCATGAAATGAATCATGAATTGAATCATGAATCATGAATTGAATCATGAATTGAATCATGAATACTGAATTGAATCATGAATCATGAATCATGAATTTAATCATAAATCCTGAATTGAATAATGAATTGAATCATGAATCATGAAATAAATCATGAATTTAATCATGAATTGAATCATGAATCATGAAATAAATCATGAATTGAATCAAGATTCATGAACCATGAATTCAATCATGAAATAAATCAGGAATCATGAATTGAATCATGAAATAAATCAGGAATCATGAATTGAATCATAAATCATGAATCATAAATTTAATCATGAATCATGAATCGAATCATGAATCATGAATTTAATCATGAATCATATATCGAATCATGAATCATGAATCATGAATCAAATCATGAATTGAATCATGAATCATGAATTGAATCATGAATCATGAATCATGAATTGAATCATGAATTGAATTATGAATCATGAATCTAATCATGAATCATGAATCATGAATTGAATCATGAATCATAAATCATGAATTAAATCATGAATCATGAATGGAATCATGAGTCATGAATCATGAATTGAATCATGAATCATGAATTGAATCATGAATCATGAATCGAATTAAGAATTGAATCATGAATCAAATCATGAATTGAATCATGAAACATGAATTGAATCATGAATCATGAATCATAAAATGAATCATGAATCATGAATTGAATCATTAATCATGAATTGAATTATGAATCATGAATCCTAAATTAAATCATGAATCATGAAATGAATCATGAATCATGAATTGAATCATGAATTCAAACATGAATCATGAATTGAATTATGAATTGAATCAAGAATTGAATCATGCATTGAGTCATGAATCATGAATCATGAATTGATGATGAATCATGAATCATGAATTAATTCATTTAATCGAATTGAATCATAAATCATAAATTGAATCATGAATCATGAAATGAATCATGAAATGAATCATGAATTGAATCATGAATCTTGAATTGAATCATGAATCTTGAATTGAATCATGAATCATGAATTGAATCATGAAATGAATCATGAATCATAAATTGAATGATGAATCATGAATTGAATCATGAATCATGAATCATAATTTGAATCATGAATCATAATTTGAATCATGAATCATGAATTGAATCATGAATCATGAATCATGAATCGAATCATAAATCATGAATTGAATCATGAATCATGAATCATGAATTGAATCATGAATCATGAATTGAATCATGAATCATGAATCATAAATCAAGAATTAAATCATGAATCATGAATTGAATCATGAATCATGAAATGAATCATCAAATGAATCATGAATTGAATCATGAATCTTGAATTGAATCATGAATCTTGAATTGAATCATGAATCATGAAATGAAACATGAAATGAATCATGAATCATAAATTGAATCATGAATCATAAATTGAATCATGAATCATGAATCATGAATTGAATCATGAATCATGAATCGAATCATGAATCATGAATTGAATCATGAATCATGAATCATGAATCGAATCATAAATCATGAATTGAATCATGAATCATGAATTGAATCATGAATCATGAATCGAATCATGAATCATGAATCATGAATTGAATCATGACTCATGAATTGAATCATGAATTGAATTATGAATTATGAATCATAAATTGAATCATGAATTGAATCATGAATCATGAAATCAATCATGAATCATGAATTGAATCATGAATCATGAATTGAATCAGGAATCATGAATCATGAAATAAATCATGAATTGAATCATAAATCATGAATTGAATCATGAAATGAAGCATGAATCATGAATCATGAATCGAATCATGAATCATGAAATAAATCATGAATTGAATCAAGATTCATGAACCATGAATTGAATCGTGAAATAAATCATGAATCATGAATTGAATCATAAATCATGATTCATGAATTTAATCATGAATCATAATTCGAATCATGAATCATGAATCAAGAATTGAATCATGAATCGAATCATGAATCATGAATTGAATCATGAATCATGAATCATGAATCGAATCATGAATCATGAATCGAATCATGAATTGAATCATGAATCATGAATTGAATCATGAATCATGAATCATAAAATGAATCATGAATCATGACTTGAATCATGAATCATGAATTGAATCATGAATCATAAATCATGAATCGAATCATGAATCATGAATTGAATCATGAATCATGAATTGAATTATGAATCATGAATCATAAATCAAGAATTGAATCATGAATTGAATCATGAATCATGAAATGAATCATGAATCATGAATTGAATCATGAATCATGATTTCAAACATGAATCATGAATCGAATCATGAATCATGAATTGAATTATGAATTGAATCAAGAATTGAATCATGCATTGAATCATGAATCATGAATCATGCATTGAATCATGAATCATGAATCATGAATTGAATCATGAATCGAATCATGAATCATGAATCATGAATCGAATCATGAATCATGAATCATGAATCGAATCATGAATCATGAATCATGAATTGAATCATGAATCATGAATCACGAATCATAAATTGAATCATGAATCATGAAATGAATCATGAATCATGAATTGAATCATGAATCATGAATTGAATCAGAAATCATGAATCATGAAATGAATCATGAAATGAATAATGAATGGAATCATGAATCATGAATTGAATCATGAATTGAATCATGAATACTGAATTGAATCATGAATCATGAATCATGAATTGAATCATAAATCATGAATTGAATCATGAATCATGAAATAAATCATGAATTGAATCATGAATTGAATCATGAATCATGAAACATGAATCGAATCATGAATCATGAAATAAATCATGAATTGAATCAAGATTCATGAACCATGAATTGAATCATGAAATAAATCAGGAATCATGAATTGAATCATGAAATAAATCAGGAATCATGAATTGAATCATAAATCATGAATCATAAATCATGAATCATAAATTTAATCATGAATCATGAATCGAATCATGAATCATGAATTGAATCATGAATCATGAATCATGAATCCAATCATGAATTGAATCATGAATCATGAATTGAATCATAAATCATGAATCATGAATTTAATCATGAATCATATATCGAATCATGAATCATGAATCATGAATCGAATCATGAATTGAATCATGAATTGAATCATGAATCATGAATCATGAATTGAATCATGAATCATGAATTGAATCATGAATCATGAATCATGATTTGAATCATGAATCATGAATTGAATCATGAATCATGAATCATGAATTGAATCATGAATTGAATTATGAATCATGAATCTAATCATGAATCATGAATCATGAATTGAATCATGAATCATAATTCATGAATTAAATCATGAATCATGAATGGAATCATGAGTCATGAATCATGAATTGAATCATGAATCATGAATTGAATCATGAATCATGAATCGAATTAAGAATTGAATCATGAATCAAATCATGAATTGAATCATGAAACATGAATTGAATCATGAATCATGAATCATAAAATGAATCATGAATCATGAATTGAATCATTAATCATGAAATGAATCATAATTCATGAATTGAATCATGAATCATGAATTGATTAATGAATCATGAATCATGAATCGAATCATGAATCATGAATTGATTAATGAATCATGAATCATGAATCGAATCATGAATCATGAATTGAATCATGAATCATGAATTGAATCATGAATCATGAATCATAAATCAAGAATTAAATCATGAATCATGAATTGAATCATGAATCATGTAATGAATCATGAATTGAATCATGAATTCAATCATGAATCATGAATTGAATTATGAATTGAATCAAGAATTGAATCATGCATTGAATCATGAATCATGAATCATGAATTGATGATGAATCATGAATCATGAATTAATTCATTTAATCGAATTGAATCATAAATCATGAATTGAATCATGAATCATGAAATGAATCATCAAATGAATCATGAATTGAATCATGAATCTTGAATTGAATCATGAATCTTGAATTGAATCATGAATCATGAAATGAAACATGAAATGAATCATGAATCATAAATTGAATCATGAATCATGAATTGAATCATGAATCATGAATCATGAATTGAATCATGAATCATGAATCAAATCATGAATCATGAATTGAATCATGAATCATGAATCATGAATCGAATCATAAATCATGAATTGAATCATGAATCATGAATCACGAATCATGAATTGAATCATGAATCATGAATTGAATCATGAATCATGAATCGAATCATGAATCATGAATCATGAATTGAATCATGACTCATGAATTGAATCATGAATTTAATTATGAATTATGAATCATAAATTGAATCATAAATTGAATCATGAATCATGAAATCAATCATGAATCATAAATTGAATCATGAATCATGAATTGAATCAGGAATCATGAATCATGAAATGAATCATGAATTGAATCATAAATCATGAATTGAATCATGAAATGAATCATGAATCATGAATCATGAATCGAATCATGAATCATGAAATAAATCATGAATTGAATCAAGATTAATGAACCATGAATTGAATCATGAAATAAATCATGAATCATGAATTGAATCATAAATCATGAATCATTAATTTAATCATGAATCATAATTCGAATCATGAATCATGAATCAAGAATTGAATCATGAATCATGAATCGAATCATGAATCATGAATTGAATCATGAATCATGAATCATGAATCGAATCATGAATCATGAAATAAATCATGAATTGAATCAAGATTCATGAACCATGAATTGAATCATGAAATAAATCATGAATCATGAATTGAATCATAAATCATGAATCATGAATTTAATCATGAATCATAATTCGAATCATGAATCAAGAATTGAATCATGAATCATGAATCGAATTATGAATCATGAAATAAATCATGAATTGAATCAAGATTCATGAACCATGAATTGAATCATGAAATAAATCATGAATCATGAATTGAATCATAAATCATGAATCATGAATTTAATCATGAATCATAATTCGAATCATGAATCAAGAATTGAATCATGAATCATGAATCGAATCATGAATCATGAATTGAATCATGAATCATGAAGCATGAATCGAATCATGAATCATGATTCATGAATTGAATCATGAATCATAAATCATGAATTGAATCATGAATCATGAATTGAATCATGAGTCATGAATCATGAATTGAATCATGAATTGAATCATGAATCATGAATCATAAATCAAGAATTGAATCATGAATCATGAATTGAATCATGAATCATGAAATGAATCAGGAATTCAAACATGAATCATAAATTGAATCATGAATCATGAATCATAAATGAAGAATTGAATCATGAATCATGAATTGAATCATGAATCATGAAATGAATCAGGAATTCAAACATGAATCATGAATTGAATCATGAATCATGAATTGAATCATGAGTCATGAATCATGAATTGAATCATGAATCATGAATTGAATCATGAATCATGAATTGAATCATGAATCATAAATCAAGAATTGAATCATGAATCATGAATTGAATCATGAATCATGAAATGAATCATGAATTGAATCATGAATTCAAACATGAATCATGAATCGAATCATGAATCATTAAATGAATCATGAATCATGACTTGAATCATGAATCATGAATTGAATCATGAATCATGAATTGAATCATGAATCATGAATTGAATCATGAATTATGAAGCATGAATCGAATCATGAATCATGATTCATGAATTGAATCATGAATCATAAATCATGAATTGAATCATGAATCATGAATTGAATCATGAGTCATGAATCATGAATTGAATAATGAATCATGAATTGAATCATGAATCATGAATCATAAATCAAGAATTGAATCATGAATCATGAATTGAATCATGAATCATGAAATGAATCAGGAATTCAAACATGAATCATGAATTGAATCATGAATCATGAATTGAATCATGAGTCATGAATCATGAATTGAATCATGAATCATGAATTGAATCACGAATCATGAATTGAATCATGAATCATAAATCAAGAATTGAATCATGAATCATGAATTGAATCATGAATCATGAAATGAATCATGAATTGAATCATGAATTCAAACATGAATCATGAATCGAATCATGAATCATTAAATGAATCATGAATCATGACTTGAATCATGAATCATGAATTGAATCATGAATCATGAATCATGAATTGAATCATGAATCATGAATCGAATCATGAATCATGAATTGAATCATGAATCATGAATCGAATCATAAATCAAGAATTGAATCATGAATCATGAATTGAATCATGAATCATGAAATGAATCATGAATTGAATCATGAATTCAAACATGAATCATGAATCGAATCATGAATCATTAAATGAATCACGAATCATGAATTGAATCATGAATCATGAATTGAATCATGAATCATGAATCGAATCATGAATCATGAATCATGAATTGAATCATGACTCATGAATTGAATCATGAATTGAATTATGAATTATGAATCATAAATTGAATCATGAATTGAATCATGAATCATGAAATCAATCATGAATCATGAATTGAATCATGAATCATGAATTGAATCAGGAATCATGAATCATGAAATGAATCATGAATTGAATCATAAATCATGAATTGAATCATGAAATGAATCATGAATAATGAATCGAATCATGAATCATGAAATAAATCATGAATTGAATCAAGATTCATGAACCATGAATTGAATCATGAAATAAATCATGAATCATGAATTGAATCATAAATCATGAATCATGAATTTAATCATGAATCATAATTTGAATCATGAATCATGAATCAAGAATTGAATCATGAATCATGAATCGAATCATGAATCATGAATTGAATCATGAATCATGAATCATGAATCGAATCATGAATCATGAAATAAATCATGAATTGAATCAAGATTCATGAACCATGAATTGAATCATGAAATAAATCATGAATCATGAATTGAATCATTAGTCATGAATCATGAATTGAATCATGAATCATGAATCGAATCATGAATTGAATCATGAATCATGAATTGAATCATGAATCATGAATCATAAAATGAATCATGAATCATGACTTGAATCATGAATCATGAATTGAATCATGAATCATGAATCATGAATCGAATCATGAATCATGAATTGAATCATGAATCATGAATTGAATCATGAAATGAATCATGAATCATGAATTGAATCATGAATCATGAATTCAAACATGAATCATGAATCGAATCATGAATCGAATCTTGAATCATGAATTGAATCAAGAATTGAATCATGCATTGAATCATGAATCATGAATCATGCATTGAATCATGAATCATGAATCATGAATTGAATCATGAATCATGAATCGAATCTTGAATCATGAATTGAATCATGAATCATGAATCATGAATTGAATCATGAATCATGAATCACGAATCATAAATTGAATCATGAATCATGAAATGAATCATGAATCATGAATTGAATCATGAATCATGAATTGAATCAGAAATCATGAATCATGAAATGAATCATGAAATGAATCATGAATTAAATCATGAATCATGAATTGAATCATGAATTGAATCATGAATACTGAATTGAATCATGAATCATGAATTGAATCATGAATCATAAATCAAGAATTGAATCATGAATCATGAATTGAATCATGAATCATGAAATGAATCATGAATTGAATCATGAATTCAAACATGAATCATGAATCGAATCATGAATCATTAAATGAATCATGAATCATGACTTGAATCATGAATCATGAATTGAATCATGAATCATGAATCATGAATTGAATCATGAATCATGAATCGAATCATGAATCATGAATTGAATCATGAATCATGAATCATGAATCGAATCATAAATCATGAATTGAATCATAAATCATGAATTGAATCATGAATCATGAATCACGAATCATGAATTGAATCATGAATCATGAATTGAATCATGAATCATGAATCGAATCATGAATCATGAATCATGAATTGAATCATGAATTGAATCATGAATCATGAAATGAATCATGAATCATGAATCGAATCATGAATCATGAAATAAATCATGAATTGAATCATGAAATAAATCATGAATCATGAATTGAATCATAAATCATGAATCATGAATTTAATCATGAATCATAATTTGAATCATGAATCATGAATCAAGAATTGAATCATGAATCATGAATCGAATCATGAATCATGAATTGAATCATGAATCATGAATCATGAATCGAATCATGAATCATGAAATAAATCATGAATTGAATCAAGATTCATGAACCATGAATTGAATCATGAAATAAATCATGAATCATGAATTGAATCATTAGTCATGAATCATGAATTGAATCATGAATCATGAATCGAATCATGAATTGAATCATGAATCATGAATTGAATCATGAATCATGAATCATAAAATGAATCATGAATCATGACTTGAATCATGAATCATGAATTGAATCATGAATCATGAATCATGAATCGAATCATGAATTGAATCATGAATCATGAATTGAATCATGAATCATGAATCATAAATCAAGAATTGAATCATGAATCATGAATTGAATCATGAATCATGAAATGAATCATGAATCATGAATTGAATCATGAATCATGAATTCAAACATGAATCATGAATCGAATCATGAATCATGAATTGAATTATGAATTGAATCAAGAATTGAATCATGCATTGAATCATGAATCATGAATCATGCATTGAATCATGAATCATGAATCATGAATTGAATCATGAATCATGAATCGAATCTTGAATCATGAATTGAATCATGAATCATGAATCATGAATCGAATCATGAATCAGGAATCATGAATTGAATCATGAATCATGAATCACGAATCATAAATTGAATCATGAATCATGAAATGAATCATGAATCATGAATTGAATCATGAATCATGAATTGAATCAGAAATCATGAATCATGAAATGAATCATGAAATGAATCATGAATTGAATCATGAATCATGAATTGAATCATGAATACTGAATTGAATCATGAATCATGAATCATGAATTTAATCATAAATCCTGAATTGAATAATGAATTGAATCATGAATCATGAAATAAATCATGAATTTAATCATGAATTGAATCATGAATCATGAAATAAATCATGAATTGAATCAAGATTCATGAACCATGAATTCAATCATGAAATAAATCAGGAATCATGAATTGAATCATGAAATAAATCAGGAATCATGAATTGAATCATAAATCATGAATCATAAATTTAATCATGAATCATGGATCGAATCATGAATCATGAATTTAATCATGAATCATATATCGAATCATGAATCATGAATCATGAATCAAATCATGAATTCAATCATGAATCATGAATTGAATCATGAATCATGAATCATGAATTGAATCATGAATTGAATTATGAATCATGAATCTAATCATGAATCATGAATCATGAATTGAATCATGAATCATAAATCATGAATTAAATCATGAATCATGAATGGAATCATGAGTCATGAATCATGAATTGAATCATGAATCATGAATTGAATCATGAATCATGAATCGAATTAAGAATTGAATCATGAATCAAATCATGAATTGAATCATGAAACATGAATTGAATCATGAATCATGAATCATAAAATGAATCATGAATCATGAATTGAATCATTAATCATGAAATGAATTATGAATCATGAATCCTAAATTAAATCATGAATCATGAAATGAATCATGAATCATGAATTGAATCATGAATTCAAACATGAATCATGAATTGAATTATGAATTGAATCAAGAATTGAATCATGCATTGAGTCATGAATCATGAATCATGAATTGATGATGAATCATGAATCATGAATTAATTCATTTAATCGAATTGAATCATAAATCATGAATTGAATCATGAATCATGAAATGAATCATCAAATGAATCATGAATTGAATCATGAATCTTGAATTGAATCATGAATCTTGAATTGAATCATGAATCATGAAATGAATCATGAAATGAATCATGAATTGAATCATGAATCATGAATTGAATCATGAATTGAATCATGAATACTGAATTGAATCATGAATCATGAATCATGAATTTAATCATAAATCCTGAATTGAATAATGAATTGAATCATGAATCATGAAATAAATCATGAATTTAATCATGAATTGAATCATGAATCATGAAATAAATCATGAATTGAATCAAGATTCATGAACCATGAATTCAATCATGAAATAAATCAGGAATCATGAATTGAATCATGAAATAAATCAGGAATCATGAATTGAATCATAAATCATGAATCATAAATTTAATCATGAATCATGAATCGAATCATGAATCATGAATTTAATCATGAATCATATATCGAATCATGAATCATGAATCATGAATCAAATCATGAATTCAATCATGAATCATGAATTGAATCATGAATCATGAATCATGAATTGAATCATGAATTGAATTATGAATCATGAATCTTATCATGAATCATGAATCATGAATTGAATCATGAATCATAAATCATGAATTAAATCATGAATCATGAATGGAATCATGAGTCATGAATCATGAATTGAATCATGAATCATGAATTGAATCATGAATCATGAATCGAATTAAGAATTGAATCATGAATCAAATCATGAATTGAATCATGAAACATGAATTGAATCATGAATCATGAATCATAAAATGAATCATGAATCATGAATTGAATCATTAATCATGAAATGAATTATGAATCATGAATCCTAAATTAAATCATGAATCATGAAATGAATCATGAATCATGAATTGAATCATTTAATCGAATTGAATCATAAATCATGAATTGAATCATGAATCATAAAATGAATCATCAAATGAATCATGAATTGAATCATGAATCTTGAATTGAATCATGAATCTTGAATTGAATCATGAATCATGAAATGAAACATGAAATGAATCATGAATCATAAATTGAATGATGAATCATGAATTGAATCATGAATCATGAATCATAATTTGAATCATGAATCATGAATCGAATCATGAATCATGAATTGAATCATGAATCATGAATCATGAATCGAATCATAAATCATGAATTGAATCATGAATCATGAATCATAAATTGAATCATGAATCATGAATTGAATCATGAATCATGAATCATAAATCAAGAATTAAATCATGAATCATGAATTGAATCATGAATCATGAAATGAATCATCAAATGAATCATGAATTGAATCATGAATCTTGAATTGAATCATGAATCTTGAATTGAATCATGAATCATGAAATGAAACATGAAATGAATCATGAATCATAAATTGAATCATGAATCATAAATTGAATCATGAATCATGAATCATGAATTGAATCATGAATCATGAATCGAATCATGAATCATGAATTGAATAATGAATCATGAATCATGAATCGAATCATAAATCATGAATTGAATCATGAATCATGATTCACGAATCATGAATTGAATCATGAATCATGAATTGAATCATGAATCATGAATCGAATCATGAATCATGAATCATGAATTGAATCATGACTCATGAATTGAATCATGAATTGAATTATGAATTATGAATCATAAATTGAATCATGAATTGAATCATGAATCATGAAATCAATCATGAATCATGAATTGAATCATGAATCATGAATTGAATCAGGAATCATGAATCATGAAATAAATCATGAATTGAATCATAAATCATGAATTGAATCATGAAATGAAGCATGAATCATGAATCATGAATCGAATCATGAATCATGAAAAAAATCATGAATTGAATCAAGATTCATGAACCATGAATTGAATCGTGAAATAAATCATGAATCATGAATTGAATCATAAATCATGAATCATGAATTTAATCATGAATCATAATTCGAATCATGAATCATGAATCAAGAATTGAATCATGAATCATGAATCGAATCATGAATCATGAATTGAATCATGAATCATGAATCATGAATCGAATCATGAATCATGAATCGAATCATGAATTGAATCATGAATCATGAATTGAATCATGAATCATGAATCATAAAATGAATCATGAATCATGACTTGAATCATGAATCATGAATTGAATCATGAATCATGAATCATGAATCGAATCATGAATCATGAATTGAATCATGAATCATGAATTGAATTATGAATCATGAATCATAAATCAAGAATTGAATCATGAATCATGAATTGAATCATGAATCATGAAATGAATCATGAATCATGAATTGAATCATGAATCATGATTTCAAACATGAATCATGAATCGAATCATGAATCATGAATTGAATTATGAATTGAATCAAGAATTGAATCATGCATTGAATCATGAATCATGAATCATGCATTGAATCATGAATCATGAATCATGAATTGAATCATGAATCGAATCATGAATCATGAATCATGAATCGAATCATGAATCATGAATCATGAATCGAATCATGAATCATGAATCATGAATTGAATCATGAATCATGAATCACGAATCATAAATTGAATCATGAATCATGAAATGAATCATGAATCATGAATTGAATCATGAATCATGAATTGAATCAGAAATCATGAATCATGAAATGAATCATGAAATGAATCATGAATTGAATCATGAATCATGAATTGAATCATGAATTGAATCATGAATACTGAATTGAATCATGAATCATGAAATAAATCATGAATTGAATCATGAATTGAATCATGAATCATGAAACATGAATCGAATCATGAATCATGAAATAAATCATGAATTGAATCAAGATTCATGAACCATGAATTGAATCATGAAATAAATCAGGAATCATGAATTGAATCATGAAATAAATCAGGAATCATGAATTGAATCATAAATCATGAATCATAAATTTAATCATGAATCATGAATCGAATCATGAATCATGAATTGAATCATGAATCATGAATCATGAATCCAATCATGAATTGAATCATGAATCATGAATTGAATCATAAATCATGAATCATGAATTTAATCATGAATCATATATCGAATCATGAATCATGAATCATGAATCGAATCATGAATTGAATCATGAATCATGAATTGAATCATGAATCATGAATCATGAATTGAATCATGAATCATGAATTGAATCATGAATCATGAATCATGATTTGAATCATGAATCATGAATTGAATCATGAATCATGAATCATGAATTGAATCATGAATTGAATTATGAATCATGAATCTAATCATGAATCATGAATCATGAATTGAATCATGAATCATAAATCATGAATTAAATCATGAATCATGAATGGAATCATGAGTCATGAATCATGAATTGAATCATGAATCATGAATTGAATCATGAATCATGAATCGAATTAAGAATTGAATCATGAATCAAATCATGAATTGAATCATGAAACATGAATTGAATCATGAATCATGAATCATAAAATGAATCATGAATCATGAATTGAATCATTAATCATGAATTGAATTATGAATCATGAATCCTAAATTAAATCATGAATCATGAAATGAATCATAATTCATGAATTGAATCATGAATCATGAATTGAATCATGAATCATGAATTGAATCATGAATCATGAATCATAAATCAAGAATTAAATCATGAATCATGAATTGAATCATGAATCATGTAATGAATCATGAATTGAATCATGAATTCAAACATGAATCATGAATTGAATTATGAATTGAATCAAGAATTGAATCATGCATTGAATCATGAATCATGAATCATGAATTGATGATGAATCATGAATCATGAATTAATACATTTAATCGAATTGAATCATAAATCATGAATTGAATCATGAATCATGAAATGAATCATCAAATGAATCATGAATTGAATCATGAATCTTGAATTGAATCATGAATCTTGAATTGAATCATGAATCATGAAATGAAACATGAAATGAATCATGAATCATAAATTGAATCATGAATCATGAATTGAATCATGAATCATGAATTGAATCATGAATCATGAATCAAATCATGAATCATGAATTGAATCATGAATCATGAATCATGAATCGAATCATAAATCATGAATTGAATCATGAATCATGAATCACGAATCATGAATTGAATCATGAATCATGAATTGAATCATGAATCATGAATCGAATCAAGAATCATGAATCATGAATTGAATCATGACTCATGAATTGAATCATGAATTTAATTATGAATTATGAATCATAAATTGAATCATGAATTGAATCATGAATCATGAAATCAATCATGAATCATAAATTGAATCATGAATCATGAATTGAATCAGGAATCATGAATCATGAAATGAATCATGAATTGAATCATAAATCATGAATTGAATCATGAAATGAATCATGAATCATGAATCATGAATCGAATCATGAATCATGAAATAAATCATGAATTGAATCAAGATTCATGAACCATGAATTGAATCATGAAATAAATCATGAATCATGAATTGAATCATAAATCATGAATCATTAATTTAATCATGAATCATAATTCGAATCATGAATCATGAATCAAGAATTGAATCATGAATCATGAATCGAATCATGAATCATGAATTGAATCATGAATCATGAATCATGAATCGAATCATGAATCATGAAATAAATCATGAATTGAATCAAGATTCATGAACCATGAATTGAATCATGAAATAAATCATGAATCATGAATTGAATCATAAATCATGAATCATGAATTTAATCATGAATCATAATTCGAATCATGAATCAAGAATTGAATCATGAATCATGAATCATGAGTCGAATCATGAATCATGAAATAAATCATGAATTGAATCAAGATTCATGAACCATGAATTGAATCGTGAAATAAATCATGAATCATGAATTGAATCATAAATCATGAATCATGAATTTAATCATGAATCATAATTCGAATCATGAATCATGAATCAAGAATTGAATCATGAATCATGAATCGAATCATGAATCATGAATTGAATCATGAATCATGAATCATGAATCGAATCATGAATCATGAATCGAATCATGAATTGAATCATGAATCATGAATTGAATCATGAATCATGAATCATAAAATGAATCATGAATCATGACTTGAATCATGAATCATGAATTGAATCATGAATCATGAATCATGAATCGAATCATGAATCATGAATTGAATCATGAATCATGAATTGAATTATGAATCATGAATCATAAATCAAGAATTGAATCATGAATCATGAATTGAATCATGAATCATGAAATGAATCATGAATCATGAATTGAATCATGAATCATGATTTCAAACATGAATCATGAATCGAATCATGAATCATGAATTGAATTATGAATTGAATCAAGAATTGAATCATGCATTGAATCATGAATCATGAATCATGCATTGAATCATGAATCATGAATCATGAATTGAATCATGAATCGAATCATGAATCATGAATCATGAATCGAATCATGAATCATGAATCATGAATCGAATCATGAATCATGAATCATGAATTGAATCATGAATCATGAATCACGAATCATAAATTGAATCATGAATCATGAAATGAATCATGAATCATGAATTGAATCATGAATCATGAATTGAATCAGAAATCATGAATCATGAAATGAATCATGAAATGAATCATGAATTGAATCATGAATCATGAATTGAATCATGAATTGAATCATGAATACTGAATTGAATCATGAATCATGAAATAAATCATGAATTGAATCATGAATTGAATCATGAATCATGAAACATGAATCGAATCATGAATCATGAAATAAATCATGAATTGAATCAAGATTCATGAACCATGAATTGAATCATGAAATAAATCAGGAATCATGAATTGAATCATGAAATAAATCAGGAATCATGAATTGAATCATAAATCATGAATCATAAATTTAATCATGAATCATGAATCGAATCATGAATCATGAATTGAATCATGAATCATGAATCATGAATCCAATCATGAATTGAATCATGAATCATGAATTGAATCATAAATCATGAATCATGAATTTAATCATGAATCATATATCGAATCATGAATCATGAATCATGAATCGAATCATGAATTGAATCATGAATCATGAATTGAATCATGAATCATGAATCATGAATTGAATCATGAATCATGAATTGAATCATGAATCATGAATCATGATTTGAATCATGAATCATGAATTGAATCATGAATCATGAATCATGAATTGAATCATGAATTGAATTATGAATCATGAATCTAATCATGAATCATGAATCATGAATTGAATCATGAATCATAAATCATGAATTAAATCATGAATCATGAATGGAATCATGAGTCATGAATCATGAATTGAATCATGAATCATGAATTGAATCATGAATCATGAATCGAATTAAGAATTGAATCATGAATCAAATCATGAATTGAATCATGAAACATGAATTGAATCATGAATCATGAATCATAAAATGAATCATGAATCATGAATTGAATCATTAATCATGAATTGAATTATGAATCATGAATCCTAAATTAAATCATGAATCATGAAATGAATCATAATTCATGAATTGAATCATGAATCATGAATTGAATCATGAATCATGAATTGAATCATGAATCATGAATCATAAATCAAGAATTAAATCATGAATCATGAATTGAATCATGAATCATGTAATGAATCATGAATTGAATCATGAATTCAAACATGAATCATGAATTGAATTATGAATTGAATCAAGAATTGAATCATGCATTGAATCATGAATCATGAATCATGAATTGATGATGAATCATGAATCATGAATTAATACATTTAATCGAATTGAATCATAAATCATGAATTGAATCATGAATCATAAAATGAATCATCAAATGAATCATGAATTGAATCATGAATCTTGAATTGAATCATGAATCTTGAATTGAATCATGAATCATGAAATGAAACATGAAATGAATCATGAATCATAAATTGAATCATGAATCATGAATTGAATCATGAATCATGAATTGAATCATGAATCATGAATCAAATCATGAATCATGAATTGAATCATGAATCATGAATCATGAATCGAATCATAAATCATGAATTGAATCATGAATCATGAATCACGAATCATGAATTGAATCATGAATCATGAATTGAATCATGAATCATGAATCGAATCAAGAATCATGAATCATGAATTGAATCATGACTCATGAATTGAATCATGAATTTAATTATGAATTATGAATCATAAATTGAATCATGAATTGAATCATGAATCATGAAATCAATCATGAATCATAAATTGAATCATGAATCATGAATTGAATCAGGAATCATGAATCATGAAATGAATCATGAATTGAATCATAAATCATGAATTGAATCATGAAATGAATCATGAATCATGAATCGAATCATGAATCATGAAATAAATCATGAATTGAATCAAGATTCATGAACCATGAATTGAATCATGAAATAAATCATGAATCATGAATTGAATCATAAATCATGAATCATTAATTTAATCATGAATCATAATTCGAATCATGAATCATGAATCAAGAATTGAATCATGAATCATGAATCGAATCATGAATCATGAATTGAATCATGAATCATGAATCATGAATCGAATCATGAATCATGAAATAAATCATGAATTGAATCAAGATTCATGAACCATGAATTGAATCATGAAATAAATCATGAATCATGAATTGAATCATAAATCATGAATCATGAATTTAATCATGAATCATAATTCGAATCATGAATCAAGAATTGAATCATGAATCATGAATCATGAGTCGAATCATGAATCATGAAATAAATCATGAATTGAATCAAGATTCATGAACCATGAATTGAATCATGAAATAAATCATGAATCATGAATTGAATCATAAATCATGAATCATGAATTTAATCATGAATCATAATTCGAATCATGAATCAAGAATTGAATCATGAATCATGAATCGAATCATGAATCATGAATTGAATCATGAATCATGAAGCATGAATCGAATCATGAATCATGATTCATGAATTGAATCATGAATCATAAATCATGAATTGAATCATGAATCATGAATTGAATCATGAGTCATGAATCATGAATTGAATCATGAATCATGAATTGAATCATGAATCATGAATCACAAATCAAGAATTGAATCATGAATCATGAATTGAATCATGAATCATGAAATGAATCAGGAATTCAAACATGAATCATGAATTGAATCATGAATCATGAATCATAAATCAAGAATTGAATCATGAATCATGAATTGAATCATGAATCATGAAATGAATCAGGAATTCAAACATGAATCATGAATTGAATCATGAATCATGAATTGAATCATGAATCATGAATTGAATCATGAGTCATGAATCATGAATTGAATCATGAATCATGAATTGAATCATGAATCATGAATTGAATCATGAATCATAAATCAAGAATTGAATCATGAATCATGAATTGAATCATGAATCATGAAATGAATCATGAATTGAATCATGAATTCAAACATGAATCATGAATCGAATCATGAATCATTAAATGAATCATGAATCATGACTTGAATCATGAATCATGAATTGAATCATGAATCATGAATTGAATCATGAATCATGAAGCATGAATCGAATCATGAATCATGATTCATGAATTGAATCATGAATCATAAATCATGAATTGAATCATGAATCATGAATTGAATCATGAGTCATGAATCATGAATTGAATAATGAATCATGAATTGAATCATGAATCATGAATCATAAATCAAGAATTGAATCATGAATCATGAATTGAATCATGAATCATGAAATGAATCAGGAATTCAAACATGAATCATGAATTGAATCATGAATCATGAATTGAATCATGAGTCATGAATCATGTATTGAATCATGAATCATGAATTGAATCATGAATCATGAATTGAATCATGAATCATGAATTGAATCATGAATCATAAATCAAGAATTGAATCATGAATCATGAATTGAATCATGAATCATTAAATGAATCATGAATTGAATCATGAATTCAAACATGAATCATGAATCGAATCATGAATCATTAAATGAATCATGAATCATGACTTGAATCATGAATCATGAATTGAATCATGAATCATGAATCATGAATTGAATCATGAATCATGAATCGAATCATGAATCATGAATTGAATCATGAATCATGAATCATGAATCAAATCATAAATCATGAATTGAATCATGAATCATGAATCACGAATCATGAATTGAATCATGAATCATGAATTGAATCATGAATCATGAATCGAATCATGAATCATGAATCATGAATTGAATCATGACTCATGAATTGAATCATGAATTGAATTATGAATTATGAATCATAAATTGAATCATGAATTGAATCATGAATCATGAAATCAATCATGAATCATGAATTGAATCATGAATCATGAATTGAATCAGGAATCATGAATCATGAAATGAATCATGAATTGAATCATAAATCATGAATTGAATCATGAAATGAATCATGAATCATGAATCGAATCATGAATCATGAAATAAATCATGAATTGAATCAAGATTCATGAACCATGAATTGAATCATGAAATAAATCATGAATCATGAATTGAATCATAAATCATGAATCATGAATTTAATCATGAATCATAATTTGAATCATGAATCATGAATCAAGAATTGAATCATGAATCATGAATCGAATCATGAATCATGAATTGAATCATGAATCATGAATCATGAATCGAATCATGAATCATGAAATAAATCATGAATTGAATCAAGATTCATGAACCATGAATTGAATCATGAAATAAATCATGAATCATGAATTGAATCATTAGTCATGAATCATGAATTGAATCATGAATCATGAATCGAATCATGAATTGAATCATGAATCATGAATTGAATCATGAATCATGAATCATAAAATGAATCACGAATCATGACTTGAATCATGAATCATGAATTGAATCATGAATCATGAATCATGAATCGAATCATGAATCATGAATTGAATCATGAATCATGAATTGAATCATGAATCATGAATCATAAATCAAGAATTGAATCATGAATCATGAATTGAATCATGAATCATGAAATGAATCATGAATCATGAATTGAATCATGAATCATGAATCATAAAATGAATCATGAATCATGACTTGAATCATGAATCATGAATTGAATCATGAATCATGAATCATGAATCGAATCATGAATCATGAATTGAATCATGAATCATGAATTGAATCATGAATCATGAATCATAAATCAAGAATTGAATCATGAATCATGAATTGAATCATGAATCATGAAATGAATCATGAATCATGAATTGAATCATGAATCATGAATTCAAACATGAATCATGAATCGAATCATGAATCATGAATTGAATTATGAATTGAATCAAGAATTGAATCATGCATTGAATCATGAATCATGAATCATGCATTGAATCATGAATCATGAATTGAATCATGAATCATGAATCGAATCTTGAATCATGAATTGAATCATGAATCATGAATCATGAATCGAATCATGAATCATGAATCATGAATTGAATCATGAATCATGAATCACGAATCATAAATTGAATCATGAATCATGAAATGAATCATGAATCATGAATTGAATCATGAATCATGAATTGAATCAGAAATCATGAATCATGAAATGAATCATGAAATGAATCATGAATTGAATCATGAATCATGAATTGAATCATGAATTGAATCATGAATACTGAATTGAATCATGAATCATGAATCATGAATTGAATCATAAATCCTGAATTGAATCATGAATTAAATCATGAATCATGAAATAAATCATGAATTGAATCATGAATTGAATCATGAATCATGAAACATGAATCGAATCATGAATCATGAAATAAATCACGAATTGAATCAAGATTCATGAACCATGAATTGAATCATGAAATAAATCAGGAATCATGAATTGAATCATGAAATAAATCAGGAATCATGAATTGAATCATAAATCATGAATCATAAATTTAATCATGAATTATGAATCTAATCATGAATCATGAATTGAATCATGAATCATGAATTGAATCATAAATCATGAATCATGAATTTAATCATGAATCATATATCGAATCATGAATCATGAATCATGAATCAAATCATGAATTGAATCATGAATCATGAATTGAATCATAAATCATGAATCATGAATTTAATCATGAATCATATATCGAATCATGAATCATGAATCATGAATAGAATCATGAATTGAATCATGAATCATGCATTGAATCATGAATCATGAATTGAATCATGAATCATGAATTGAATCATGAATCATGAATCATGAATTGAATCATGAATCATGAATTGAATCATGAATCATGAATTGAATTATGAATCATGAATCTAATCATGAATCATGAATCATGAATTGAATCATGAATCATAAATCATGAATTAAATCATGAATCATGAATGGAATCATGAGTCATTGAGTCATGAATCATGAATTGAATCATGAATCATGAATTGAATCATGAATCATGAATCGAATTAAGAATTGAATCATGAATCAAATCATGAATTGAATCATGAAACATGAATTGAATCATGAATCATAAAATGAATCATGAATCATGAATTGAATCATTAATCATGAATTGAATTATGAATCATGAATCCTAAATTAAATCATGAATCATGAAATGAATCATAAATCATGAATTGAATCATGAATCATGAATTGAATCATGAATCATGAATTGAATCATGAATCATAAATCAAGAATTGAATCATGAATCATGAATTGAATCATGAATCATTAAATGAATCATGAATTGAATCATGAATTCAAACATGAATCATGAATCGAATCATGAATCATTAAATGAATCATGAATCATGACTTGAATCATGAATCATGAATTGAATCATGAATCATGAATCATGAATTGAATCATGAATCATGAATCGAATCATGAATCATGAATTGAATCATGAATCATGAATCATGAATCAAATCATAAATCATGAATTGAATCATGAATCATGAATCACGAATCATGAATTGAATCATGAATCATGAATTGAATCATGAATCATGAATCGAATCATGAATCATGAATCATGAATTGAATCATGACTCATGAATTGAATCATGAATTGAATTATGAATTATGAATCATAAATTGAATCATGAATTGAATCATGAATCATGAAATCAATCATGAATCATGAATTGAATCATGAATCATGAATTGAATCAGGAATCATGAATCATGAAATGAATCATGAATTGAATCATAAATCATGAATTGAATCATGAAATGAATCATGAATCATGAATCGAATCATGAATCATGAAATAAATCATGAATTGAATCAAGATTCATGAACCATGAATTGAATCATGAAATAAATCATGAATCATGAATTGAATCATAAATCATGAATCATGAATTTAATCATGAATCATAATTTGAATCATGAATCATGAATCAAGAATTGAATCATGAATCATGAATCGAATCATGAATCATGAATTGAATCATGAATCATGAATCATGAATCGAATCATGAATCATGAAATAAATCATGAATTGAATCAAGATTCATGAACCATGAATTGAATCATGAAATAAATCATGAATCATGAATTGAATCATTAGTCATGAATCATGAATTGAATCATGAATCATGAATCGAATCATGAATTGAATCATGAATCATGAATTGAATCATGAATCATGAATCATAAAATGAATCACGAATCATGACTTGAATCATGAATCATGAATTGAATCATGAATCATGAATCATGAATCGAATCATGAATCATGAATTGAATCATGAATCATGAATTGAATCATGAATCATGAATCATAAATCAAGAATTGAATCATGAATCATGAATTGAATCATGAATCATGAAATGAATCATGAATCATGAATTGAATCATGAATCATGAATCATAAAATGAATCATGAATCATGACTTGAATCATGAATCATGAATTGAATCATGAATCATGAATCATGAATCGAATCATGAATCATGAATTGAATCATGAATCATGAATTGAATCATGAATCATGAATCATAAATCAAGAATTGAATCATGAATCATGAATTGAATCATGAATCATGAAATGAATCATGAATCATGAATTGAATCATGAATCATGAATTCAAACATGAATCATGAATCGAATCATGAATCATGAATTGAATTATGAATTGAATCAAGAATTGAATCATGCATTGAATCATGAATCATGAATCATGCATTGAATCATGAATCATGAATTGAATCATGAATCATGAATCGAATCTTGAATCATGAATTGAATCATGAATCATGAATCATGAATCGAATCATGAATCATGAATCATGAATTGAATCATGAATCATGAATCACGAATCATAAATTGAATCATGAATCATGAAATGAATCATGAATCATGAATTGAATCATGAATCATGAATTGAATCAGAAATCATGAATCATGAAATGAATCATGAAATGAATCATGAATTGAATCATGAATCATGAATTGAATCATGAATTGAATCATGAATACTGAATTGAATCATGAATCATGAATCATGAATTTAATCATAAATCCTGAATTGAATCATGAATTAAATCATGAATCATGAAATAAATCATGAATTGAATCATGAATTGAATCATGAATCATGAAACATGAATCGAATCATGAATCATGAAATAAATCACGAATTGAATCAAGATTCATGAACCATGAATTGAATCATGAAATAAATCAGGAATCATGAATTGAATCATGAAATAAATCAGGAATCATGAATTGAATCATAAATCATGAATCATAAATTTAATCATGAATTATGAATCTAATCATGAATCATGAATTGAATCATGAATCATGAATTGAATCATAAATCATGAATCATGAATTTAATCATGAATCATATATCGAATCATGAATCATGAATCATGAATCAAATCATGAATTGAATCATGAATCATGAATTGAATCATAAATCATGAATCATGAATTTAATCATGAATCATATATCGAATCATGAATCATGAATCATGAATAGAATCATGAATTGAATCATGAATCATGCATTGAATCATGAATCATGAATTGAATCATGAATCATGAATTGAATCATGAATCATGAATCATGAATTGAATCATGAATCATGAATTGAATCATGAATCATGAATTGAATTATGAATCATGAATCTAATCATGAATCATGAATCATGAATTGAATCATGAATCATAAATCATGAATTAAATCATGAATCATGAATGGAATCATGAGTCATTGAGTCATGAATCATGAATTGAATCATGAATCATGAATTGAATCATGAATCATGAATCGAATTAAGAATTGAATCATGAATCAAATCATGAATTGAATCATGAAACATGAATTGAATCATGAATCATAAAATGAATCATGAATCATGAATTGAATCATTAATCATGAATTGAATTATGAATCATGAATCCTAAATTAAATCATGAATCATGAAATGAATCATAAATCATGAATTGAATCATGAATCATGAATTGATTAATGAATCATGAATCATGAATCGAATCATGAATCATGAATTGAATCATGAATCATGAATTGAATCATGAATCATGAATCATAAATCAAGAATTAAATCATGAATCATGAATTGAATCATGAATCATGTAATGAATCATGAATTGAATCATGAATTCAAACATGAATCATGAATTGAATTATGAATTGAATCAAGAATTGAATCATGCATTGAATCATGAATCATGAATTGATGATGAATCATGAATCATGAATTAATTCATTTAATCGAATTGAATCATAAATCATGAATTGAATCATGAATCATGAAATGAATCATCAAATGAATCATGAATTGAATCATGAATCTTGAATTGAATCATGAATCTTGAATTGAATCATGAATCATGAAATGAAACATGAAATGAATCATGAATCATAAATTGAATCATGAATCATGAATTGAATCATGAATCATGAATTGAATCATGAATCATGAATCAAATCATGAATCATGAATTGAATCATGAATCATGAATCATGAATCGAATCATAAATCATGAATTGAATCATGAATCATGAATCACGAATCATGAATTGAATCATGAATCATGAATTGAATCATGAATCATGAATCGAATCATGAATCATGAATCATGAATTGAATCATGACTCATGAATTAAATCATGAATTTAATTATGAATTATGAATCATAAATTGAATCATGAATTGAATCATGAATCATGAAATGAATCATGAATCATAAATTGAATCATGAATTGAATCAGGAATCATGAATCATGAAATGAATCATGAATTGAATCATAAATCATGAATTGAATCATGAAATGAATCATGAATCATGAATCATGAATCGAATCATGAATCATGAAATAAATCATGAATTGAATCAAGATTCATGAACCATGAATTGAATCATGAAATAAATCATGAATCATGAATTGAATCATAAATCATGAATCATGATATTAATCATGAATCATAATTCGAATCATGAATCATGAATCAAGAATTGAATCATGAATCATGAATCGAATCATGAATCATGAATTGAATCATGAATCATGAATCATGAATCGAATCATGAATCATGAAATAAATCATGAATTGAATCAAGATTCATGAACCATGAATTGAATCATGAAATAAATCATGAATCATGAATTGAATCATAAATCATGAATCATGAATTTAATCATGAATCATAATTCGAATCATGAATCAAGAATTGAATCATGAATCATGAATCGAATCATGAATCATGAATTGAATCTTGAATCATGAAGCATGAATCGAATCATGAATCATGATTCATGAATTGAATCATGAATCATAAATCATGAATTGAATCATGAATCATGAATTGAATCATGAGTCATGAATCATGAATTGAATCATGAATCTTGAATTGAATCATGAATCATGAATCATAAATCAAGAATTGAATCATGAATCATGAATTGAATCATGAATCATGAAATGAATAAGGAATTCAAACATGAATCATTAATTGAATCATGAATCATGAATTGAATCATGAGTCATGAATCATGAATTGAATCATGAATCATGAATTGAATCATGAATCATGAATTGAATCATGAATCATAAATCAAGAATTGAATCATGAATCATGAATTGAATCATGAATCATGAAATGAATCATAAATTGAATCATGAATTCAAACATGAATCATGAATCGAATCATGAATCATTAAATGAATCATGAATCATGACTTGAATCATGAATCATGAATTGAATCATGAATCATGAATCATGAATTGAATCATGAATCATGAATTGAATCATGAATCATGAAGCATGAATCGAATCATGAATCATGATTCATGTATTGAATCATGAATCATAAATCATGAATTGAATCATGAATCATGAATTGAATCATGAGTCATGAATCATGAATTGAATCATGAATCATGTATTGAATCATGAATCATGAATCATAAATCAAGAATTGAATCATGAATCATGAATTGAATCATGAATCATGAAATGAATCAGGAATTCAAACATGAATCATGAATTGAATCATGAATCATGAATTGAATCATGAGTCATGAATCATGAATTGAATCATGAATCATGAATTGAATCATGAATCATGAATTGAATCATGAATCATAAATCAAGAATTGAATCATGAATCATGACTTGAATCATGAATCATGAATTGAATCATGAATCATGAATCATGAATTGAATCATGAATCATGAATCGAATCATGAATTGAATCATGAATCATGAATCATGAATCGAATCATGAATCATGAATTGAATCATGAATCATGAATCACGAATCATAAATTAAATCATGAATCATTAAAAGAATCATGAATCATGAATTGAATCAGGAATCATGAATCATGAAATGAATCATGAAATGAATCATGAATTGAATCATGAATCATGAATTAAATCATGAATCATGAATCATGAATTGAAGCATTAATCCTGAATTAAATCATGAATTGAATTATGAATCATGAAATAAATCATGAATTGAATCATGAATTGAATCATGAATTATGAATCGAATCATGAATCATGAAACAAATCATAAATTGAATCAAGATTCATGAACCATGAATTGAATCATGAAATAAATCAGGAATCATGAATTGAATCATAAATCATGAATCATAAATTTAATCATGAATCATGAATCGAATCATGTATCAAGAATTGAATCATAAATCATGAATCGAATTAATGAATCATGAATTGAATCATGAATCATGAATCATGAATCAAATCATGAATTGAATCATGAATCATGAATCATGAATTGAATCATAAATCATGAATCATGAATTTAATCATGAATCATATATCGAATCATGAATCATGAATCATGAATCGAATCATGAATTGAATCATGAATCATGAATTGAATCATGAATCATGAATCGAATTATGAATCATGAATCATGAATCGAATCATGAATCAAGAATTGAATCATAAATCATGAATCGAATCATGAATCATGAATTGAATCATGAATCATGAATCATGAATCAAATCATGAATTGAATCATGAATCATGAATTGAATCATAAATCATGAACCATGAATTTAATCATGAATCATATATCGAATTATGAATCATGAATCATGAATCAAATCATGAATTGAATCATGAATTGAATCATGAATCATGAATCGAATCATAAATCATGAATCATGAATCGAATCATGAATCATGAATCATGAATCGAATCATGAATCATGAATTGAATCATGAATCATGAATCATGGATTGAATCATGAATTGAATCATGAATCATGAATCATGATTTGAATCTTGAATGATGAATCGAATCATGAATTGAATCATGAATCATGAATTGAATTATGAATCATGAATCGAATCATGAATCATGAATTGAATCATGAATCATGAATTGAATCATGAATCATGAATCATAAATCAAGAATTGAATCATGAATCATGAATTGAATCATGAATCATGAATTGAATTATGAATTGAATCAAGAATTGAATCATGCATTGAATCATGAATCATGAATCGAATCATGAATCATGAATTGAATCATGAATCATGAATCATGGATTGAATCATGAATTGAATCATGAATCATGAATCATGATTTGTATCTTGAATGATGAATCGAATCATGATACATGAATCATGAATTGAATCATGAATCATAAATCATGAATTAAATCATGAATCATGAATTGAATCATGAATCATGAATTGAATCATGAATCATGAATCGAATCATGAATCATGAATCATGAATTGAATCATGAATCATGAATCATTAATCGAATCATGAATCATGAATTGAATCATGAATCATGAATCACGAATCATAAATTGAATCATGAATCATGAAATGAATCATGAATCATGAATTGAATCATGAATCATGAATTGAATCAGAAATCATGAATCATGAAATGAATCATGAAATGAATCATGAATTGAATCATGAATCATGAATTGAATCATGAATTGAATCATGAATACTGAATTGAATCATGAATCATGAATCATGAATTGAATCATAAATCCTGAATTGAATCATGAATTGAATCATGAATCATGAAATAAATCATGAATTGAATCATGAATTGAATCATGAATCATGAATCATGAATCGAATCATGAATCATGAAATAAATCATGAATTGAATCAAGATTCATGAACCATGAATTGAATCATGAAATAAATCAGGAATCATGAATTGAATCATGAAATAAATCAGGAATCATGAATTGAATCATAAATCATGAATCATAAATTTAATCATGAATCATGAATCGAATCATGAATCATGAATTGAATCATGAATCATGAATCAAATCATGAATTGAATCATGAATCATGAATTGAATCATAAATCATGAATCATGAATTTAATCATGAATCATATATCGAATCATGAATCATGAATCATGAATCGAATCATGAATTGAATCATGAATCATGAATTGAATCATGAAACATGAATCATGAATTGAATCATGAATCATGAATTGAATCATGAATCATAAATCATGAATTGAATCATGAATTGAATTATGAATCATGAATCGAATCATGAATCATGAATTGAATCATGAATCATAAATCATGAATTAAATCATGAATCATGAATGGAATCATGAGTCATGAATCATGAATTGAATCATGAATCATGAATTAAATCATGAATCATGAATCGAATTAAGAATTAAATCATGAATCAAATCATGAATTGAATTATGAAACATGAATTGAATCATGAATCATGAATTATAAAATGAATCATTGATCATGAATTGAATCATTAATCATGAATTGAATCATGAATCATGAATCATAAATTAAATCATGAATCATGAAATGAATCATGAATCATGAATTGAATCATGAATCATGAATTGATTAATGAATCATGAATCATGAATCGAATCATGAATCATTAGTTGAATCATGAATCATGAATTGAATCATGAATCATGAATCATAAATCAAGAATTAAATCATGAATCATGAATTGAATCATGAATCATGTAATGAATCATGAATTGAATCATGAATTCAAACATGAATCATGAATTGAATTATGAATTGAATCATGCATTGAATCATGAATCATGAATCATGAATTGATGATGAATCATGAATTAATTCATTGAATCGAATTGAATCATAAATCATGAATTGAATCATGAATCATGAAATGAATCATCAAATGAATCATGAATTGAATCATGAATCTTGAATTGAATCATGAATCATGAAATGAAACATGAAATGAATCATAAATCATGAATTGAATCATGAATCATGAATTGAAATATGAATCATGAATCATGAATTGAATCATGAATCATGAATCGAATCATGAATCATGAATTGAATCATGAATCATGAATCATGAATCGAATCATAAATCATGAATTGAATCATGAATCATGAATCACGAATCATGATTCGAATCATGAATCATGAATTGAATCATGAATCATGAATCGAATCATGAATCATGAATCATGAATTGAATCATGACTCATGAATTGAATCATGAATTGAATTATGAATTATGATTT
Source organism: Mixophyes australis (assembly GCA_036250195.1). Classification (NCBI taxonomy): domain Eukaryota; kingdom Metazoa; phylum Chordata; class Amphibia; order Anura; family Limnodynastidae; genus Mixophyes; species Mixophyes australis. Next base: position 301,490 of record JAVHZZ010000034.1, read on the forward strand.
ATAAATTGAATCATGAATTGAATCATGAATCATGAAATCAATCATGAATCATGAATTGAATCATGAATCATGAATTTAATCAGGAATCATGAATCATGAAATGAATCATGAATTGAACCATAAATCATGAATTGAATCATGAAATGAATCATGAATCATGAATCATGAATCGAATCATGAATCGTGAAATAAATCATGAATTGAATCAAGATTCATGAACCATGAATTGAATCATGAAATAAATCATGAATCATGAATTGAATCATAAATCATGAATCATGAATTTAATCATGAATCATAATTCGAATCATGAATCATGAATCAAGAATTGAATCATGAATCAAGAATCAAATCATGAATCATGAATTGAATCATGAATCATGAATCATGAATCGAATTAATGAATCATGAAATAAATCATGAATTGAATCAAGATTCATGAACCATGAATTGAATCATGAAATAAATCATGAATCATGAATTGAATCATAAATCATGAATCATGAATTTAATCATGAATCATAATTCGAATCATGAATCATGAATCAAGAATTGAATCATGAATCATGAATCGAATCATGAATCATGAATCGAATCATGAATCATGAATTGAATAATGAATCATGAATCATGAATCAAATCATAAATCATGATTCATGAATTGAATCATGAATCATAAATCATGAATTGAATCATGAATCATGAATTGAATCATGAGTCATGAATCATGAATTGAATCATGAATCATGAATTGAATCATGAATCATAAATCATAAATCAAGAATTGAATCATGAATCATGAATTGAATCATGAATAATGAAATGAATCAGTAATTCAAACATGAATCATGAATTGAATCATGAATCATGAATTGAATCATGAGTCATGAATCATGAATTGAATCATGAATCATGAATTGAATCATGAATCATGAATCAAAAATCAAGAATTGAATCATGAATCATGATTTGAATCATGAATCATCAAATGAATCATGAATTGAATCATGAATTCAAACATGAATCATGAATCGAATCATGAATCATTAAATGAATCATGAATCATGACTTGGATCATGAATCATGAATTGAATCATGAATCATGAATCATGAATCGAATCATGAATCATGAATTGAATCATGAATCATGAATTGAATCATGAATCATGAATTGAATCATGAATCATGAAATGAATCATGAATTGAATCATGAATTCAAACATGAATCATGAATCGAATCATGAATCATGAATTGAATCATGAATCATGAATCACGAATCATAAATTGAATCATGAATCATGAATTGAATCATGAATCATGAATTGAATCAGGAATCATGAATTGAATCAGGAATCATGAATCATGAAATGAATCATGAATTGAATCATGAATCATGAATTGAATCATTAATCATGAATTGAATCATGAATCATAAATCATGAATTGAATCATAAATCCTGAATTAAATCATGAATTGAATCATGAATCATGAAATAAATCATGAATTGAATCATGAATTGAATCATGAATCATGAATCGAATCATGAATCATGAAATAAATCATGAATTGAATCAAGATTCATGAACCATGAATTGAATCATGAAATAAATCAGGAATCATGAATTGAATCATAAATCATGAATCATAAATTTAATCATGAATCATGAATCGAATCATGAATCAAGAATTGAATCATAAATCATGAATCGAATCATGAATCATGAATTGAATCATGAATCATGAATCATGAATCAAATCATAATTTGAATCATGAATTATGAATCATGAATTGAATCATAAATCATGAATCATGAATTTAATCATGAATCATATATTGAATCATGAATCATGAATCATGAATCGAATCATGAATTGAATCATGAATCATGAATTGAATCATGAATCATGAATTGAATCATGAATCATGAATCGAATCATGAATCATGAATCGAATCATGAATCATGAATCATGAATCGAATCATGAATCATGAATTGAATCATGAATCATGAATCATGGATTGAATCATGAATCATGAATCGAATCATGAATCAAGAATTGAATCATAAATCATGAATCAAATCATGAATCATGAATTGAATCATGAATCATGAATCATGAATCAAATCATGAATTGAATCATGAATCATGAATCATGAATTGAATCATAAATCATGAATCATGAATTTAATCATGAATCATATATTGAATCATGAATCATGAATCGAATCATGAATTGAATCATGAATCATGAATTGAATCATGAATCATTAATCGAATCATGAATCATGAATCATGAATCGAATCATGAATCATGAATTGAATCATGAATCATGAATCATGGATTGAATCATGAATCATGATTTGAATCATGAATCATGAATCATGATTTGAATCATGAATCATGAATCGAATCATGAAATGAATCATGAATCATGAATCATGAATTGAATTATGAATCATGAATCGAATCATGAATCATGAATCATGAATTGAATCATGAATCATAAATCATGAATTAAATCATGAATCATGAATTGAATCATGAGTCATGAATCATGAATTGAATCATGAATCATGAATTGAATCATGAATCATAAAATGAATCATGAATCATGAATTGAATCATTAATCATGAATTTAATCATGAATCATGAATCATAAATTAAATCATGAATCATGAAATGAATCATGAATCATGAATTGAATCATGAATCATGAATTGAATCATGAATCATGAATCATGAATCGAATCATGAATCATGAATTGAATCATAAATCATGAATTGAATCATGAATCATAAATCATAAAATAAAGAATTAAATCATGAATCATGAATTGAATCATGAATCATGTAATGAATCATGAATTGAATCATGAATTCAAACATGAATCATGAATTGAATTATGAATTGAATCTAGAATTGAATCATGCATTGAATCATGAATCATGAATCATGAATTGATGATGAATCATGAATCATGAATTAATTCATTAAATAGAATTGAATCATAAATCATCAATTGAATCATGAATCATGAATCATGAAATAAATCATCATATGAATCATGAATTGAATCATGAATCTTGAATTGAATCATGAATCATGAAATGAAACATGAAATGAATCATGAATCATAAATTGAATCATGAATCATGAATTGAATCATGAATCATGAATCATGAATCGAATCATGAATCATGAATTGAATCATGAATCATGAATCACGAATCATGAATTTAATCATGAATCATGAATTGAATCATGAATCATGAATCGAATCATGAATCATGAATTGAATCATGAATCATGAATTGAATCATGAATTGAATCATGAATTATGAATCATAAATTGAATCATGAATTGAATCATGAATTGAATCAGGAATCATGAATCATGAAATGAATCATGAATTGAATCATAAATCATGAATTGAATCATGAATTGAATCATGAATCATGAATCATGAATCGAATCATGAATCATGAAATAAATCATGAATTGAATCATGAATTGAATAATGAATTGAATCATGAATCATGAATCGAATCATGAATCATGAAATAAATCATGAATTGAATCAAGATTTATGAACCATGAATTGAATCATGAAATAAATCATGAATCATGAATTGAATCATAAATCATGAATCATGAATTTAATCATGAATCATAATTCGAATCATGAATCAAGAATTGAATCATGAATCATGAATCGAATCATGAATCAAGAATTGAATCATGAATCATGAATCGAATCATGAATCATGAATCGAATCATGAATCATGATTAATGAATTGAATCATGAATCACAAATCATGAATTGAATCATGAATCATGAATTGAATCATGAGTCATGAATCATGAATTGAATCATGAATCATGAATTGAATCATGAATCATGAATCATAAATCAAGAATTGAATCATGAATCATGAATTGAATCATGAATCATGAAATGAATCAGGAATTCAAACATGAATCATGAATTGAATCATGAATCATGAATTGAATCATGAGTCATGAATCATGAATTGAATCATGAATCATGAATTGAATCATGAATCATGAATCATAAATCAAGAATTGAATCATGAATCATGAATTGAATCATGAATCATGAAATGAATCATGAATTGAATCATGAATTCAAACATGAATCATGAATCATTAATTGAATCATGAATCATGAATCGAATCATGAATTGAATCATGAATCAAATCATGAATTGAATCATGAATCATGAATTGAATCATGAATCATGAATCATAAAATGAATCATGAATCATGAATTGAATCATTAATCATGAATTTAATCATGAATCATGAATCATAAATTAAATCATGAATCATGAAATGAATCATGAATCATGAATTGAATCATGAATCATGAATTGAATATTGAATCATGAATCATGAATCATGAATCGAATCATGAATCATGAATTGAATCATGAATCATGAATCATAAATCAAGAATTAAATCATGAATCATGAATTGAATCATGAATCATGTAATGAATCATGAATTGAATCATGAATTCAAACATGAATCATGAATTGAATTATGAATTGAATCTAGAATTGAATCATGCATTGAATCATGAATCATGAATCATGAATTGATGATGAATCATGAATCATGAATTAATTCATTAAATAGAATTGAATCATAAATCATGAATTGAATCATGAATCATGAATCATGAAATAAATCATCAAATGAATCATGAATTGAATCATGAATCTTGAATTGAATCATGAATCATGAATTGAATCATGAATCATGAATTGAATCATGAATCATGAATTGAATCATGAATTCGACTCATGAATCATGAATTGAATCATGAATTGAATCATGAATCATGAAATAAATTCGACTCATGAATCATGAATCATGATTCATGAATTGAATCATAAATCATGAATTGAATCATGAATCATGAATTGAATCATGAATCAAGAATTGAATCATAATTCGACTCATGAATCATGAATCGAATCATGAATCATGAATTGAATCATGAATCATGAAATGAATCATGAATCATGAATCATGAATTAAATCATGAATCATAAATTGAATCATGAATTATGAATCATGAAATGAATCATGAATCATGAATCGAATCATGAATCATGAACTGAATCATGAATCATGAATTGAATCATGAATCATGAATCGAATCATGAATCATGAATCGAATCATGAATCATGAATTGAATCATGAATCATGAATCGAATCATGAATCATGATTCATGAATTGAATCATGAATCATGAATTGAATCATGAATCATGAATCATAAATCAAGAATTGAATCATGAATCATGAATTGAATCATGAATCATGAAATGAATCATGAATTGAATCATGAATCATGAATTGAATCATGAATCATGAATCATGAATTGAATCATAAATCCTGAATTAAATCATGAATTGAATGATGAATCATGAAATAAATCATGAATTGAATCATGAATTGAATCATGAATCATGAATCGAATCATGAATCATGAAATAAATCATGAATCATAAATTGAATCATGAATTATGAATCATGAAATGAATCATGAATCATGAATCGAATCATGAATCATGAACTGAATCATGAATCATGAATTGAATCATGAATCATGAATCGAATCATGAATCATGAATCGAATCATGAATCATGAATTGAATCATGAATCATGAATCGAATCATGAATCATGATTCATGAATTGAATCATGAATCATAAATCATGAATTGAATCATGAATCATGAATTGAATCATGAGTCATGAATCATGAATTGAATCATGAATTGAATCATGAATCATGAATCATGAATTGAATCATGAATCATGAATTGAATCATGAATCATGAATCATAAATCAAGAATTGAATCATGAATCATGAATTGAATCATGAATCATGAAATGAATCATAATTTGAATCATGAATTCAAACATGAATCATGAATCGAATCATGAATCATTAAATGAATCATGACTTGGATCATGAATCATGAATTGAATCATGAATCATGAATCATGAATCGAATCATGAATCATGAATTGAATCATGAATCATGAATTGAATCATGAATCATGAATTGAATCATGAATCATGAAATGAATCATGAATTGAATCGTGAATTCAAACATGAATCATGAATCGAATCATGAATCATGAATTGAATCATGAATCATGAATCACGAATCATAAATTGAATCATGAATCATGAATTGAATCATGAATCATGAATTGAATCAGGAATCATGAATTGAATCAGGAATCATGAATCATGAAATGAATCATGAATTGAATCATGAATCATGAATTGAATCATGAATCATGAATTGAATCATGAATCATGAATAATGAATTGAATCATAAATCCTGAATTAAATCATGAATTGAATCATGAATCATGAAATAAATCATGAATTGAATCATGAATTGAATCATGAATCATGAATCGAATCATGAATCATGAAATAAATCATGAATTGAATCAAGATTCATGAACCATGAATTGAATCATGAAATAAATCAGGAATCATGAATTGAATCATAAATCATGAATCATAAATTTAATCATGAATCATGAATCGAATCATGAATCAAGAATTGAATCATAAATCATGAACCGAATCATGAATCATGAATTGAATCATGAATCATGAATCATGAATCAAATCATAATTTGAATCATGAATTATGAATCATGAATTGAATCATAAATCATGAATCATGAATTTAATCATGAATCATATATCGAATCATGAATCATGAATCATGAATCGAATCATGAATTGAATCATGAATCATGAATTGAATCATGAATCATGAATCGAATCATGAATCATGAATCAAATCATGAATCATGAATCATAATTCGAATCATGAATCATGAATTGAATCATGAATCATGAATCATGGATTGAATCATGAATCATGAATCGAATCATGAATCAAGAATTGAATCATAAATCATGAATCAAATCATGAATCATGAATTGAATCATGAATCATGAATCATGAATCAAATCATGAATTGAATCATGAATCATGAATCATGAATTGAATCATAAATCATGAATCATGAATTTAATCATGAATCATATATCGAATCATGAATCATGAATCATGAATCGAATCATGAATTGAATCATGAATCATGAATTGAATCATGAATCATTAATCGAATCATGAATCATGAATCATGAATCGAATCATGAATCATGAATTGAATCATGAATCATGAATCATGGATTGAATCATGAATAATGAATTGAATCATGAATCATGAATCATGATTTGAATCATGAATCATGAATCGAATCATGAAATGAATCATGAATCATGAATCATGAATTGAATTATGAATCATGAATCGAATCATGAATCATGAATCATGAATTGAATCATGAATCATAAATCATGAATTAAATCATGAATCATGAATTGAATCATGATTCATGAATCATGAACTGAATCATGAATCTAATCATGAATCATGAATTGAATCATGAATCATGAATTGAATCATAATTCGACTCATGAATCGAATCATGAATCATGAATTGAATCATGAATCATGAATCATGAATCGAATCATGAATCATGAATCGAATCATGAATCATGAATCTAATCATGAATCATGAATTGAATCATGAATCATGAATTGAATCATGAATCATGAATTGAATCCTAATTCGACTCATGAATCATGAATCGAATCATGAATCATGAATTGAATCATGAATTATGAATCATGAATTGAATCATGAATTGAATCATGAATCATGAATTGAATTATGAATTGAATCATGAATCATGAATTGAATCATGAATTGAATCATGAATCATGAATCATGAAATGAATCATGAATCATGATTCATGAATTGAATCATGAATCATGAATTGAATCATGAATCACGAATTGAATTATAATTCGACTCATGAATCATGAATCGAATCATGAATCATGAACTGATCATGAATTGAATCATGAAGCATGAATCATGAATCATGAAATTAATCATGAATCATGAATCATGAATCATGAAATTAATCATGAATCATAAATTAAATCTTGAATCATGAATCGAAATATGAATCATGAATCATGAATTGAATCATGAATCATTAATCATGAATCATGAATTGAAACATGAATCATGAATCATAAAATAAATCATGAATTGAATCATGAATCATGAATCATGAATTGAATCATGATTTGAATCATGATTCATGAATCATGATTCATGAATCATGAATCATGAATTAAATCATGAAGCATGAATCATAATTCATAAAATTAATCATGAATCATGAATCATGAATCATGAAATTAATCATGAATCATAAATTAAATCTTGAATCATGAATCGAAATATGAATAATGAATCATGAATTGAATCATGAATCATTAATCATGAATCATGAATTGAAACATGAATCATAAATCATAAAATAAATCATGAATTGAATCATGAATCATGAATCATGAATTGAATCATGATTTGAATCATGATTCATGAATCATGAAATGAATCATGAATCAGGAATTGAATCATGAATCATGAATCATGAATCATGAAATGAATCATGAATTGAATTATGATTCATTATCCATGAAATGAATCATGAATTGAATTATGATTCATTAATCATGAAATGAATCATAAATCAGGAATTGAATCATGAGTCATGAATTGAATCATGAATCATGAATCGAATCATGAATCATGAATCGAATCATGAATCATGAATCTAATCATGAATCATGAATTGAATCATGAATCATGAATTGAATCATAATTCGACTCATGAATCATGAATCGAATCATGAATCATGAATTGAATCATGAATCATGAATCATGAATCGAATCATGAATCATGAATCGAATCATGAATCATGAATCGAATCATGAATCATGAATCTATTCATGAATCATGAATTGAATCATGAATCATGAATTTAATCATGAATCATGAATTGAATCATAATTCGACTCATGAATCATGAATCGAATCATGAATCATGAATTGAATCATGAATCATGAATCATGAATTGAATCATGAATTGAATCATGAATCATGAATTGAATTATGAATTGAATCATGAATCATGAATTGAATCATGAATTGAATCATGAATCATGAATCATGAATTGAATCATGAATCTCGAATTGAATTATAATTCGACTCATGAATCATGAATCGAATCATGAATCATGAATTGAATCATGAATCATGAATTGAATCATGAATCATGAATTGAATCATGAATCATAAATCATGAATTAAATCATGAATCATGAATTGAATCATGAATCATGAATTGAATCATGAATCATGAATCGAATCATGAATCATGAATCATGAATTGAATCATGAATCATGAATCATTAATCGAATCATGAATCATGAATTGAATCATGAATCATGAATCACGAATCATAAATTGAATCATGAATCATGAAATGAATCATGAGTCATGAATTGAATCATGAATCATGAATTGAATCAGAAATCATGAATCATGAAATGAATCATGAAATGAATCATGAATTGAATCATGAATCATGAATTGAATCATGAATTGAATCATGAATACTGAATTGAATCATGAATCATGAATCATGAATTGAATCATAAATCCTGAATTGAATCATGAATTGAATCATGAATCATGAAATAAATCATGAATTGAATCATGAATTGAATCATGAATCATGAATCATGAATCGAATCATGAATCATGAAATAAATCATGAATTGAATCAAGATTCATGAACCATGAATTGAATCATGAAATAAATCAGGAATCATGAATTGAATCATGAAATAAATCAGGAATCATGAATTGAATCATAAATCATGAATCATAAATTTAATCATGAATCATGAATCGAATCATGAATCATGAATTGAATCATGAATCATGAATCATGAATCAAAACATGAATTGAATCATGAATCATGAATCAAATCATGAATTGAATCATGAATCATGAATTGAATCATAAATCATGAATCATGAATTTAATCATGAATCATATATCGAATCATGAATCATGAATCATGAATCGAATCATGAATTGAATCATGAATCATGAATTGAATCATGAAACATGAATCATGAATTGAATCATGAATCATGAATTGAATCATGAATCATAAATCATGAATTGAATCATGAATTGAATTATGAATCATGAATCGAATCATGAATCATGAATCATGAATTGAATCATGAATCATAAATCATGAATTAAATCATGAATCATGAATGGAATCATGAGTCATGAATCATGAATTGAATCATGAATCATGAATTAAATCATGAATCATGAATCGAATTAAGAATTAAATCATGAATCAAATCATGAATTGAATTATGAAACATGAATTGAATCATGAATCATGAATCATAAAATGAATCATTGATCATGAATTGAATCATTAATCATGAATTGAATCATGAATCATGAATCATAAATTAAATCATGAATCATGAAATGAATCATGAATCATGAATTGAATCATGAATCATGAATTGATTAATGAATCATGAATCATGAATCGAATCATGAATCATTAGTTGAATCATGAATCATGAATTGAATCATGAATCATGAATCATAAATCAAGAATTAAATCATGAATCATGAATTGAATCATGAATCATGTAATGAATCATGAATTGAATCATGAATTCAAACATGAATCATGAATTGAATTATGAATTGAATCATGCATTGAATCATGAATCATGAATCATGAATTGATGATGAATCATGAATTACTTCATTGAATCGAATTGAATCATAAATCATGAATTGAATCATGAATCATGAAATGAATCATCAAATGAATCATGAATTGAATCATGAATCTTGAATTGAATCATGAATCATGAAATGAAACATGAAATGAATCATAAATCATGAATTGAATCATGAATCATGAATTGAATTATGAATCATGAATCATGAATTGAATCATGAATCATGAATCGAATCATGAATCATGAATTGAATCATGAATCATGAATCATGAATCGAATCATAAATCATGAATTGAATCATGAATCATGAATCACGAATCATGATTCGAATCATGAATCATGAATTGAATCATGAATCATGAATCGAATCATGAATCATGAATCATGAATTGAATCATGACTCATGAATTGAATCATGAATTGAATTATGAATTATGATTTATAAATTGAATCATGAATTGAATCATGAATCATGAAATCAATCATGAATCATGAATTGAATCATGAATCATGAATTTAATCAGGAATCATGAATCATGAAATGAATCATGAATTGAACCATAAATCATGAATTGAATCATGAAATGAATCATGAATCATGAATCATGAATCGAATCATGAATCGTGAAATAAATCATGAATTGAATCAAGATTCATGAACCATGAATTGAATCATGAAATAAATCATGAATCATGAATTGAATCATAAATCATGAATCATGAATTTAATCATGAATCATAATTCGAATCATGAATCATGAATCAAGAATTGAATCATGAATCAAGAATCAAATCATGAATCATGAATTGAATCATGAACCATGAATCATGAATCGAATTAATGAATCATGAAATAAATCATGAATTGAATCAAGATTCATGAACCATGAATTGAATCATGAAATAAATCATGAATCATGAATTGAATCATAAATCATGAATCATGAATTTAATCATGAATCATAATTCGAATCATGAATCATGAATCAAGAATTGAATCATGAATCATGAATCGAATCATGAATCATGAATCGAATCATGAATCATGAATTGAATAATGAATCATGAATCATGAATCGAATCATAAATCATGATTCATGAATTGAATCATGAATCATAAATCATGAATTGAATCATGAATCATGAATTGAATCATGAGTCATGAATCATGAATTGAATCATGAATCATGAATTGAATCATGAATCATAAATCATAAATCAAGAATTGAATCATGAATCATGAATTGAATCATGAATAATGAAATGAATCAGGAATTCAAACATGAATCATGAATTGAATCATGAATCATGAATTGAATCATGAGTCATGAATCATGAATTGAATCATGAATCATGAATTGAATCATGAATCATGAATCAAAAATCAAGAATTGAATCATGAATCATGATTTGAATCATGAATCATCAAATGAATCATGAATTGAATCATGAATTCAAACATGAATCATGAATCGAATCATGAATCATTAAATGAATCATGAATCATGACTTGGATCATGAATCATGAATTGAATCATGAATCATGAATCATGAATCGAATCATGAATCATGAATTGAATCATGAATCATGAATTGAATCATGAATCATGAATTGAATCATGAATCATGAAATGAATCATGAATTGAATCATGAATTCAAACATGAATCATGAATCGAATCATGAATCATGAATTGAATCATGAATCATGAATCACGAATCATAAATTGAATCATGAATCATGAATTGAATCATGAATCATGAATTGAATCAGGAATCATGAATTGAATCAGGAATCATGAATCATGAAATGAATCATGAATTGAATCATGAATCATGAATTGAATCATGAATCATGAATTGAATCATGAATCATAAATCATGAATTGAATCATAAATCCTGAATTAAATCATGAATTGAATCATGAATCATGAAATAAATCATGAATTGAATCATGAATTGAATCATGAATCATGAATCGAATCATGAATCATGAAATAAATCATGAATTGAATCAAGATTCATGAACCATGAATTGAATCATGAAATAAATCAGGAATCATGAATTGAATCATAAATCATGAATCATAAATTTAATCATGAATCATGAATCGAATCATGAATCAAGAATTGAATCATAAATCATGAATCGAATCATGAATCATGAATTGAATCATGAATCATGAATCATGAATCAAATCATAATTTGAATCATGAATTATGAATCATGAATTGAATCATAAATCATGAATCATGAATTTAATCATGAATAATATATTGAATCATGAATCATGAATCATGAATCGAATCATGAATTGAATCATGAATCATGAATTGAATCATGAATCATGAATTGAATCATGAATCATGAATCGAATCATGAATCATGAATCGAATCATGAATCATGAATCATGAATCGAATCATGAATCATGAATTGAATCATGAATCATGAATCATGGATTGAATCATGAATCATGAATCGAATCATGAATCAAAAATTGAATCATAAATCATGAATCGAATCATGAATCATGAATTGAATCATGAATCATGAATCATGAATCAAATCATGAATTGAATCATGAATCATGAATCATGAATTGAATCATAAATCATGAATCATGAATTTAATCATGAATCATATATCGAAACATGAATCATGAATCATGAATCGAATCATGAATTGAATCATGAATCATGAATTGAATCATATATCGAAACATGAATCATGAATCATGAATCGAATCATGAATTGAATCATGAATCATGAATTGAATCATGAATCATTAATCGAATCATGAATCATGAATCATGAATCGAATCATGAATCATGAATTGAATCATGAATCATGAATCATGGATTGAATCATGAATCATGAATTGAATCATGAATCATGAATCATGATTTGAATCATGAATCATGAATCGAATCATGAAATGAATCATGAATCATGAATCATGAATTGAATTATGAATCATGAATCGAATCATGAATCATGAATCATGAATTGAATCATGAATCATAAATCATGAATTAAATCATGAATCATGAATTGAATCATGAGTCATGAATCATGAATTGAATCATGAATCATGAATTGAATCATGAATCATGAATCATAAAATGAATCATGAATCATGAATTGAATCATTAATCATGAATTGAATCATGAGTCATGAATCATGAATTGAATCATGAATCATGAATTGAATCATGAATCATGAATCATAAAATGAATCATGAATCATGAATTGAATCATTAATCATGAATTTAATCATGAATCATGAATCATAAATTAAATCATGAATCATGAAATGAATCATGAATCATGAATTGAATCATGAATCATGAATTGAATCATGAATCATGAATCATGAATCGAATCATGAATCATGAATTGAATCATAAATCATGAATTGAATCATGAATCATAAATCATAAAATAAAGAATTAAATCATGAATCATGAATTGAATCATGAATCATGTAATGAATCATGAATTGAATCATGAATTCAAACATGAATCATGAATTGAATTATGAATTGAATCTAGAATTGAATCATGCATTGAATCATGAATCATGAATCATGAATTGATGATGAATCATGAATCATGAATTAATTCATTAAATAGAATTGAATCATAAATCATCAATTGAATCATGAATCATGAATCATGAAATAAATCATCATATGAATCATGAATTGAATCATGAATCTTGAATTGAATCATGAATCATGAAATGAAACATGAAATGAATCATGAATCATAAATTGAATCATGAATCATGAATTGAATCATGAATCATGAATCATGAATCGAATCATGAATCATGAATTGAATCATGAATCATGAATCACGAATCATGAATTTAATCATGAATCATGAATTGAATCATGAATCATGAATCGAATCATGAATCATGAATTGAATCATGAATCATGAATTGAATCATGAATTGAATCATGAATTATGAATCATAAATTGAATCATGAATTGAATCATGAATTGAATCAGGAATCATGAATCATGAAATGAATCATGAATTGAATCATAAATCATGAATTGAATCATGAATTGAATCATGAATCATGAATCATGAATCGAATCATGAATCATGAAATAAATCATGAATTGAATCATGAATTGAATAATGAATTGAATCATGAATCATGAATCGAATCATGAATCATGAAATAAATCATGAATTGAATCAAGATTTATGAACCATGAATTGAATCATGAAATAAATCATGAATCATGAATTGAATCATAAATCATGAATCATGAATTTAATCATGAATCATAATTCGAATCATGAATCAAGAATTGAATCATGAATCATGAATCGAATCATGAATCAAGAATTGAATCATGAATCATGAATCGAATCATGAATCATGAATCGAATCATGAATCATGATTAATGAATTGAATCATGAATCATAAATCATGAATTGAATCATGAATCATGAATTGAATCATGAGTCATGAATCATGAATTGAATCATGAATCATGAATTGAATCATGAATCATGAATCATAAATCAAGAATTGAATCATGAATCATGAATTGAATCATGAATCATGAAATGAATCAGGAATTCAAACATGAATCATGAATTGAATCATGAATCATGAATTGAATCATGAGTCATGAATCATGAATTGAATCATGAATCATGAATTGAATCATGAATCATGAATCATAAATCAAGAATTGAATCATGAATCATGAATTGAATCATGAATCATGAAATCAATCATGAATTGAATCATGAATTCAAACATGAATCATGAATCATTAATTGAATCATGAATCATGAATCGAATCATGAATTGAATCATGAATCAAATCATGAATTGAATCATGAATCATGAATTGAATCATGAATCATGAATCATAAAATGAATCAAGAATCATGAATTGAATCATTAATCATGAATTTAATCATGAATCATGAATCATAAATTAAATCATGAATCATGAAATGAATCATGAATCATGAATTGAATCATGAATCATGAATTGAATATTGAATCATGAATCATGAATCATGAATCGAATCATGAATCATGAATTGAATCATGAATCATGAATCATAAATCAAGAATTAAATCATGAATCATGAATTGAATCATGAATCATGTAATGAATCATGAATTGAATCATGAATTCAAACATGAATCATGAATTGAATTATGAATTGAATCTAGAATTGAATCATGCATTGAATCATGAATCATGAATCATGAATTGATGATGAATCATGAATCATGAATTAATTCATTAAATAGAATTGAATCATAAATCATGAATTGAATCATGAATCATGAATCATGAAATAAATCATCAAATGAATCATGAATTGAATCATGAATCTTGAATTGAATCATGAATCATGAATTGAATCATGAATCATGAATTGAATCATGAATCATGAATTGAATCATGAATTCGACTCATGAATCATGAATTGAATCATGAATTGAATCATGAATCATGAAATAAATTCGACTCATGAATCATGAATCATGATTCATGAATTGAATCATAAATCATGAATTGAATCATGAATCATGAATTGAATCATGAATCAAGAATTGAATCATAATTCGACTCATGAATCATGAATCGAATCATGAATCATGAATTGAATCATGAATCATAAAATGAATCATGAATCATGAATTAAATCATGAATCATAAATTGAATCATGAATTATGAATCATGAAATGAATCATGAATCATGAATCGAATCATGAATCATGAACTGAATCATGAATCATGAATTGAATCATGAATCATGAATCGAATCATGAATCATGAATCGAATCATGAATCATGAATTGAATCATGAATCATGAATCGAATCATGAATCATGATTCATGAATTGAATCATGAATCATGAATTGAATCATGAATCATGAATCATAAATCAAGAATTGAATCATGAATCATGAATTGAATCATGAATCATGAAATGAATCATGAATTGAATCATGAATCATGAATTGAATCATGAATCATGAATCATGAATTGAATCATAAATCCTGAATTAAATCATGAATTGAATGATGAATCATGAAATAAATCATGAATTGAATCATGAATTGAATCATGAATCATGAATCGAATCATGAATCATGAAATAAATCATGAATCATAAATTGAATCATGAATTATGAATCATGAAATGAATCATGAATCATGAATCGAATCATGAATCATGAACTGAATCATGAATCATGAATTGAATCATGAATCATGAATCGAATCATGAATCATGAATCGAATCATGAATCATGAATTGAATCATGAATCATGAATCGAATCATGAATCATGATTCATGAATTGAATCATGAATCATAAATCATGAATTGAATCATGAATCATGAATTGAATCATGAGTCATGAATCATGAATTGAATCATGAATCATGAATTGAATCATGAATCATGAATCATAAATCAAGAATTGAATCATGAATAATGAATTGAATCATGAATCATGAAATGAATCAGGAATTCAAACATGAATCATGAATTGAATCATGAATCATGAATTGAATCATGAGTCATGAATCATGAATTGAATCATGAATCATGAATTGAATCATGAATCATAAATCATAAATCAAGAATTGAATCATGAATCATGAATTGAATCATGAATCATGAAATGAATCATAATTTGAATCATGAATTCAAACATGAATCATGAATCGAATCATGAATCATTAAATGAATCATGACTTGGATCATGAATCATGAATTGAATCATGAATCATGAATCATGAATCGAATCATGAATCATGAATTGAATCATGAATCATGAATTGAATCATGAATCATGAATTGAATCATGAATCATGAAATGAATCATGAATTGAATCGTGAATTCAAACATGAATCATGAATCGAATCATGAATCATGAATTGAATCATGAATCATGAATCACGAATCATAAATTGAATCATGAATCATGAATTGAATCATGAATCATGAATTGAATCAGGAATCATGAATTGAATCAGGAATCATGAATCATGAAATGAATCATGAATTGAAACATGAATCATGAATTGAATCATGAATCATGAATTAAATCATGAATTGAATCATGAATCATGAAATAAATCATGAATTGAATCATGAATTGAATCATGAATCATGAATCGAATCATGAATCATGAAATAAATCATGAATTGAATCAAGATTCATGAACCATGAATTGAATCATGAAATAAATCAGGAATCATGAATTGAATCATAAATCATGAATCATAAATTTAATCATGAATCATGAATCGAATCATGAATCAAGAATTGAATCATAAATCATGAACCGAATCATGAATCATGAATTGAATCATGAATCATGAATCATGAATCAAATCATAATTTGAATCATGAATTATGAATCATGAATTGAATCATAAATCATGAATCATGAATTTAATCATGAATCATATATCGAATCATGAATCATGAATCATGAATTGAATCATGAATTGAATCATGAATCATGAATTGAATTATGAATTGAATCATGAATCATGAATTGAATCATGAATTGAATCATGAATCATGAATCATGAATTGAATCATGAATCACAAATTGAATTATAATTCGACTCATGAATCATGAATCGAATCATGAATCATGAATTGAATCATGAATCATGAATTGAATCATGAATCATGAATTGAATCATGAATCATGAATTGAATCGTGAATTGAATCATGAATTATGAATCATGAAATGAATCATGAAGTGAATCATGAAATGAATCATGAAATGAATCACGAATCATGAATCGAATCATAAATCATGAACTGAATCATGAATCATAAATCATGAATCATGAATTGAATCATGAATCATAAATTGAATCATGAATCGAATAATGAATCATGAATCAAATCATGAATCATAAATCATGAATCATGAATTGAATCATAAATCATGAATCATGAATTGAATCATGAAGCATGAATCATGAATCATGAATTGAATCATGAATCATGAATCGAATCATAATTCGACTCATGAATCATGAATTGAATCATGAATCATGAATTGAATCATGAATCATTAATTGAATCATGAAACATAAATCATGAAATGAATTGAATCATTATTTGAATCATGAATCATGAATCATGAATTGAATCATAAATTGAATCATGAATCATGAATCATGAAATGAATCATGAAATGAATCATGAATCATGAATTAAATCATGAATCATGAATTGAATCATTATTTGAATCATGAATCATGAATCATGAATTGAATCATGAATCATGAATCATGAAATGAATCATGAAATGAATCATGCATCATGAATTGAATCATGAATCATGAATCATTAATTGAATCTTGAATCATGAATCGTGATTCGAATCATGAATCATGAATCGAATCATGAATCAAGAATTGAATCATAAATCATGAACCGAATCATGAATCATGAATTGAATCATGAATCATGAATCATGAATCAAATCATAATTTGAATCATGAATTATGAATCATGAATTGAATCATAAATCATGAATCATGAATTTAATCATGAATCATATATCGAATCATGAATCATGAATCATGAATTGAATCATGAATTGAATCATGAATCATGAATTGAATTATGAATTGAATCATGAATCATGAATTGAATCATGAATTGAATCATGAATCATGAATCATGAATTGAATCATGAATCACAAATTGAATTATAATTCGACTCATGAATCATGAATCGAATCATGAATCATGAATTGAATCATGAATCATGAATTGAATCATGAATCATGAATTGAATCATGAATCATGAATTGAATCGTGAATTGAATCATGAATTATGAATCATGAAATGAATCATGAAGTGAATCATGAAATGAATCATGAAATGAATCACGAATCATGAATCGAATCATAAATCATGAACTGAATCATGAATCATAAATCATGAATCATGAATTGAATAATGAATCATAAATTGAATCATGAATCGAATAATGAATCATGAATCAAATCATGAATCATAAATCATGAATCATGAATTGAATCATAAATCATGAATCATGAATTGAATCATGAAGCATGAATCATGAATCATGAATTGAATCATGAATCATGAATCGAATCATAATTCGACTCATGAATCATGAATTGAATCATGAATCATGAATTGAATCATGAATCATTAATTGAATCATGAAACATAAATCATGAAATGAATTGAATCATTATTTGAATCATGAATCATGAATCATGAATTGAATCATAAATTGAATCATGAATCATGAATCATGAAATGAATCATGAAATGAATCATGAATCATGAATTAAATCATGAATCATGAATTGAATCATTATTTGAATCATGAATCATGAATCATGAATTGAATCATGAATCATGAATCATGAAATGAATCATGAAATGAATCATGCATCATGAATTGAATCATGAATCATGAATCATTAATTGAATCTTGAATCATGAATCGTGATTCGAATCATGAATCATGAATCGAATCATGAATCATGAATCGAATCATGAATCATGAATCGAATCATGAATCATGAATTGAATCATGAATTGAATCATGATTCATGAATCATGATTCATGAATCATGAATTGAATCATGAATTGAATCATGAATTGAATCATGAATCATGAATCATGAAATTAATCATGAATCATGAACTGAATCATGAATCATGAATTGAATCATGAATCATGAATTGAATCTTGAATCATGAATCGAATAATAAATCATGAATTGAATCATGAACCATGAATTGAATCATGAATCATGAATCGAATCATGAATCATGAATTGAATCATGAATCATGAATTGAAACATGAATCATGAATCATGAATTGAAACATGAATCATGAATCATAAAATGAATCATGAATCATGAATCATGAATTGAATCATGAATCATGAATTGAATCATGAATTGAATCATGAATCATGAATAATGAAATGAATCATGAATTGAAACATGAATCATGAATCATGAATTGAATTATGATTCATTATCCATGAAATGAATCATGAATTGAATTATGATTCATTAATCATGAAATGAATCATAAATCAGGAATTGAATCATGAGTCATGAATCGAATCATGAATCATGAATCATGAATCATGAATCGAATCATGAATCATGAATCGAATCATGAATCATGAATCATGAATCTAATCATGAATCATGAATTGAATCATGAATCATGAATTGAATCATAATTCGACTCATGAATCATGAATCGAATCATGAATCATGAATTGAATCATGAATCATGAATCGAATCATGAATCATGAATCGAATCATGAATCATGAATCGAATTATGAATCATGAATTGAATCATGAATCATGAATTGAATCATGAATCATGAATTGAATCATAATTCGACTCATGAATCATGAATTGAATCATGAATCATGAATTGAATCATGAATCATGAATCATGAATTGAATCATGAATTGAATCATGAATCATGAATTGAATTGTGAATTGAATCATGAATCATGAATTGAATCATGAATCACGAATTGAATTATAATTCGACTCATGAATCATGAATCGAATCATGAATCATGAATTAAAACATGAATCATGAATCATAAAATGAATCATGAATTGAATCATAAATCATGAATCATGAATTGAATCATGAATCATGAATTGAATCATGATATGAATCATGAATTGAATCATGATTCCTGAATCATAAAATGAATCATGAATCAGGAATTGAATCATGATTCATGAATCATGAATTGAATCATGAATTGAATCATGAATCATGAATCATGAAATTAATCATGAATCATGAACTGAATCATGAATCATGAATTGAATCATGAATCATGAATTGAATCTTGAATCATGAATCGAATAATAAATCATGAATTGAATCATGAACCATGAATTGAATCATGAATCATGAATCGAATCATGAATCATGAATCATGAATTGAAACATGAATCATGAATCATGAATTCAAACATGAATCATGAATCATAAAATGAATCATGAATCATGAATCATGAATTGAATCATGAATCATGAATTGAATCATGAATTGAATCATGAATCATGAATAATGAAATGAATCATGAATCATGAAATGAATCATGAATTGAATTATGATTCATTATCCATGAAATGAATCATGAATTGAATTATGATTCATTAATCATGAAATGAATCATAAATCAGGAATTGAATCATGAGTCATGAATCGAATCATGAATCATGAATCATGAATCATGAATCGAATCATGAATCATGAATCGAATCATGAATCATGAATCATGAATCTAATCATGAATCATGAATTGAATCATGAATCATGAATTGAATCATAATTCGACTCATGAATCATGAATCGAATCATGAATCATGAATTGAATCATGAATCATGAATCGAATCATGAATCATGAATCGAATCATGAATCATGAATCGAATTATGAATCATGAATTGAATCATGAATCATGAATTGAATCATGAATCATGAATTGAATCATAATTCGACTCATGAATCATGAATTGAATCATGAATCATGAATTGAATCATGAATCATGAATCATGAATTGAATCATGAATTGAATCATGAATCATGAATTGAATTATGAATTGAATCATGAATCATGAATTGAATCATGAATCACGAATTGAATTATAATTCGACTCATGAATCATGAATCGAATCATGAATCATGAATTGAATCATGAATCATGAATTGAATCATGAAGCATGAATCATGAATCATGAAATTAATCTTGAATCATGAACTGAATCATGAATCATGAATTGAATCATGAATCATGAATTGAATCTTGAATCATGAATCAAATCATGAATCATGAATTGAATAATGAATCATGAATTGAATCATGAATCATGAATCATGAATTAAAACATGAATCATGAATCATAAAATGAATCATGAATTGAATCATAAATCATGAATCATGAATTGAATCATGAATCATGAATTGAATCATGATATGAATCATGAATTGAATCATGATTCCTGAATCATGAAATGAATCATGAATCAGGAATTGAATCATGAATCATGAATCATGAATCGAATCATGAATTATGAATTGAATCATAAATCATGAATTGTATCATGAATCATGAATTGAATCAAGAATCATGAATTGAATCATGAATCATGAATTGAATCATAAAACATGAATCATGAAATGAATAATGAAATAAATCATGAATCATGATTCATGAATTGAATCACGAATCATGAATTGAATCATGAATCGAATCATGAATTGAATCATGAATCGAATCATGAATTGAATCATGAATCATGAATTGAATCATTATTTGAATCATGAATCATGAATTGAATCATGAATCATGAATCATGAAATGAATCATGAAATGAATCATGAAATGAATCATGAAATGAATCATGAATTGAATCATGAATCATGAATTGAATCATGAATCATGAATCATGAAATGAATCATGAATCATGAATTGAATCATGAATTGAATCATGATTCATGAATCATGAAATGAATCATGAATCATGAATTGAATCATGAATCATGAATTGAATCATGAATCATGAATCATGAATTGAATCATGAATTGAATCATGAATTGAATCATGAATTGAATCATGATTCATGAATCATGAAATGAATCATGAATCAGGAATTGAATCATGATTTATGAATCATGAATCAAATCATGAATCATGAATCAAATCATGATTCATGAATCATGAATCATGAATCGAATCATGAATCATGAATTGAATCATAAATCATGAATTAAATCATGAGTCATGAATCGAATCATGAATCATGAATTGAATCATGAATCGAATCATGAATCATGAATTGAATCATGAATCATGAATCATGAAATGAATCATGAAATTAATCATGAATCATGATTCATGAATTGAATCACGAATCATGAATCGAATCATGAATCATGAATCGAATCATGAATCATGAATTGAATCATTATTTGAATCATGAATCATGAATCATGAATTGAATCATGAATCGAATCATGAATCATGAATTGAATCATGAATCATGAATCATGAAATGAATCATGAAATTAATCATGAATCATGATTCATGAATTGAATCACAAATCATGAATTGAATCATTATTTGAATCATGAATCATGAATCATGAAATGAATCATGAATTGAATCATGAATCATGAATCATGAAATGAATCATGAAATGAATCATGAATCATGAATTGAATCATAAATCATGAATCATGAATTGAATCATGAATCAGGAATTGAATCATGAATCATGAATCATGAATCAAATCATGAATCACGAATCATGAATCAAATCATGAATCATGAATTGAATCATAAATCATGAATTGTATCATGAATCATGAATTGAATCAAGAATCATGAATTGAATCAAAATTCGACTCATGAATCATGAATCGAATCATGAATCATGAATTGAATCATGAATCATGAATCATGAATTGAATCATGAATCATTAATTGAATCATAAAACATGAATCATGAAATGAATCATGAAATGAATCATGAATATATATTCATGAATTGAATCACGAATCATGAATTGAATCATGAATCGAATCATGAATCATGAATCGAATCATGAATCATGAATTGAATCATTATTTGAATCATGAATCATGAATCATGAATTGAATCATGAATTGAATCATGAATTGAATCATGAATCATGAATCATGAAATGAATCATGAAATGAATTATGAATCATGAATTGAATCATATATCATGAATTGAATCATTATTTGAATCATGAATCATGAATTGAATCATGAATTGAATCATGAATCATGAATCATGAAATGAATCATGAAATGAATCATGAAATGAATCATGAATCATGCATTGAATCATGAATCATGAATCATTAATTGAATCTTGAATCATGAATCGAATCGTGAATCATGAATCATGAATCAAATCATGAATCGTGATTCGAATCATGAATCATGAATCGAATCATGAATCATGAATCGAATCATGAATCATGAATTGAATCATGAATTAAATCATGATTCATGAATCATGAATTGAATCATGAATCATGAATCATGAAATTAATCATGAATCATGAACTGAATCATGAATCATGAATTGAATCATGAATCATGAATTGAATCTTGAATCATGAATCAAATAATGAATCATGAATTGAATCATGAATCATGAATTGAATCATGAATCATGAATCATGAATCGAATCATGAATCATGAAATGAATAATCAATCATGAATTGAATCATGAATCATTAATCATGAATTAAAACATGAATCATGAATCATAAAATGAATCATGAATTGAATCATGAATCATGAATCATGAATTGAATCATGAATCATGAATTGAATCATGAATTGAATCATGAATCATGAAATGAATCATGAATTATGAATCATGAAATGAATCATGAATTGAATTATGATTCATTAATCATGAAATGAATTACGAATTGAATTATGATTCATTAATCATGAAATGAATCATAAATCAGGAATTGAATCATGAATCATGAATCATGAATAATGAATCATGAATCATGAATCATGAATCGAATCATGAATCGAATCATGAATCATAATTCATGAATTGAATCATAAATCATGAATTGAATCATGAATCATGAATTGAATCATAAATCATCAATTGAATCATGAATCATGAATTGAATCATAAATCATGAATTGAATCATGAATCATGAATTGAATTATGATTCATTAATCATGAAATGAATCATAAATCAGGAATTGAATCATGAATCATGAATCATGAATCATGAATCATGAATCATGAATCATGAATCGAATCATGAATCATGAATCATGAATTGAATCATAAATCATGAATCGAATCAGGAATCATGAATTGAATCATGAATCATGAATTGAATCATGAATTGAATCATGAATCATAAATTGAATCATGAATTGAATCATGAATCATGAATCATGAATTGAATCATGAAATGAATCATGAATCATGATTCATGAATTGAATCATAAATCATGAATTAAATCATGAATCATGAATTGAATCATGAATCATGAATTCAATCATAATTCGACTCATAAATCATGAATCGAATCATGAATCATGAATTGAATCATGAATCATGAATCATGAAATGAATCATTAATCATGAATTGAATCATGAATTGAATCATGAATCATGAATTGAATCATGAATTGAATCATGAATCATGAATCATGAATTGAATCATGAATTGAATCATGAATCATGAATCATGAAATGAATCATGAAATGAATCATGAATCATGATTTATGAATTAAATCATGAATCATGAATTGAATCATGAATCATGAATCATGAATTGAATCATGAATTGAATCATGAATCATGAATTGAATCATGAATCATGAATTAAATCATGAATCATGAATCGAATCATGAATCATGAACTGAATCATGAATCATAAATCATGAATCATGAATTGAATCATGAATCATAAATTGAATAATGAATTGACCAATCAATCATGAATCGAATCATGAATCATAAATCATGAATCATGAATCGAATCATGAATCATGAATCATAAATTGAATCATGAAGCATGAATCAAGAATCATGAATTGAATCATGAATCATGAATTGAATCATGATTCATGAATCATGAATCAAATCATGAATCATGAATTGAATCATGAAGCATGAATTATGAATCATGAAATTAATCATGAATCATGAACTGAATCATGAATCATGAACTCAATCATGAATCATGAATTGAATCATGAATCATGAATTGAATCTTGAATCATGAATCGAATAATGAATCATGAATTGAATTATGAATCATGAATTGAATCATGAATCATGAATCATGAATCGAATCATGAATCTTGAATTGAATCATGAATCATGAATTGAATCATGAGTCATGAATTGAAACATGAATCATGAATCATAAAATGAATCATGAATTGAATCATGAATCATGAATCATGAAATGATTCATAATTCTTGAATTCAATTATGAATCATAAATCATGAATTGAATCATAAATCATGAATAATGAATTGAATCATTAATCATGAATTGAATCATGAATTGAATCATGAATTGAATCATGAATTGAATCATAAATTGAATCATAATTCATGAATCATGAAATGAATCATGAATCATAAATTGAATAATGAATCGACCAATCAATCATGAATCGAATCATGAATCATAAATCATGAATCATGAATCGAATCATGAATCATGAATCATGAATTGAATCATGAAGCATGAATCAAGAATCATGAATTGAATCATGAATCATGAATTGAATCATGATTCATGAATCAAATCATGAATCATGAATTGAATCATGAAGCATGAATCATGAATCATGAACTGAATCATGAATCATGAACTGAATCATGAATCATGAACTGAATCATGAATCATGAATTGAATCATGAATCATGAATTGAATCTTGAATCATGAATCGAATAATGAATCATGAATTGAATTATGAATCATGAATTGAATCATGAATCATGAATCATGAATCGAATCATGAATCATGAATTGAATCATGAATTGAATCATGAATCATGAATTGAAACATGAATCATGAATCATAAAATGAATCATGAATTGAATCATGAATCATGAATCATAAAATGATTCATAATTCTTGAATTCAATTATGAATCATAAATCATGAATTGAATCATAAATCATGAATAATGAATTGAATCATTAATCATGAATTGAATCATGAATTGAATCATGAATTGAATCATGAATTAAATCATGAATTGAATCATAATTCATGAATCATGAAATGAATCATGAATCAGGAATTGAATCATGAATCATGAATCATGAATCAAATCATGAATCATGAATCATGAATCAAATCATGATTCATGAATCATGAATCGAATCATGAATCATGAATTGAATCATGAATCGAATCATGAATCATGAATTGAATCATGAATCATGAATCATGAAATTAATCATGAAATTAATCATGAATCATGAATTGAATCATAAATCATGAATCATGAATTGAATCATGAATCATGAATTGAATCATGAAATGAATCATGAATTGAATCATGAATCATGAATCATGAAATGAATCATAAAATGAATCATGAATCATGAATTGTATCATGAATCATGAATTGAATCAAGAATCATGAATTGAATCAAAATTCGACTCATGAATCATGAATCGAATCATAAATCATGAATTGAATCATGAATCATGAATTGAATCATAAAACATGAATCATGAAATGAATCATGAAATGAATCATGAATAATTATTCATGAATTGAATCACGAATCATGAATTGAATCATGAATCGAATCATAAATCGAATCATGAATCATGAATTGAATCATTATTTCAATCATGAATCATGAATCATGAATTGAATCATGAATTGAATCATGAATCATGAATAATGAATCAAGAATCATGAAATGAATCATGAAATGAATCATGAATCAGGAATTGAATCAAGAATCATGAATCATGAATTAAATCACGAATCATGAATCATGAATCATGAATCAAATCATGAATCATGAATTGAATCATAAATCATGAATTGTATCATGAATCATGAATTGAATCAAGAATCATGAACTGAATCAAAATTCGACTCATGAATCATGAATCGAATCATGAATCATGAAATGAATCATGAATCATGAATTGAATCATAAAACATGAATCATGAAATGAATCATGAAATGAATCATGAATAATTATTCATGAATTGAATCACGAATTCTTAATTAAATCATGAATCGAATCATGAATCATGAAGCGAATCATGAATCA
Source organism: Mixophyes australis (assembly GCA_036250195.1). Classification (NCBI taxonomy): domain Eukaryota; kingdom Metazoa; phylum Chordata; class Amphibia; order Anura; family Limnodynastidae; genus Mixophyes; species Mixophyes australis. The sequence continues at coordinate 330,232 of JAVHZZ010000034.1, forward strand.
TGAATTGAATCATTATTTGAATCATGAATCATAAATTGAATCATGAATTGAATCATGAATTGAATCATGAATCATGAAATGAATCATGAAATGAATTATGAATCATGAAGTGAATCATGAATCATGAATTGAATCATTATTTGAATCATGAATCATGAATCATAAATTGAATCATGAATTGAATCATGAATCATGAATCATGAAATGAATCATGAAATGAATAATGAAATGAATCATGAATCATGAATTGAATCATGAATCATGAATCATTAATTGAATCTTGAATCATGAATCGAATCATGAATCATGAATCGAATCATGAATCATGAATCAAATCATGAATCGTGATTCGAATCATGAATCGAATCATGAATCATGAATCGAATCATGAATCATGAATTGAATCATAAATTGAATCATGATTCATGAATCATGAATTGAATCATGAATTGAATCATGAATCATGAAATTAATCATGAATCATGAACTGAATCATGAATCATGAATTGAATCATGAATCATGAATTGAATCTTGAATCATGAATCGAATAATGAATTATGAATTGAATCATTAATCATGAATTGAATCATGAATTATGAATCATGAATCGAATCATGAATCATGAAATGAATAATAAATCATGAATTGAATCATGAATCATTAATCATGAATTAAAACATGAATCATGAATCATAAAATGAATCATGAATTGGATCATGAATCATGAATCATGAATTGAATCATGAATCATGAATCATGAATTGAATCATGAATCATGAATTGAATCATGAATCATGAATCATGAAATGAATCATGACTTATGAATCATGAAATGAATCATGAATTGAATTATGATTCATTAATCATGAAATGAATCATGAATTGAATTATGATTCATTAGTCATGAAATGAATCATAAATCAGGAATTGAATCATGAATCATGAATCATGAATCGAATCATGAATCATGAATCATGAATTGAATCATGAATCATGAATTGAATTATGAATCATGAATCATGAATCATGAATCGAATCATGAATCATGAATCGAATCATGAATCATGAATCATGAATTGAATCATAAATCATGAATTGAATCATGAATCATGAATTGAATCATAAATCATGAATTGAATCATGAATCATGAATTGAATCATAAATCATGAATTGAATCATGAATCATGAATCGAATCATGAATCATGAATTGAATCATAATTCGACTCATGAATCATGAATCGAATCATGAATCATGAATTGAATCATGAATCATGAATCATGAATTGAATCATGAATTGAATCATGAATCATGAATCATAAAATAATTAATGAAATGAATCATAAATCATGAATTGAATCATGAATCATGAATTGAATTATGAATCATGAATTCAATCATAATTCGACTCATAATTCATGAATCGAATCATGAATAATGAATTGAATCATGAATTATGAATCATGAAATGAATCATGAATCATGAATCATGAATTGAATCATGAATCATTAATTGAATCATGAATCATAAATCATGAATCATGAATTGAATCATGAATCATAAATTGAATCATGAATGGAATAATGTATCATGAATTGAATTATGAATCATAAATCATGAATCATGAATCGAATCATGAATCATGAATTGAATCATGAATTGAATCATGATTCATGAATCATGAATCGAATCATGATTCATGAATCATGAATCGAATCATGAATCATGAATCATGAATTGAATCATGAAGCATGAATCATGAATCATGAAATTAATCATGAATCATGAATCAAGAAATTAATCATGAATCATGAACTGAATCATGAATCATGAATTGAATCATGAATCATGAATTAAAACTTGAATCATGAATCGAAATATGAACTATGAATTGAATTATAAATTATGAATTGAATCATGAATCATGAATCATGAATTGAATTATGAATCATGAACTGAAACATGAATCTTGAATCATAAAAAGAATCATGAATTGAATCATGAATCATGAATCATGAATTGAATCATGAATCATGAATCATGATTCAAATCATGAATCATGAATCATGAATCGAATCATGAATCATGAATCATGAATCGAATCATGAATCATGAATTGAATCATGAAACATGAATCATGAAATGAATCATGAAATTAATCATGAATCATGATTCATGAATTGAATCACGAATCATGAATTGAATCATGAATCGAATCATGAATCATGAATCATGAAATGAATCATGAATTAAATCATGAATCATGAATTGAATCATTATTTGAATCATGAATCATGATTCATGAAATGAATCATGAATCGAATCATGAATCATGAATTGAATCATGAATCATGAATCATTTATTGAATCTTGAATCATGAATCGTGATTCGAATCATGAATCGAATCATGAATCATGAATCAAATCATGAATCATGAATCGAATCATGAATCATGAATCGAATAATGAATCGTGAATTGAATCATGAATTGAATCATGATTCATGAATCATGAATTGAATCATGAATTGAATCATGAATTGAATCATGAATCATGAATCATGAAATTAATCATGAATCATGAACTGAATCATGAATCATGAATTGAATCATGAATCATGAATTGAATCTTGAATCATGAATCGAATAATGAATCATGAATTGAATCATGAATCATGAATTGAATCATGAATCATGAATCGAATCATGAATCATGAATTGAATCATGAATCATGAATTGAAACATGAATCATGAATCATGAATTGAAACATGAATCATGAATCATAAAATGAATCATGAATTGAATCATGAATTGAATCATGAATTGAATCATGAATCATGAATCGAATCATGAATCATGAATCATGAATCATGAATCGAATCATGAATCATGAATCGAATAATGAATCATGAATCTAATCATGAATCATGAATTGAATCATAATTCGAATCATGAATCATGAATCGAATAATGAATCATGAATTGAATCATGAATCATGAATCATGAATTGAATCATGAATTGAATCATGAATCATGAATTGAATCATGAATTGAATCATGAAATAAATCATGAATTGAATCATGAATCATGAATTGAATCATGAATCACGAATTGAATTATAATTCAACTCAAGAATCATGAATCGAATCATGAATCATGAATTGAATCATGAATCATGAATTGAATCATGAATCATGAATTGAATCATGAATTGAATCATGAATTATGAATCATGAAATGAATCATGAAATGAATCATGTATCATGAATCGAATCATGAATCATGAACTGAATCATGAATCATGAATTGAATCATGAATCATAAATTGAATCATGAATCGAATAATGAATCATGAATCGAATCATAAATCATAAATCATGAATCATGAATCGAATCATGAATCATGAATCATGAATTGAATCATGAAGCATGAATCTTGAATCATGAATTGAATCATGAATCATGAATTGAATCATGAATTGAATCATGATTCATGAATCATGAATCAAATCATGAATCATGCATTGAATCATGAAGCATGAATCATGAAATTAATCATGAAATTAATCATGAATCATGAACTGAATCATGAATCATGAATTGAATCATGAATCATGAATTGAATCTTGAATCATGAATCGAATCATGAATCATGAATTGAATAATGAATCTTGAATTGAAACATGAATCATGAATCATAAAATGAATCATGAATTGAATCATGAATCATGAATCATGAAATGATTCATGAATCATGAATTCAGTTATGAATCATAAATTATGAATTGAATCAAAAATCATGAATCATGAATTGAATCATGAATCAGGAATTGAATCATGAATCATGAATCGAATCATGAATCATGAATCGAATCATGAATCATGAATCATGAATCGAATCATGAATCATGAATTGAATCATAAATCATGAATTGTATCATGAATCATGAATTGAATCAAGAATCATGAATTGAATCATAATTCGACTCATGAATCATGAATCAAATCATGATTCATGAATTGAATCATGAATCATGAATTGAATCATAAAACATGAATCATGAAATGAATCATGAATCATGATTCATGAATTGAATCACGAATCATGAATCGAATCATGAATCGAATCATGAATCGAATCATGAATCGAATCATGAATCGAATCATGAATCGAATCATGAATCATGAATTGAATCATTATTTGAATCATGAATTATGAATCATGAATTAAATCATAAATTGAATCATTATTTGAATCATGAAATGAATCATGAATCATGAATTAAATCATGAATCATGAATTGAATCATTATTTGAATCATGAATCATGAATTGAATCATGAATTGAATCATTATTTGAATCATGAATCATGAATCATGAATTGAATCATGAATTGAATCATGAATCATGAAATGAATCATGAATCATGAATCATTAATTGTATTTTGAATCATGAATCGTGATTCGAATCATGAATCATGAATCGAATCATGAATTGAATCATGAATCATGAATCATGAAATTAATCATGAATCATGAACTGAATCATGAATCATGAATTGAATCATGAATTGAATCATGATTCATGAATCATGAATCAAATCATGAATCATGCATTGAATCATGAAGCATGAATCATGAAATTAATCATGAAATTAATCATGAATCATGAACTGAATCATGAATCATGAATTGAATCATGAATCATGAATTGAATCTTGAATCATGAATCGAATCATGAATCATGAATTGAATAATGAATCTTGAATTGAAACATGAATCATGAATCATAAAATGAATCATGAATTGAATCATGAATCATGAATCATGAAATGATTCATGAATCATGAATTCAGTTATGAATCATAAATTATGAATTGAATCAAAAATCATGAATCATGAATTGAATCATGAATCAGGAATTGAATCATGAATCATGAATCGAATCATGAATCATGAATCGAATCATGAATCATGAATCATGAATCGAATCATGAATCATGAATTGAATCATAAATCATGAATTGTATCATGAATCATGAATTGAATCAAGAATCATGAATTGAATCATAATTCGACTCATGAATCATGAATCAAATCATGATTCATGAATTGAATCATGAATCATGAATTGAATCATAAAACATGAATCATGAAATGAATCATGAATCATGATTCATGAATTGAATCACGAATCATGAATCGAATCATGAATCGAATCATGAATCGAATCATGAATCGAATCATGAATCGAATCATGAATCGAATCATGAATCATGAATTGAATCATTATTTGAATCATGAATTATGAATCATGAATTAAATCATAAATTGAATCATTATTTGAATCATGAAATGAATCATGAATCATGAATTAAATCATGAATCATGAATTGAATCATTATTTGAATCATGAATCATGAATTGAATCATGAATTGAATCATTATTTGAATCATGAATCATGAATCATGAATTGAATCATGAATTGAATCATGAATCATGAAATGAATCATGAATCATGAATCATTAATTGTATTTTGAATCATGAATCGTGATTCGAATCATGAATCATGAATCGAATCATGAATTGAATCATGAATCATGAATCATGAAATTAATCATGAATCATGAACTGAATCATGAATCATGAATTGAATCATGAATCATGAATCATGAATCAAATCATGAATCGTGACTCGAATCATGAATCATGAATCGGATCATGAATCATGAATCGAATCATGAATCATGAATTAAATCATGAATTGAATCATGATTCATGAATCATGAATTAAATCATGAATTGAATCATGAATTGAATCATGAATTATGAAATTAATCATGAATCATGAACTGAATCATGAATCATGAATTGAATCATGAATCATGAATTGAATCTTGAATCATGAATCGAATAATGAATCATGAATTGAATCATGAATCATGAATCGAATCATGAATCATGAATCGAATCATGAATCATGAATTGAATCATGAATCATGAATTGAATCATGAATCGTGATTCGAATCATGAATCATGAATCGAATCATGAATTGAATCATGAATCATGAATCATGAAATTAATCATGAATCATGAACTGAATCATGAATCATGAATTGAATCATGAATCATGAATCATGAATCAAATCATGAATCGTGATTCGAATCATGAATCATGAATCGGATCATGAATCATGAATCGAATCATGAATCATGAATTAAATCATGAATTGAATCATGATTTATGAATCATGAATTAAATCATGAATTGAATCATGATTCATGAATCATGATTCATGAATCATGATTCATGAATCATGAATTGAATCATGAATTGAATCATGAATTGAATCATGAATTATGAAATTAATCATGAATCATGAACTGAATCATGAATCATGAATTGAATCATGAATCATGAATTGAATCTTGAATCATGAATCGAATAATGAATCATGAATTGAATCATGAATCATGAATCGAATCATGAATCATGAATTGAATCATGAATCATGAATTGAAACTTGAATCATGAATCATGAATTGAAACATGAATCATGAATCATAAAATGAATCATGAATCATGAATCATGAATTGAATCATTAATCATGAAATGAATCATAAATCAGGAAATGAATCGAATCATGAATCATGAATCATGAATCAAATCATGAATCATGAATCGAATCATGAATCATGAATCATGAATCTAATCATGAATCATGAATTGAATCATAAATCATGAATTGAATCATTAATCATGAATTGAATCATGAATCATGAATTGAATCATAAATCATGAATTGAATCATGAATCATGAATCGAATCATGAATCATGAATCTAATCATGAATCATGAATTGAATCATAAATCATGAATTGAATCATGAATCGTGATTTGAATCATGAATCATGAATCGAATCATGAATCATGAATCGAATCATGAATCATGAATTGAATCATGAATTGAATCATGAATTGAATCATGAATCATGAATCATGAAATTAATCATGAATCATGAATCATGAATTGAATCATGAATCATGAATTGAATTATGAATCATGAATTGAATCATGAATTGAATCATGAATCATGAATCATGAAATGAATCATGAATCATGAATCATGAAATGAATCATGAATTGAATTATGATTCATTAATCATGAAATGAATCATGAATTGAATTATGATTCATGAATCATGAAATGAATCATAAATCAGGAATTGAATCATGAATCATGAATCATGAATTGAATCATGAATCATGAATCATGAATCATGAATAGAATCATGAATCATGAATCAAATTATGAATCATGAATCTAATCATGAATCATGAATTGAATCATAAATCATTAATTGAATCAAGGTGATGAATCATGAATCATGAATTGAATCATGAATCATGAATTGAATCATAATTCGAATCATGAATCGAATCATGAATCATGAATTGAATCATAAATCATGAATCATTAATTGAATCATGAATTGAATCATGAATCATGAATTGAATCATTAATTGAATCATGAATCATGAATTGAATCATGAATTGAATCATGAATCATGAATCATGAAATAAATCATGAAATGAATCATGAATCATGATTCATGAATTGAATCATGAATCATGAATTAAATCATGAATCACGAATTGAATTATAATTCAAATCATGAATCATGAATCGAATCATGAATCATGAATTAAATCATGAATCATGAATTGAATCATGAACTGAATCATGAATCATAAATCATGAATCATGAATTGAATCATAACGTCACGGGCACTAGGAGTCTTTACCCAGGGATCACCAGATGGTAGGCTTACCAGAGCAATGTAGATGGTAATAGGGTACTCTGGTAGCTGGGTGATCACGGAACATGAAATGATGGCTGATGAGATGCTCAGGAAAGTCTATGACTAGCAACACTGGTAATAAGGAGGTAATAATACACAAGGAACTGTATGGACAAGGGCACGTGAAGGTAGTCAGTGGTCTGCGATAGCAAGTTGTACCACTGCTATAGTGAGGAGGAATGTCCAACAGAAACAAGGAGGTGATGAGAGTCAGCGGTCTGCGGATAGCAAGTTGTACCGCTGTCTGAGTGAAGGAAACGAATCCAAGTGGAGGTATCCGGGTAGTCAGTGGTCTGCGGTAGCAAGTTGTACCACTGCTATGTGAGAGGATAATGGAACAGGTGATACCGGAAACAGGGATCAGTGGTCTGACATCAGCAAGATGTACCACTGAATATATATGTGAGGAGGTGCACGGGGAGAGACTGCAACACAGGATATACACAGGCACCTTATACACGATCCACAGTAATATGCACAATATATATATATATATAAATGACTGAGCAGGTCTGCAATCTAGAAAGTCTCTTGAAGTAGTCCAGCACAATGATAACACAGTCAATGATGGCAATAGACTCAGCGGATAGCAGACTCCAGAGAGAACCAAACACAGTCCAGCAAGATATGCAATACACAGCACAGTCAATGAGAAGTATGCATACCGTGGTTCAGAAGTAGGCAGTCAGATAGGAATGCAGCGGTACCTGAGCGGCAGGAGGCCGACTGGATGGGAAGTCCCTGGATAGGTGAGGCAACGGTCTAGTAGGTGCAGTGCACAGGTGAGTAGACCAACAGGGACATGAGTCCACAGGAATCAGCAACACGTGGAACTGGACTCATAGGGGACCCAGGAGAATGGAGATGATCCAGCAGAGGGTAGTAGATGAGATACAAATCCAATGCTGACAGGAGGGTAGAGACCAGTGGAACACGTGAAGGCGTGGAGAGCGGATCAGCAGGAGATGGACGATAGCGCTGACCACAGCAGCAGGACTCAGCGGCACACGGAGGTAACCAGTAGCAACCAAAGGGACCAACAGCGATGGGACACAGGAGTGCAGCGCAGACCAGGAGCTGTTGATCACGAAGTGTAGCAGATGGCAATGAAAGCGGCAGTCTCGAGGAAAACACAGAAGAGCTGAGATGAGTCTGCAGTGCACAGGGCAGCGGATAGGAATCAGCTAACAGTCACGATGATGAACACAGGCGAGTTGCAAGCAGGAGACTGTAGTGCACGGAGGCAGCGGATAGGAATCAGCTAGCAGTCACGATGATGAACACAGGCGAGTTGCAAGCAGGAGACTGTAGTGCACGGAGGCAGCGGATAGGAATCAGCTAGCAGTCACGATGATGAACACAGGCGAGTTGCAAGCAGGAGACTGTAGTGCACGGAGGCAGCGGATAGGAATCAGCAAACAGACTTGATGAGGAGCAGGTGAGTGAAGTAAAAGCTGGAGTGCACGGAGGCAGCGGATAGGAATCAGCTAGCAGTCACAATGATATACAATAGCGTTGAAGTGGTTTAGAAGACTGTAGTGCACGGAGGCAGCGGATAGGAATCAGCAAACAGTCACAATGATATACAATAGCGTTGAAGTGGTTTAGAAGACTGTAGTGCACGGAGGCAGCGGATAGGAATCAGCAAACAGTCACGATGATACAGTTGATGGTAGAAGTGGTATGAGAACCACAGTAGTAGAAGTGGTTTGGAAACCACAGGGATAGAAGTGGTTTGGAAACCACAGGAATCAGCAGCGCTGAATACACGAGGAATACAGGAACACCTTCAGAGACTCATGGGGAATGAGACTCCAAGATCAGGCAACGTGGTGTTGACCACAGGTGCTTAATATAGGGAGTGTTGCCTGATCTGCCAATTGAGTTAAAGGGATATACACTGAAGTATAGAAAAGGGCTGCGCATGCGCAGACCCTCAGGATGGTGGACGGCCACGGTTCCTAAATGTCCAGGAAGAGGCACTCACGGTCCGGTGAGTGACAGTACCCCCCCTTTTAAAGGTGGGCACAGAACGCCTGGAACCGGGCTTGTCCGGATTTTTGGAGTAAAACTTCTTCAAAAGGGCAGGAGCATTAAGATCTTCAGCTTTGATCCAAGAGCGCTCCTCAGGACCAAAGCCCTTCCAATGAACGAGGAAGTGGAGGACTCCTCGCGAAATTTTTGCGTCTAGTACCTCGGTAATCTCGAAATCCTCCTCCTGATGGACTTGAACTGGCTGCGGAGCTGAGGGAGGAGTTGAGAAACGGTTGATAATAAGAGGTTTGAGCAAGGATACATGGAAGGCATTAGAAATCTGAAGATTCTTAGGAAGAAGGAGTTTCACACATACTGGATTGATTACTTGAATGATCCTGTATGGACCAATAAAACGAGGGGCGAATTTCATGGATGGAACCTTCAAACGAATATTTTTAGTGGATAACCAGACACGATCTCCAATTTTTAGTGGTGGAATAGCCCGCCTCTTCTTATCAGCGAAAGATTTATATTTGACAGATGTCTTCTTTAAACAGGTTTTGACCTGAGACAAGATATTTTTAAAGGTCTGACAAACAGTTTCCACCGCAGGAACTTGGGTGGGCGGGAGGGCAGGAAATTCCGGAAAAGACGGATAGTGACCGTAGACCACAAAAAATGGAGTTTTGGATGATGACTCATGATACATGTTGTTATGGGCGAACTCAGCCCAAGGGAGTAGCTCTACCCAGTTGTCTTGATTGGCTGATGAAAATATTCTTATAAAAGTCTCAAGATCTTGATTGACACGTTCGGTTTGTCCATTGGATTGCGGATGGTAAGAAGATGAGAGTGCTAATCGTATGCCCAAGGTTTTACAAAGGGCTCGCCAGAATCTGGAAACGAATTGTACTCCTCTATCAGACACAATCTCAGATGGACATCCATGAATACGGAAGATCTCTTTAATGAAATGTTCAGCCAGGATAGACGAGGAAGGCAAACCAGACAGAGGGATGAAATGAGCCATCTTCGAAAATCTGTCCACTACCACCCAAATAGTGTTATGGTTCTTACTAGGTGGTAAGTCAGTAACGAAATCCATACTAATATGGGTCCATGGTTTGGACGGAATGGGTAGTGGTCGCAGCAACCCTGCTGGAGTTCTGCGGGAGGATTTGAATTGCGAACATAATTCGCAGGAAGCAATGAACTCTTTGACGTCTCTCCTCATTGAAGGCCACCAGTAACTTCGAGAGAGGATCTCAAAGGTCTTGTGTTCACCGGCGTGTCCAGAAAAACGAGAGGCATGGAACCACGAAAGGATTTTCCTCCTTAGAATAGGAGGCACGAGGGTCTTCCCAAATGGTAGCGTTCTGGTGGATGAAGCAGCCAGTGAGATACATTTGGGGTCTAGAATGGTATGGTTGGAAACCTCTTCAATATCAGAGGACGTAACAAAGGCTCTAGATAAAGCATCAGCTTTTTTGTTCTTGGCAGCTGGTTTGAAGGTAATTATTAATTCAAAACGGGAAAAGAAAAGAGACCATCTTGCTTGACGAGGGTTCAAGCATTGGGCAGACTGGAGATATGACAAGTTCTTATGATCCGTGAAGATCGTCACCGGATGGCGAGCTCCCTCCAATAAGTATCTCCATTCCTCTAATGCAGCTTTGATAGCCAGTAATTCCTTGTCCCCGATGGTATAATTCTTCTCTGCGGGTAGGAGACCCCGAGAATAGAAGGCACAAGGATGGAATTTTTGCTGTTCCGAGCGTTGGGAGAGAATAGCTCCTAAGCCCACATTAGAGGCATCTACTTCTAAGAAGAAGGGGAGTGTCACATCAGGCTGTCGAAGGATTGGAGCCGAGGAGAAGGACTCTTTTAATGTTTGAAAGGCTTGAATAGCCTCAGTTGACTATTGCTTAGGATTAGCCCCTTTTCGAGTCAGGGCGACAATAGGAGATGCAATGGAAGAAAAGTCTTGAATGAAGCGTCTATAGTAATTGGCAAAACCTAGAAAACGCTGGATCGCACGAAGAGTAGTTGGCTGGGGCCAATGTAGTACAGCATTCACCTTGTCTGGATCCATCTTCAGGCCAACTCCGGAAACTATATACCCCAAGAATGGAATCTGGGGTAATTCGAATAAACATTTTTCTAATTTACAGAACAATGAATTTTTCCGTAGCCTGGAGAGGACTTCTGCCACATGTTGGTGGTGAGAAGGCAGGTCCTGTGAAAAAATCAATATGTCGTCCAGGTAGACGACGACACATACATATAATAAGTCCCGAAAAATCTCATTGATGAAGCCTTGAAAAACAGCGGGGGCATTACACAGCCCGAAAGGCATTACCAGATATTCGTAATGCACGTCTCTGGTGTTAAACACTGTCTTCCATTCGTCACCGGAACGGATTCTGATTAAATTGTAGGCACCACGAAGATCCAACTTAGTAAAGATACGGGCTCCCTTGATGCGATCAAATAGCTCAGTGATCAACGGAATGGGATACCGATTCTTGATAGTAATGGCATTGAGTCCACGAAAATCTATACAAGGGCGTAATGATCCATCCTTCTTTTTGACAAAGAAGAACCCAGCTCCAGCGGGCGAGGTGGAAGGTCGAATGAACCCACGCTGGAGGTTCTCCTGTATATACTCAGATGTAGCTTGAGTTTCAGGTAACGAGAGTGGATAGACCCGGCCCCTGGGAGGAGTCTTGCCAGGAAGAAGATCAATCGGACAATCCCAAGAACGATGAGGAGGAAGACGTTCAGACTGAGCTTTATCAAAAACATCGGTAAATGAAGCATATTGAGGAGGGAGTCCCGGTGAAATAGATGAGATGGAAGATTGCTGTACCTTGAGAGGAATGATTTGGGAAAGGCAATGATGGTGACATTCAGACCCCCAAGACGTGACTTGAGGGGTGCGCCAGTCAATCTGGGGAGAGTGACACTGAAGCCATGGAAGGCCTAGGACAATCGGACTTGTCGTAACAGGAAGAATTAAAAACGATATTTCTTCATGATGCAGAGCACCAATCTGAAGGGTTACTGGAGACGTACTCTGAGTGATGAGACCGTTGATGAGACGTGATCCATTGATAGCCATCACAGTAATGGGTGTTTTTAAGGTAATCACTGGTAGAGACCATTGATTTACTAATGATTTGGAAATAAAATTTCCTGCTGCTCCGGAATCAATCAATGCCTGTGACTCAAAGGTTTTGGTAGCAAAGGAAATTGTCACATCAAAAGCGCAGACTTTAGATTTCATAGAAGATGGAGAGGACTCCAGGGACCCTAACTTCACCTCTCCAAAACTAGTTAGGGCCTGGCATTTCCCGATCTCTTAGGGCAGGAGCTGAGGACATGAGTGGAATCAGCACAATAGATGCAGAGTCTATTCTTGATTCTTCGTTTCCTCTCCTCAGAAGATAACTTGGAACGTCCTATCTCCATGGGAATCACAGCAGGTGACACTGGACGAAATTGAGGGTTAGAGCGAAGAGGTGCTTTAGCAGAAGTCGTTTTCTCAGCCTCTCTTTCACGAAATCTCATATCAACACGACGGCATAGAGAGATAAAATCTTCAAGTGACGAAGGAAGCTCCTGAGTAGTCAGTGCATCTTTAATTTTATCGGAGAGCCCCTGCCAGAAGGCGGCAACTAGGGCTTCAGTGTTCCACTGAAGTTCAGAGGCTAAGATCCTAAATTGAATGACGTACTGGCCTACTGTATGAGATCCTTGTCGCAGACGGAGAATGCTGGAAGCAGCGGAGGTCACACGACCTGGTTCATCGAACACACTTCGGAATGTAGAAATGAATTTGGCACTATCTTGTAATATTGGATCGTTCCTTTCCCACAGAGGGGAGGCCCAAGCCAGGGCTTGTCCTGAAAACAAAGAGATAAGATAGGCCACTCTGGAACGATGGGTAGAAAAATTTTGAGGTTGGAGCTCAAAATGGACTGAACATTGGTTAAGGAAACCCCTACAAGTTTTGGGGTCTCCATCGTACTTTGACGGAGTAGGCAGGTGAAGCGTGGAAGCTGTAGACACCTGGGATGGCAATAGGGAAACGGAGGAAAGCACAGGAGCTTCAGTAGTAGCTGTCACAGTCTGTCCAGATGTTCCTTGGGAGGTTAATGACTGATAACACTGAAGTAACAGCTGTTGGCGGGCATCCTGTTGCTCCACACGGCTAACCAGATGTTGCAGCATCTCTTTGGCGGTAGGTTCCGCATCTGGGTCTGTCATGGCCTGATCTTACTGTCACGGGCACTAGGAGTCTTTACCCAGGGATCACCAGATGGTAGGCTTACCAGAGCAATGTAGATGGTAATAGGGTACTCTGGTAGCTGGGTGATCACGGAACATGAAATGATGGCTGATGAGATGCTCAGGAAAGTCTATGACTAGCAACACTGGTAATAAGGAGGTAATAATACACAAGGAACTGTATGGACAAGGGCACGTGAAGGTAGTCAGTGGTCTGCGATAGCAAGTTGTACCACTGCTATAGTGAGGAGGAATGTCCAACAGAAACAAGGAGGTGATGAGAGTCAGCGGTCTGCGGATAGCAAGTTGTACCGCTGTCTGAGTGAAGGAAACGAATCCAAGTGGAGGTATCCGGGTAGTCAGTGGTCTGCGGTAGCAAGTTGTACCACTGCTATGTGAGAGGATAATGGAACAGGTGATACCGGAAACAGGGATCAGTGGTCTGACATCAGCAAGTTGTACCACTGAATATATATGTGAGGAGGTGCACGGGGAGAGACTGCAACACAGGATATACACAGGCACCTTATACACGATCCACAGTAATATGCACAATATATATATATATAAATGACTGAGCAGGTCTGCAATCTAGAAAGTCTCTTGAAGTAGTCCAGCACAATGATAACACAGTCAATGATGGCAATAGACTCAGCGGATAGCAGACTCCAGAGAGAACCAAACACAGTCCAGCAAGATATGCAATACACAGCACAGTCAATGAGAAGTATGCATACCGTGGTTCAGAAGTAGGCAGTCAGATAGGAATGCAGCGGTACCTGAGCGGCAGGAGGCCGACTGGATGGGAAGTCCCTGGATAGGTGAGGCAACGGTCTAGTAGGTGCAGCGCACAGGTGAGTAGACCAACAGGGACATGAGTCCACAGGAATCAGCAACACGTGGAACTGGACTCATAGGGGACCCAGGAGAATGGAGATGATCCAGCAGAGGGTAGTAGATGAGATACAAATCCAATGCTGACAGGAGGGTAGAGACCAGTGGAACACGTGAAGGCGTGGAGAGCGGATCAGCAGGAGATGGACGATAGCGCTGACCACAGCAGCAGGACTCAGCGGCACACGGAGGTAACCAGTAGCAACCAAAGGGTCCAACAGCGATGGGACACAGGAGTGCAGCGCAGACCAGGAGCTGTTGATCACGAAGTGTAGCAGATGGCAATGAAAGCGGCAGTCTCGAGGAAAACACAGAAGAGCTGAGATGAGTCTGCAGTGCACAGGGCAGCGGATAGGAATCAGCTAACAGTCACGATGATGAACACAGGCGAGTTGCAAGCAGGAGACTGTAGTGCACGGAGGCAGCGGATAGGAATCAGCTAGCAGTCACGATGATGAACACAGGCGAGTTGCAAGCAGGAGACTGTAGTGCACGGAGGCAGCGGATAGGAGTCAGCTAGCAGTCACGATGATGAACACAGGCGAGTTGCAAGCAGGAGACTGTAGTGCACGGAGGCAGCGGATAGGAATCAGCAAACAGACTTGATGAGGAGCAGGTGAGTGAAGTAAAAGCTGGAGTGCACGGAGGCAGCGGATAGGAATCAGCTAGCAGTCACAATGATATACAATAGCGTTGAAGTGGTTTAGAAGACTGTAGTGCACGGAGGCAGCGGATAGGAATCAGCAAACAGTCACAATGATATACAATAGCGTTGAAGTGGTTTAGAAGACTGTAGTGCACGGAGGCAGCGGATAGGAATCAGCAAACAGTCACGATGATACAGTTGATGGTAGAAGTGGTATGAGAACCACAGTAGTAGAAGTGGTTTGGAAACCACAGGGATAGAAGTGGTTTGGAAACCACAGGAATCAGCAGCGCTGAATACACGAGGAATACAGGAACACCTTCAGAGACTCATGGGGAATGAGACTCCAAGATCAGGCAACGTGGGGTTGACCACAGGTGCTTAATATAGGGAGTGTTGCCTGATCTGCCAATTGAGTTAAAGGGATATACACTGAAGTATAGAAAAGGGCTGCGCATGCGCAGACCCTCAGGATGGTGGACGGCCACGGTTCCTAAATGTCCGGGAAGAGGCACTCACGGTCCGGTGAGTGACACATAAATTGAATCATGAATTATGAATCATGAAATGAATCATGAAATGAATCATGAAATGAATCATGAATCATGAATCGAATCATGAACTGAATCATGAATCATAAATCATGAATCATGAATTGAATCATGATTCATAAATTGAATCATGAATCGAATAACGAATCATGAATCGAATCATGAAGCATGAATCATGAATCAAGAATTGAATCATGAATCATGAATTGAATCATGAATTGAATCATGAATCATGAATTGAATCTTGAATCATGAATCGAATCATGAATCATGAATTGAATAATGAATCATGAATTGAAGCATGAATCATGAATCATAAAATGAATGATGAATTGAATCATGAATCATGAATCATGAAATGATTCATGAATCATGAATTAAATTATGAATCATAAATCATGAATTGAATCATAAATCATGAATCATGAATTGAATCATGAATCATGAATTGAATCATGAATTATGAATCATGAATCAAATCATGAATCATGAAACATGAATCGAATCATGAATCATGAATAATGAATCATGAATCAAATCATGAATCATGAATTGAATCATATATCATGAATTGTATCATGAATCATGAATTGAATCAAGAATCATGAATTGAATCATAATTCCACTCATGAATCATGAATCAAATCATGAATCATGAATTGAATCTTGAATCATGAATTGAATCATAAAACATAAATCATGAAATGAATCATGAAATGAATCATGAATCATGATTCATGAATTGAATCACGAATCATGAATTGAATCATGCATCGAGAATTGAATCATTATTTGAAACATGAAACATGAATTGAATCATGAATTGAATCATGAATCATGAAATGAATCATGAATCATGAATTGAATCATTATTTGAATCATGAATCATGAATTGAATCATGAATTAAATCATGAATCATGAATCATGAAATGAATCATGAAATGAATCATGAATCATGAATCAAATCATGAATCATGAATCATGAATCGAATCATGAATCATGAATCAAATCATGAATTGTGATTCGAATCATGAATCATGAATCGTATCATGAATCATGAATCGAATCATGAATCATGAATTGAATCATGAATTAAATCATGATTCATGAATCATGAATTGAATCATGAATTGAATCATGAATCATGAAATTAATCATGAATCATGAACTGAATGATGAATCATGAATTGAATCATGAATCATGAATTGAATCTTGAATCATGAATCGAATAATGAATCATGAATTGAATCATAAATCATAAATTGAATCATGAATCATGAATCATGGATTGAATCATGAATCATGAATCATAAAATGAATCATGAATTGAATCATGAATCATGAATCATGAATTGAATCATGAATCATGAATCATGAATTGAATCATGAATCACAAATTGAATCATGAATCATGAATTGAATCATGAATTGAATCATGAATCATGAAATGAATCATGAATTGAATCATGAATCATGAATCATGAATTGAATCATGAATCATGAATTGAATCATGAATCATGAATTGAATCATGAATTGAATCATGAATCATGAAATGAATCATGAATTGAATTATGATTCATTAATCATGAAATGAATCATGAATCGAATTATGATTCATTAATCATGAAATGAATCATAAAGCAGGAAATGAATCGAATCATGAATCATGAATCATGAATCATTAATCGAATCATGAATCATGAATCGAATCATGAATCATGAATCATGAATCTAATCATGATTCATGAATTGAATCATGAATTGAATTATAATTTGACTCATGAATCATGAATCGAATCATGAATCATGAATTGAATCATGAATCATGAATTGAATCATGAATCATGAATCATGAATTGAATCATGAATCATGAATTGAATCATGAATTGAGTCATGAATCATGAATTGAATCATGAATCATGAAATGAATCATGAAATGAATCATGAATCATGAATCGAATCATGAATCATGAACTGAATCATGAATCATAAATCATGAATCATGAATTGAATCATGAATCATAAATTGAATCATGAATCGAATAATGAATCATGAATCGAATCACGAATCATAAATCATGTATCATGAATCGAATCATGAATCATGAATCATGAATCATGAATTGAATCATGAAGCATGAATCATGAATCATGAATTGAATCATGAATTGAATCATGATTCATGAATCAACAATCGAATCATAAATCATAAATCATGAATTGAATCATGAAACATGAATCATGAAATTAATCATGAAATTAATCATGAACTGAATCATGAATCATGAATTGAATCATGAATCATGAATTGAATCTTGAATCATGAATCGAATCATGAATCATGAATTGAATAATGAATCATGAATTGAATCATGAATAAAGAATTATGAATTGAAACATGAATCATGAATCATAAAATGAATGATGAATTGAATCATGAATCATGAATCATGAAATGATTCATGAATCATGAATTCAATTATGAATCATAAATCATGAATTGAATCATAAATCATGAATCATGAATTGAATCATAAATCATGAATCATTAATTGAATCATGAATTGAATCATGAATCATGAATTGAATCATTAATTGAATCATGAATCATGATCTGAATCATGAATTGAATCATGAATCATGAATCATGAAATAAATCATGAAATGAATCATGAATCATGATTCATGAATTAAATCATGATTCATGAATTAAATCATGAATCACGAATTGAATCATGAATCATGAATTGAATCATGAATCATGAATTGAATCATAAATTGAATCATGCATTATGAATCATGAAATGAATCATGAAATGAATCATGAAATGAATCATGAATCGAATCATGAATCATGAATCGAATCAGGAATCATGAACTGAATCATGAATCATAAATCATGAATCATGAATTGAATCATGAATCATAAATTGAATCATGAATCGAATAACGAATCATGAATCGAATCATGAATCATGAACTGAATCATGAATCATAAATCATGAATCATGAATTGAATCATGAATTGAATCATGAATTGAATCATGATTTATGAATTGAATCTTGAATCATGAATCGAATAATGAATCATGAATTGAATAATGAATCATGAATTGAAGCATGAATCATGAATCATAAAATGAATGATGAATTGAATCATGAATCATGAAATGATTCATGAATCATGAATTCAATTATGAATCATAAATCATGAATTGAATCATAAATCATGAATCATGAATTGAATCATGAATCATGAATTGAATCATGAATTGAATCATGATTCATGAATCATGAAATGAATCATGAATCATGAAATGAATCATGAATCAGGAATTGAATCATGAATTATGAATCATGAATCAAATCATGAATCATGAAACATGAATCGAATCATGAATCATGAATAATGAATCATGAATCAAATCATGAATTGAATCATAAATCATGAATTGTATCATGAATCATGAATTGAATCAAGAATCATGAATTGAATCATAATTCCACTCATGAATCATGAATCGAATCATGAATCATGAATTGAATCATGAATCATGAATTGAATCATAAAACATGAATCATGAAATGAATCATGAAATGAATCATGAATCATGATTCATGAATTGAATCACGAATCATGAATTGAATCATGCATTGAGAATTGAATCATTATTTGAATCATGAATCATGAATTGAATCATCAATTGAATCATGAATCATGAATCATGAAATGAATCATGAAATGAATCATGAATCACGAATTGAATCATTATTTGAATCATGAATCATGAATTGAATCATGAATTGAATCATGAATCATGAATCATGAAATGAATCATGAAATGAATCATGAATCATGAATTGAATCATGAATCATGAATCATTAATTGAATCTTGAATCATGAATCGAATCATGAATCATGAATTGAATCATGAATCATGAATCAAATCATGAATCGTGATTCGAATCATGAATGATGAATTGAATCATGAATCATGAATCGAATCATGAATCATGAATTGAATCATGAATTAAATCATGATTCATGAATCATGAATTGAATCATGAATTGAATCATAAATTGAATCATGAATTGAATCATGAATCATGAAATTAATCATGAATCATGAACTGAATGATGAATCATGAATTGAATCATGAATCATGAATTGAATCTTCAATCATGAATCGAATAATAAATCATGAATTAAATCATAAATCATAAATTGAATCATGAATCATGGAATGAATCATGAATCATGAATCATAAAATGAATCATGAATTGAATCATGAATCATGAATCATGAATTCAATCATGAATCACAAATTGAATCATGAATCATGAATTGAATCATGAATTGAATCATGAATCATGAATCATGAAATGAATCATGAATTGAATCATGAATCATGAATCATGAATTGAATCATGAATCATGAATTGAATCATGAATCATGAATTGAATCATGAATTGAATCATGAATCATGAATCATGAATTGAATCATGAATCATGAATCATGAAATGAATCATGAATTGAATTATGATTCATTAATCATGAAATGAATCATGAATCGAATTATGATTCATTAATCATGAAATGAATCATAAATCAGGAAATGAATCGAATCATGAATCATGAATCATGAATAATGAATAGAATCATGAATCATGAATCGAATCATGAATCATGAATCTAATCACGATTCATGAATTGAATCATGAATCATGAATTGAATTATAATTCGACTCATGAATCATGAATCGAATCATGAATCATGAATTGAATCATGAATCATGAATTGAATCATGAATCATGAATCATGAATTGAATCATGAATCATGAATTGAATCATGAATTGAGTCATGAATTATGAATCATGAAATGAATCATGAAATGAATCATGAAATGAATCATGAATCATGAATCAAATCATGAATCATTAACTGAATCATGAATCATAAATCATGAATCATGAATTGAATCATAAATCATAAATTGAATCATGAATCGAATAATGAATCATGAATCGAATCATGAATCATAAATCATGAATCATGAATCGAATCATGAATCATGAATCATGAATTGAATCATGAAGCATGAATCATGAATTGAATCATGAATCATGAATTGAATCATGAATTGAATCATGATTCATGAATCATGAATCGAATCATGAATCATAAATCATGAATTGAATCATGAAACATGAGTCATGAAATTAATCATGAAATTAATCATGAATCATGAACTGAATCATGAATCATGAATTGAATCATGAATCATGAATTGAATCTTGAATCATGAATCGAATCATGAATCATGAATTGAATAATGAATCATGAATTGAATCATGAATAATGAATTATGAATTGAAACATGAATCATGAATCATAAAATGAATGATGAATTGAATCATGAATCATGAATCATGAAATGATTCATGAATCATGAATTCAATTATGAATCATAAATCATGAATTGAATCATAAATCATGAATTGAATCATGAATCATGAATTGAATCATGAATTGAATCATGATTTATGAATCATGAAATGAATCATGAATCAGGAATTGAATCATGAATCATGAATCATGAATCAAATCATGAATCATGAATCATGAATCGAATCATGAATCATGAATCATGAATCATGAATCGAATCATGAATCATGAATTGAATCAAGAATCATGAATTGAATCATAATTCGACTCATGAATCGAATCATGAATCATGAATTGAATCATGAATCATGAATTGAATCATAAAACATGAATCATGAAATGAATCATTAAATGAATCATGAATCATGATTCATGAATTGAATCATGAATCGTATCATGAATCATGAATCGAATCATGAATCTTGAATTGAATCATTATTTGAATCATGAATGATGAATTGAATCATGAATTGAATCATGAATCATGAATCATGAAATGAATCATGAATTAAATAATGAATCATGAATTGAATCATAAATCATGAATTGAATCATGAATCATGAATCGAATCATGAATCATGAATCTAATCATGAATCATGATTTGAATCATAAATCATGAATTGAATCATGATTCATGAATCGAATCATGAATCATGAATGAATCATGAATCATGAATTGAATCATGAATCATGAATTGAATCATGAATTGAATCATGAATCATGAATTGAATCATGAATTGAATCATGAATCATGAATCATAAATTGAATCATGAATTGAATAATGAATCATGAATCATGAAATGAATCATGAATCATGATTTATGAATTGAATCATAAATCATGAATTGAATCATGAATCATGAATCATAAATTGAATCATGAATTGAATAATGAATCATGAATCATGAAATGAATCATGAATCATGATTTATGAATTGAATCATAAATCATGAATTGAATCATGAATCATGAATTGAATCATGAATCATGAATTGAATTATGAATTGAATCATGAATCATGAATCATGAATTGAATCATGAATTGAATCATGAATCATGAATCATGAAATGAATCATGAATCTTGAATTCAATTATGAATCATAAATCATGAATTGAATCATAAATCATGAATAATGAATTGAATCGTTAATCATGAATTGAATCATGAATTGAATCATGAATTGAATCATGAATAGAATCATTAATTGAATCATGATTCATGAATCATGAATCAGGAATTGAATCATGAATCATGAATCATGAATCAAATCATGAATCATGAATAATGAATCAAATCATGATTCATGAATTATGAATCATGAATCGAATCATGAATCATGAATTGAATCATAAATCATGAATTGAATCATGAATCATCAATCGAATCATGAATCATGAATTGAATCATAATTCGAATCATGAATCGAATCATGAATCATAATTTGAATCATGAATCCAATCATGAATCATGAATTGAATCATGAATCATGAATCATGAAATGAATCATGAAATGAATCATGAATCATGATTCATGAATTGAATCACGAATCATGAATCATGAATCGAATCATGAATCATGAATTGAATCATTGTTTGAATCATTAATCATGAATCATGAATTGAATCATGAATTGAATCATGAATCATGAATTGAATCATAAAACATGAATCATGAAATGAATCATGAAATGAATCATGAATCGAATCATGAATCATGAATCAAATCATGAATCATGAATTGAATCATTATTTGAATCATGAATCATGAATTGAATCATGAATTGAATCATGAATCATGAATCATGAATCATGAATTGAATTATGAATCATGAATTGAATCATTATTTGAATCATGAATCATGAATTAAATCTTGAATTGAATCATGAATCATTAATTGAATCTTGAATCATGAATCGAGTCATGAATCATGAATCATGAATCGAATCATGATTCATGAATTGAATCATGAATCATGAATCATTAATTGAATCTTGAATCATGAATCGAATCATGAATCATGAATCGAATCATGAATCATGAATCAAATCATGAATCGTGATTCGAATCATGAATCATGAATCGAATCATGAATCATGAATCGGATCATGAATCATGAATTGAATCATGAATTGAATCATGATTCATGAATCATGAATTGAATCATGAATTAAATCATGAATTGAATCATGAATCATGAATCATGAAATTAATCATGAATCATGAACTGAATGATGAATCATGAATTGAATCATGAATCATGAATTGAATCTTGAATCATGAATCGAATAATGAATCATGAATTGAATCATGAATTATAAATTGAATCATGAATCATGAATCATGAATCGAATCATAAATCATGATTTGAATCATGAATCATGAATTGAATCAAGAATCATGAATCATGAATTGAATCATGAATCATGAATCATAAAATGAATCATGAATTGAATCATGAATCATGAATTGAATTATGATTCATTAATCATGAAATGAATCATAAATCATGAAATGAATCGAATCATGAATCATGAATCATGAATCATGAATCGAATCATGAATCATGAATCATGAATCTAATCATGAATCATGAATTGAATCATAAATCATGAATTGAATCATGAATCATGAATTGAATCATGAATCATGAATTGAATCATAAATCATGAATTGAATCATGAATCATGAATCAAATCATGAATCATGAATCATGAATCTAATCATGAATCATGAATTGAATCATAAATCATGAATTAAATCTTGAATCATGAATCGAATCATGAATCATGAATTGAATCATGAATCATAAATGGAATCATGAATCATGAATTGAATAATGAATTGAATCATGAATCATGAATTGAATCATGAATTGAATCATGAATCATGAATCATGAATTGAATCATGAATTGATTCATGAATCATGAATCATGAAATGAATCATGAATCATGATTTATGAATTGAATCATAAATCATGAATTGAATCATGAATCATGAATTGAATCATGAATCATGAATTGAATCATGAATTGAATCATGAATCATGAATTGAATCATGAATTGAATCATGAATCATAAATCATGAAAGGAATCATGAATCATGATTTATGAATTGAATCATAAATCATGAATTGAATCATGAATCATGAATTGAATTATGAATCATGAATTGAATCATGAATTGAATCATGAATCATGAATCATGAATTGAATCATGAATTGAATCATGAATCATGAAATGAATCATGAATCATGATTTATGAATTGAATCATAAATCATGAATTGAATCATGAATCATGAATTGAATCATGAATTGAATCATGAATCATGAATTGAATCATGAATCGTGAATCATGAAATGAATCATGAATCATGATTTATGAATTGAATCATAAATCATGAATTGAATCATGAATCATGAATTGAATCATTATTTGAATCATGAATCATGAATCATGAATTGAATCATGAATTGAATCATGAATCATGAATTGAATCATAAAACATGAATCATGAAATGAATCATGAAATGAATCATGAATCATGATTCATGAATTGAATCACGAATCGAACAATGAATCATGAATCGAACCATGAATCATGAATCGAATCATGAATCATGAATTGAATCATTATTTGAATCATGAATCATGAATTGAATCATGAATTGAATCATGAATCATGAATCATGAAATGAATCATGAAATGAATCATGAAATGAATCATGAATCATGAATTGAATCATGAATCATGAATTGAATCATTATTTGAATCATGAATAATGAATTAAATCTTGAATTGAATCATGAATCATTAATTGAATCTTGAATCATGAATCGAATCATGAATCATGAATCATGAATCGAATCATGAATCATGAATCATGAATCGAATCATGATTCATGAATTGAATCATGAATCATTAATTGAATCTTGAATCATGAATCGAATCATGAATCATGAATCATGAATCGAATCATGAATCATGAATCATGAATCGAATCATGAATCAAATCATGAATCGTGATTCGAATCATTAATCATAAATCCAATCATGAATCATGAATCGAATCATGAATCATGAATTGAATCATGAATTGAATCATGATTCATGAATCATGAATTGAATCATGAATTGAATCATGAATTGAATCATGAATCATGAATCATGAAATTAATAATGAATCATGAACTGAATGATGAATCATGAATCATGAATTGAATCTTGAATCATGAATCATATAATGAATCATGAATTAAATCATGAATTATAAATTGAATCATGAATCATGAATCATGAATCGAATTATGAATCATGAATCATAAAATGAATCATGAATTGAATCATGAATCATGAATTGAATTATGATTTATTAATCATGAAATGAATCATAAATCAGGAAATGAATCGAATCATGAATCATGAATCTAATCATGAATCATGAATTGAATCATAAATCATGAATTGAATCATGAATCATGAATTGAATCATGAATCATGAATTGAATCATAAATCATGAATTGAATCATGAATCATAATTTGAATCATGAATCATGAATTGAATCATAAATCATGAATCATGAATCTAATCATGAATTATGAATTGAATCATAAATCATGAATTGAATCATGAATCATGAATTGAATCATGAATCATGAATTGAATCATGATTCATGAATCATGAAATGAATCATGAATCAGGAATTGAATCATGAATTATGAATTATGAATCAAATCATGAATCATGAATCGAATCATGAATCATGAATCATGAATCATGAATCAAATCATGAATCATGAATTGAATCATAAATCATGAATTGTATCATGAATCATGAATTGAATCAAGAATCATGAATTGAATCATAATTCCACTCATGAATCATGAATCGAATCATGAATCATGAATTGAATCATGAATCATGAATTGAATCATAAAACATGAATCATGAAATTAATCATGAATTGAATCACGAATCATGAATTGAATCATGCATCGAGAGTTGAATCATTATTTGAATCATGAATCATGTATTGAATCATGAATTGAATCATGAATCATGAATCATAAAATGAATCATGAAATGAATCATGAATCATGAATTGAATCATTATTTGAATCATGAATCATGAATTGAATCATGAATTGAATCATGAATCATGAAATGAATCATGAAATGAATCATGAAATGAATCATGAAATGAATCATGAATCATGAATTGAATCATGAATCATGAATCATTAATTGAATCTTGAATCATGAATCGAATCATGAATCATGAATCATGAATCAAATCATGATTCGTGATTCGAATCATGAATCATGAATCGAATCATGAATCATGAATCGAATTATGAATCATGAATCGAATCATGAATCATGAATTGAATCATGAATTAAATCATGATTCATGAATCATGAATTGAATCATGAATTGAATCATGAATTGAATCATGAATTGAATCATGAATGATGAATCATGAAATTAATCATGAATCATGAACTGAATGATGAATCATGAATTGAATCATGAATCATGAATTGAATCTTGAATCATGAATCGAATAATGAATCATGAATTGAATCAGGAATCATGAATTAAATCATGAATCATGAATCATGGATTGAATCATGAATCATGAATCATAAAATGAATCATGAATTGAATCATGAATCATGAATCATGAATTAAATTATGAATCACAAATTGAATCATGAATCATGAATTGAATCATGAATTGAATCATGAATCATGAATCATGAAATGAATCATGAATCACAAATTGAATCATGAATCATGAATTGAATCATGAATTGAATCATGAATCATGAAATGAATCATGAATCATGAATCATGAATTGAATCATGAATCATGAATTGAATCATGAATCATGAATTGAATCATGAATTGAATCATGAATCATGAATCATGAATTGAATCATGAATCATGAATCATGAAATGAATCATGAATTGAATTATGATTCATTAATCATGAAATGAATCATGAATCAAATTATGATTCATTAATCATGAAATGAATCATAAATCAGGAAATGAATCGAATCATGAATCATGAATCTTGAATCATGAATCGAATCATGAATCATGAATCGAATCATGAATCATGAATCATGAATCTAATCATGATTCATGAATTGAATCATTAATCATGAATTAAATCATGAATCAAGAATTGAATTATAATTCGACTCATGAATCATGAATCGAATCATGAATCATGAATTGTATCATGAATCATGAATTGAATCATGAATCATGAATCATGAATTGAATCATGAATCATGAATTGAATCATGAATTGAGTCATGAATTATGAATCATGAAATGAATCATGAAATGAATCATGAAATGAATCATGAATCATGAATCGAATCATGAATCATGAACTGAATCATGAATCATAAATCATGAATCATGAATCGAATCATGAATCATGAATCATGAATTGAATCATGAAGCATGAATCATGAATCATGAATTGAATCATGAATCATAAATTGAATCATGAATCGAATAATGAATCATGAATCGAATCATGAATCATAAATCATGAATCATGAATCGAATCATGAATCATGAATCATGAATTGAATCATGAAGCATGAATCATGAATCATGAATTGAATCATGAATCATGAAGTGAATCATGAATTGAATCATGATTCATGAATCATGAATCGAATCATGAATCATAAATCATGAATTGAATCATGAAACATGAATCATGAAATTAATCATGAACTGAATCATGAATCATGAACTGAATCATGAATCATGAACTGAATCATGGATCATGAACTGAATCATGAATCATGAATTGAATCATGAATCATGAATTGAATCTTGAATCATGAATCGAATCATGAATCATGAATTGAATTATGAATCATGAATTGAATCATGAATAATGAATTATGAATTGAAACATGAATCATGAATCATAAAATGAATGATGAATTGAATCATGAATCATGAATCATGAAATGATTCATGATTCATGAATTCAATTATGAATCATAAATCATGAATTGAATCATAAATGATGAATAATGAATTGAATCATGAATCATGAATTGAATCATGAATCAGGAATTGAATCATGAATCATGAATCATGAATCAAATCATGAATCATGACTCATGAATCGAATCATGAATCATGAATCATGAATCATGAATCAAATCATGAATCATGAATTGAATCATAAATCATGAATTGTATCATGAATCATGAATTGAATCAAGAATCATGAATTGAATCATAATTCGACTCATGAATCATGAATCGAATCATGAATCATGAATTGAATCATGAATCATGAATTGAATCATAAAACATGAATCATGAAATGAATCATGAATCATGATTTATGAATTGAATCATAAATCATGAATTGAATCATGAATCATGAATTGAATCATGAATCATGAATTGAATTATGAATTGAATCATGAATCATGAATCATGAAATGAATCATGAATCTTGAATTCAATTATGAATCATAAATCATGAATTGAATCATAAATCATGAATAATGAATAGAATCGTTAATCATGAATTGAATCATGAATTGAATCATGAATTGAATCATGAATAGAATCATTAATTGAATCATGATTCATGAATCATGAATCAGGAATTGAATCATGAATCATGAATCATGAATCAAATCATGAATCATGAATAATGAATCAAATCATGATTCATGAATTATGAATCATGAATCGAATCATGAATCATGAATTGAATCATAAATCATGAATTGAATCATGAATCATCAATCGAATCATGAATCATGAATTGAATCATAATTCGAATCATGAATCGAATCATGAATCATAATTTGAATAATGAATCCAATCATGAATCATGAATTGAATCATGAATCATGAATCATGAAATGAAACATGAAATGAATCATGAATCATGATTCATGAATTGAATCACGAATCATGAATCGAATCATGAATCATGAATCGAATCATGAATCATGAATTGAATCATTGTTTGAATCATTAATCATGAATCATGAATTGAATCATGAATTGAATCATGAATCATGAATTGAATCATAAAACATGAATCATGAAATGAATCATGAAATGAATCATGAATCGAATCATGAATCATGAATCAAATCATGAATCATGAATCAAATCATGAATCATGAATTGAATCATTATTTGAATCATGAATCATGAATTGAATCATGAATTGAATCATGAATCATGAATCATGAATCATGAATTGAATTATGAATCATGAATTGAATCATTATTTGAATCATGAATCATGAATTAAATCTTGAATTGAATCATGAATCATTAATTGAATCTTGAATCATGAATCGAGTCATGAATCATGAATCATGAATCGAATCATGATTCATGAATTGAATCATGAATCATGAATCATTAATTGAATCTTGAATCATGAATCGAATCATGAATCATGAATCGAATCATGAATCATGAATCAAATCATGAATCGTGATTCGAATCATGAATCATGAATCGAATCATGAATCATGAATCGGATCATGAATCATGAATTGAATCATGAATTGAATCATGATTCATGAATCATGAATTGAATCATGAATTAAATCATGAATTGAATCATGAATCATGAATCATGAAATTAATCATGAATCATGAACTGAATGATGAATCATGAATTGAATCATGAATCATGAATTGAATCTTGAATCATGAATCGAATAATGAATCATGAATTGAATCATGAATTATAAATTGAATCATGAATCATGAATCATGAATCGAATCATAAATCATGATTTGAATCATGAATCATGAATTGAATCAAGAATCATGAATCATGAATTGAATCATGAATCATGAATCATAAAATGAATCATTAATTGAATCATGAATCATGAATTGAATTATGATTCATTAATCATGAAATGAATCATAAATCATGAAATGAATCGAATCATGAATCATGAATCATGAATCATGAATCGAATCATGAATCATGAATCATGAATCTAATCATGAATCATGAATTGAATCATAAATCATGAATTGAATCATGAATCATGAATTGAATCATGAATCATGAATTGAATCATAAATCATGAATTGAATCATGAATCATGAATCAAATCATGAATCATGAATCATGAGTCTAATCATGAATCATGAATTGAATCATAAATCATGAATTAAATCTTGAATCATGAATCGAATCATGAATCATGAATTGAATCATGAATCATAAATGGAATCATGAATCATGAATTGAATAATGAATTGAATCATGAATCATGAATTGAATCATGAATTGAATCATGAATCATGAATCATGAATTGAATCATGAATTGATTCATGAATCATGAATCATGAAATGAATCATGAATCATGATTTATGAATTGAATCATAAATCATGAATTGAATCATGAATCATGAATTGAATCATGAATCATGAATTGAATCATGAATTGAATCATGAGTCATGAATTGAATCATGAATTGAATCATGAATCATAAATCATGAAAGGAATCATGAATCATGATTTATGAATTGAATCATAAATCATGAATTGAATCATGAATCATGAATTGAATCATGAATCATGAATTGAATCATGAATTGAATCATGAATCATGAATCATGAATTGAATCATGAATTGAATCATGAATCATGTAATGAATCATGAATCATGATTTATGAATTGAATCATAAATCATGAATTGAATCATGAATCATGAATTGAATCATGAATTGAATCATGAATCATAATTTGAATCATGAATCGTGAATCATGAAATGAATCATGAATCATGATTTATGAATTGAATCATAAATCATGAATTGAATCATGAATCATGAATTGAATCATTATTTGAATCATGAATCATGAATCATGAATTGAATCATGAATTGAATCATGAATCATGAATTGAATCATAAAACATGAATCATGAAATGAATCATGAAATGAATCATGAATCATGATTCATGAATTGAATCACGAATCGAACAATGAATCATGAATCGAACCATGAATCATGAATCGAATCATGAATCATGAATTGAATCATTATTTGAATCATGAATCATGAATTGAATCATGAATTGAATCATGAATCATGAATCATGAAATGAATCATGAAATGAATCATGAAATGAATCATGAATCATGAATTGAATCATGAATCATGAATTGAATCATTATTTGAATCATGAATAATGAATTAAATCTTGAATTGAATCATGAATCATTAATTGAATCTTGAATCATGAATCTAATCATGAATCATGAATCATGAATCGAATCATGAATCATGAATCATGAATCGAATCATGATTCATGAATTGAATCATGAATCATTAATTGAATCTTGAATCATGAATCGAATCATGAATCATGAATCATGAATCGAATCATGAATCATGAATCATGAATCGAATCATGAATCAAATCATGAATCGTGATTCGAATCATTAATCATAAATCCAATCATGAATCATGAATCGAATCATGAATCATGAATTGAATCATGAATTGAATCATGATTCATGAATCATGAATTGAATCATGAATTGAATCATGAATTGAATCATGAATCATGAATTATGAAATTAATAATGAATCATGAACTGAATGATGAATCATGATTTGAATCATGAATCATGAATTGAATCTTGAATCATGAATCAAATAATGAATCATGAATTAAATCATGAATTATAAATTGAATCATGAATCATGAATCATGAATCGAATTATGAATCATGATTTGAATCATGAATCATGAATTGAATCAAGAATCATGAATCATGAATTGAATCATGAATCATGAATCATAAAATGAATCATGAATTGAATCATGAATCATGAATTGAATTATGATTTATTAATCATGAAATGAATCATAAATCAGGAAATGAATCGAATCATGAATCATGAATCTAATCATGAATCATGAATTGAATCATAAATCATGAATTGAATCATGAATCATGAATTGAATCATGAATCATGAATTGAATCATAAATCATGAATTGAATCATGAATCATAATTTGAATCATGAATCATGAATTGAATCATAAATCATGAATCATGAATCTAATCATGAATTATGAATTGAATCATAAATCATGAATTGAATCATGAATCATGAATTGAATCATGATTCATGAATCATGAAATGAATCATGAATCAGGAATTGAATCATGAATTATGAATCATGAATCAAATCATGAATCATGAATCGAATCATGAATCATGAATCATGAATCATGAATCAAATCATGAATCATGAATTGAATCATAAATCATGAATTGTATCATGAATCATGAATTGAATCAAGAATCATGAATTGAATCATAATTCCACTCATGAATCATGAATCGAATCATGAATCATGAATTGAATCATGAATCATGAATTGAATTATAAAACATGAATCATGAAATTAATCATGAATTGAATCACGAATCATGAATTGAATCATGCATCGAGAATTGAATCATTATTTGAATCATGAATCATGAATTGAATCATGAATTGAATCATGAATCATGAATCATAAAATGAATCATGAAATGAATCATGAATCATGAATTGAATCATTATTTGAATCATGAATCATGAATTGAATCATGAATTGAATCATGAATCATGAAATGAATCATGAAATGAATCATGAAATGAATCATGAATCATGAATTGAATCATGAATCATGAATCATTAATTGAATCTTGAATCATGAATCGAATCATGAATCATGAATCATGAATCAAATCATGAATCGTGATTCGAATCATGAATCATGAATCGAATCATGAATCATGAATCGAATTATGAATCATGAATCGAATCATGAATCATGAATTGAATCATGAATTAAATCATGATTCATGAATCATGAATTGAATCATGAATTGAATCATGAATTGAATCATGAATTGAATCATGAATGATGAATCATGAAATTAATCATGAATCATGAACTGAATGATGAATCATGAATTGAATCATGAATCATGAATTGAATCTTGAATCATGAATCGAATAATGAATCATGAATTGAATCAGGAATCATGAATTAAATCATGAATCATGAATCATGGATTGAATCATGAATCATGAATCATAAAATGAATCATGAATTGAATCATGAATCATGAATCATGAATTAAATTATGAATCACAAATTGAATCATGAATCATGAATTGAATCATGAATTGAATCATGAATCATGAATCATGAAATGAATCATGAATCACAAATTGAATCATGAATCATGAATTGAATCATGAATTGAATCATGAATCATGAAATGAATCATGAATCATGAA
Source organism: Mixophyes australis (assembly GCA_036250195.1). Lineage (NCBI taxonomy): Eukaryota > Metazoa > Chordata > Amphibia > Anura > Limnodynastidae > Mixophyes > Mixophyes australis. Next base: position 364,306 of record JAVHZZ010000034.1, read on the forward strand.
TCATGAATTGAATCATGAATCATGAATTGAATCATGAATCATGAATTGAATCATGAATTGAATCATGAATCATGAATCATGAATTGAATCATGAATCATGAATCATGAAATGAATCATGAATTGAATTATGATTCATTAATCATGAAATGAATCATGAATCAAATTATGATTCATTAATCATGAAATGAATCATAAATCAGGAAATGAATCGAATCATGAATCATGAATCTTGAATCATGAATCGAATCATGAATCATGAATCGAATCATGAATCATGAATCATGAATCTAATCATGATTCATGAATTGAATCATTAATCATGAATTAAATCATGAATCAAGAATTGAATTATAATTCGACTCATGAATCATGAATCGAATCATGAATCATGAATTGTATCATGAATCATGAATTGAATCATGAATCATGAATCATGAATTGAATCATGAATCATGAATTGAATCATGAATTGAGTCATGAATTATGAATCATGAAATGAATCATGAAATGAATCATGAAATGAATCATGAATCATGAATCGAATCATGAATCATGAACTGAATCATGAATCATAAATCATGAATCATGAATCGAATCATGAATCATGAATCATGAATTGAATCATGAAGCATGAATCATGAATCATGAATTGAATCATGAATCATAAATTGAATCATGAATCGAATAATGAATCATGAATCGAATCATGAATCATAAATCATGAATCATGAATCGAATCATGAATCATGAATCATGAATTGAATCATGAAGCATGAATCATGAATCATGAATTGAATCATGAATCATGAAGTGAATCATGAATTGAATCATGATTCATGAATCATGAATCGAATCATGAATCATAAATCATGAATTGAATCATGAAACATGAATCATGAAATTAATCATGAAATTAATCATGAATCATGAACTGAATCATGAATCATGAACTGAATCATGAATCATGAACTGAATCATGAATCATGAATTGAATCATGAATCATGAATTGAATCTTGAATCATGAATCGAATCATGAATCATGAATTGAATAATGAATCATGAATTGAATCATGAATAATGAATTATGAATTGAAACATGAATCATGAATCATAAAATGAATGATGAATTGAATCATGAATCATGAATCATGAAATGATTCATGATTCATGAATTCAATTATGAATCATAAATCATGAATTGAATCATAAATGATGAATAATGAATTGAATCATGAATCATGAATTGAATCATGAATCAGGAATTGAATCATGAATCATGAATCATGAATCAAATCATGAATCATGACTCATGAATCGAATCATGAATCATGAATCATGAATCATGAATCAAATCATGAATCATGAATTGAATCATAAATCATGAATTGTATCATGAATCATGAATTGAATCAAGAATCATGAATTGAATCATAATTCGACTCATGAATCATGAATCGAATCATGAATCATGAATTGAATCATGAATCATGAATTGAATCATAAAACATGAATCATGAAATGAATCATGAATCATGATTCATGAATTGAATCATGAATCATGAATTGAATCATTATTTGAATCATGAATGATGAATTGAATCATGAATTGAATCATGAATCATGAATTGAATCTTGAATCATGAATCGAATCATGAATCATGAATTGAATAATGAATCATGAATTGAATCATGAATAATGAATTATGAATTGAAACATGAATCATGAATCATAAAATGAATAATGAATTGAATCATGAATCATGAATTGAATCATGAATCAGGAATTGAATCATGAATCATGAATCATGAATCAAATCATGAATCATGAATCATGAATCGAATCATGAATCATGAATCATGAATCATGAATCGAATCATGAATCATGAATTGAATCATAAATCATGAATTGTATCATGAATCATGAATTGAATCAAGAATCATGAATTGAATCATAATTCGACTCATGAATCATGAATCGAATCATGAATCATGAATTGAATCATGAATCATGAATTGAATCATAAAACATGAATCATGAAATGAATCATGAAATGAATCATGAATCATGAATCATGAATCGAATCATGAATGATGAATTGAATAATTATTTGAATCATGAATGATGAATTGAATCATGAATTGAATCATGAATCATGAAATGAAACATGAATTGAATCATGAATCATGAATTGAATCATGAATCATGAATCGAATCATGAATCATGAATCTAATCATGAATCATGAATTGAATCATAAATCATGAATTGAATCATGAGTCATGAATTGAATCATAAAACATGAATCATGAAATGAATCATGAAATGAATCATGAATCATGAATCATGAATCGAATCATGAATGATGAATTGAATCATTATTTGAATCATGAATGATGAATTGAATCATGAATTGAATCATGAATCATGAATCATGAAATGAAACATGAATTGAATCATGAATCATGAATTGAATCATGAATCATGAATCGAATCATGAATCATGAATCTAATCATGAATCATGAATTGAATCATAAATCATGAATTGAATCATGAATCATGAATCGAATCATGAATCATGAATGAATCATGAATCATGAATTGAATCATGAATCATGAATTTAATAATGAATTGAATCATGAATCATGAATTGAATCATGAATTGAATCATGAATCATGAATCATAAATTGAATCATGAATTGAATCATGAATCATGAATCATGAAATGAATCATGAATCATGATTTATGAATTGAATCATAAATCATGAATTGAATCATGAATCATGAATTGAATCATGAATCATGAATCATGAAATGAATCATGAATCAGGAATTGAATCATGAATTATGAATCATGAATCAAATCATGAATCATGAATCGAATCATGAATCATGAATCATGAATCATGAATCAAATCATGAATCATGAATTGAATCATAAATCATGAACTGTATCATGAATCATGAATTGAATCAAGAATCATGAATTGAATCATAATTCCACTCATGAATCATGAATCGAATCATGAATCATGAATTGAATCATGAATCATGAATTGAATCATAAAACATGAATCATGAAATTAATCATGAATTGAATCACGAATCATGAATTGAATCATGCATCGAGAATTGAATCATTATTTGAATCATGAATCATGAATTGAATCATGAATTGAATCATGAATCATGAATCATAAAATGAATCATGAAATGAATCATGAATCATGAATTGAATCATTATTTGAATCATGAATCATGAATTGAATCATGAATTGAATCATGAATCATGAAATGAATCATGAAATGAATCATGAAATGAATCATGAATCATGAATTGAATCATGAATCATGAATCATTAATTGAATCTTGAATCATGAATCGAATCATGAATCATGAATCATGAATCAAATCATGAATCGTGATTCGAATCATGAATCATGAATCGAATCATGAATCATGAATCGAATTATGAATCATGAATCGAATCATGAATCATGAATTGAATCATGAATTAAATCATGATTCATGAATCATGAATTGAATCATGAATTGAATCATGAATTGAATCATGAATGATGAATCATGAAATTAATCATGAATCATGAACTGAATGATGAATCATGAATTGAATCATGAATCATGAATTGAATCTTGAATCATGAATCGAATAATGAATCATGAATTGAATCAGGAATCATGAATTAAATCATGAATCATGAATCATGGATTGAATCATGAATCATGAATCATAAAATGAATCATGAATTGAATCATGAATCATGAATCATGAATTAAATTATGAATCACAAATTGAATCATGAATCATGAATTGAATCATGAATTGAATCATGAATCATGAATCATGAAATGAATCATGAATCACAAATTGAATCATGAATCATGAATTGAATCATGAATTGAATCATGAATCATGAAATTAATCATGAATCATGAATCATGAATTGAATCATGAATCATGAATTGAATCATGAATCATGAATTGAATCATGAATTGAATCATGAATCATGAATCATGAATTGAATCATGAATCATGAATCATGAAATGAATCATGAATTGAATTATGATTCATTAATCATGAAATGAATCATGAATCAAATTATGATTCATTAATCATGAAATGAATCATAAATCAGGAAATGAATCGAATCATGAATCATGAATCTTGAATCATGAATCGAATCATGAATCATGAATCGAATCATGAATCATGAATCATGAATCTAATCATGATTCATGAATTGAATCATTAATCATGAATTAAATCATGAATCAAGAATTGAATTATAATTCGACTCATGAATCATGAATCGAATCATGAATCATGAATTGTATCATGAATCATGAATTGAATCATGAATCATGAATCATGAATTGAATCATGAATCATGAATTGAATCATGAATTGAGTCATGAATTATGAATCATGAAATGAATCATGAAATGAATCATGAAATGAATCATGAATCATGAATCGAATCATGAATCATGAACTGAATCATGAATCATAAATCATGAATCATGAATCGAATCATGAATCATGAATCATGAATTGAATCATGAAGCATGAATCATGAATCATGAATTGAATCATGAATCATAAATTGAATCATGAATCGAATAATGAATCATGAATCGAATCATGAATCATAAATCATGAATCATGAATCGAATCATGAATCATGAATCATGAATTGAATCATGAAGCATGAATCATGAATCATGAATTGAATCATGAATCATGAAGTGAATCATGAATTGAATCATGATTCATGAATCGAATCATGAATCATAAATCATGAATTGAATCATGAAACATGAATCATGAAATTAATCATGAAATTAATCATGAATCATGAACTGAATCATGAATCATGAACTGAATCATGAATCATGAATTGAATAATGAATCATGAATTGAATCATGAATAATGAATTATGAATTGAAACATGAATCATGAATCATAAAATGAATGATGAATTGAATCATGAATCATGAATCATGAAATGATTCATGATTCATGAATTCAATTATGAATCATAAATCATGAATTGAATCATAAATGATGAATAATGAATTGAATCATGAATCATGAATTGAATCATGAATCAGGAATTGAATCATGAATCATGAATCATGAATCAAATCATGAATCATGACTCATGAATCGAATCATGAATCATGAATCATGAATCATGAATCAAATCATGAATCATGAATTAAATCATAAATCATGAATTGTATCATGAATCATGAATTGAATCAAGAATCATGAATTGAATCATAATTCGACTCATGAATCATGAATCGAATCATGAATCATGAATTGAATCATGAATCATGAATTGAATCATAAAACATGAATCATGAAATGAATCATGAATCATGATTCATGAATTGAATCATGAATCATGAATTGAATCATTATTTGAATCATGAATGATGAATTGAATCATGAATTGAATCATGAATCATGAATTGAATCTTGAATCATGAATCGAATCATGAATCATGAATTGAATAATGAATCATGAATTGAATCATGAATAATGAATTATGAATTGAAACATGAATCATGAATCATAAAATGAATAATGAATTGAATCATGAATCATGAATTGAATCATGAATCAGGAATTGAATCATGAATCATGAATCATGAATCAAATCATGAATCATGAATCATGAATCGAATCATGAATCATGAATCATGAATCATGAATCGAATCATGAATCATGAATTGAATCATAAATCATGAATTGTATCATGAATCATGAATTGAATCAAGAATCATGAATTGAATCATAATTCGACTCATGAATCATGAATCGAATCATGAATCATGAATTGAATCATGAATCATGAATTGAATCATAAAACATGAATCATGAAATGAATCATGAAATGAATCATGAATCATGAATCATGAATCGAATCATGAATGATGAATTGAATCATTATTTGAATCATGAATGATGAATTGAATCATGAATTGAATCATGAATCATGAATCGAATCATGAATCATGAATCTAATCATGAATCATGAATTGAATCATAAATCATGAATTGAATCATGAGTCATGAATTGAATCATAAAACATGAATCATGAAATAAATCATGAAATGAATCATGAATCATGAATCATGAATCGAATCATGAATGATGAATTGAATCATTATTTGAATCATGAATGATGAATTGAATCATGAATTGAATCATGAATCATGAATCATGAAATGAAACATGAATTGAATCATGAATCATGAATTGAATCATGAATCATGAATCGAATCATGAATCATGAATCGAATCATGAATCATGAATCTAATCATGAATCATGAATTGAATCATAAATCATGAATTGAATCATGAATCATGAATCGAATCATGAATCATGAATGAATCATGAATCATGAATTGAATCATGAATCATGAATTTAATAATGAATTGAATCATGAATCATGAATTGAATCATGAATTGAATCATGAATCATGAATCATAAATTGAATCATGAATTGAATCATGAATCATGAATCATGAAATGAATCATGAATCATGATTTATGAATTGAATCATAAATCATGAATTGAATCATGAATCATGAATTGAATCATGAATCATGAATTGAATCATGCATTGAATCATGAATCATGAATCATAAATTGAATCATGAATTGAATCATGAATCATGAATCATGAAATGAATCATGAATCATGATTTATGAATTGAATCATAAATCATGAATTGAATCATGAATCATGAATTGAATCATGCATTGAATCATGAATCATGAATCATAAATTGAATCATGAATTGAATCATGAATCATGAATCATGAATTGAATCATGAATCATGAATCATGAATCGAATCATGAATCATATATCGAATCAAAAATCATGAATTGAATCATGAATTGAATCATGAATAATGAATCATAAATCGAATCATGAATCATGAAATAAATCATGAATTGAATCATGAATTGAATCAAAAATCATGAATTGAATCATGAATTGAATCATGAATCATGAATTTATAAATCGAATCATGAATCATGAAATAAATCATGAATTGAATCATGAATCATGAATCGAATCATGGATCATGAAATAAATCATGAATTGAATCAAGATTCATGAACCATAAATTGAATCATGAAATAATTCATGAATCATGAATTGAATCATAAATCATGAATTATGAATTTAATCATGAATCATGAATCGAATCATGAATCATGAATCAAGAATTGAATCATGAATCATGAATCAAATCATGAATCATGAATTGAATCATGAATCATTAATCATGAATCGAATCATGAATCATGAATCATGAATCAAATCATGAATTGAATCAGGAATCATGAATCATGAATTGAATCATGAATCATGAATCGAATCATGAATTATGAATCATGAATCAAATCATAAATCATGAATCATGAATTGAATCATGAATCATGAATTGATTTATAAATCATGAATCACAAATTTAATCATGAATCATGAATCGAATCATTATTCATGAATTGAATCATGAATCATGAATTGAATCATGAATCATGAATTGAATCATGAATCATGAATCATGAATTGAATCATGAATCATGAATCATGAAATAAATCATGAATCATGAATTGAATCATAAATCATGAATCATGAATTGAATCATGAATCATGAATCATGAATTGAATCATGAATCAAGAATTTAATCATAAATCATGAATCAAATAATGAATCATGAATTGAATCATGAATCATGAATTGAATCATGAAACGAATCATGAATCATGAATCGAATTATGAATCATCAATTGAATCATGAATCATGAATCATGAATTGAATCATAATTCGACTCATGAATCATGAATCGAATCATGAATCATGAATTGAATCATGAATCGAATCATGAATCATGAATTGAATCATGAATCATGAAATGAATCATGAATCATGAATCGAATCATGATTCATGAATTGAATCACGAATCATGAATCGAATCATGAATCATGAATCGAATCATGAATCATGAATTGAATCATTATTTGAATCATGAATCATGAATCATGAAATGAATCATGAATCATGAATCGAATCATGATTCATGAATTGAATCACGAATCATGAATCGAATCATGAATCATGAATCGAATCATGAATCATGAATTGAATCATTATTTGAATCATGAATCATGAATCATGAATTGAATCATGAAATAAATCATGAATCATGAATCATGAAATTAATCATGAATCATTAATTGAATCATGAATTCAATCATGAATTGAATCATGATTCATGAATCATAAATTGAATAATGAATCAGGAATTGAATCATGAATCATGAATCAAATCATGAATCATGAATCATAAATCGAATCATGAATCATGAATCATGAATCATGAATCAAATCATGAATCATGAATTGAATCATAAATCATGAATTGTAACATGAATCATGAATTGAATCAAGAATCATGAATTGAATCAAAATTCGACTCATGAATCATGAATCGAATCATGAATCATGAATTAAATCATGAATCATGAATTGAATCATAAAACATGAATCATGAAATGAATCATAAAATGAATCATGAATAATTATTCATGAATTGAATCACGAATCATGAATTGAATCATGAATCGAATCATGAATCATGAATCGAATCATAAATCATGAATTGAATCATTATTTGAATCATGAATCATGAATTGAATCATGAATTGAATCATGAATCATGAAATGAATCATGAAATGAATTATGAATCATAAATTGAATCATGAATCATGAATTGAATCATTATTTGAATCATGAATCATGAATTGAATCATGAATCATGAATCATGAAATGAATCATGAAATGAATCATGAAATGAATCATGAATCATGAATTGAATCATGAATCATGAATCATGAATTGAATCTTGAATCATGAATCGAATCATGAATCATGAATTGAATCATGAATCATGAATTGAATCATGAATCATGAATCATGAATCGAATCATGAATCATGAATCAAATCATGAATCGTGATTTGAATCATGAATCAAATCATGAATCATGAATCGAATCATGAATCATAAATTGAATCATGAATTGAATCATGATTTATGAATCATGAATTGAATCATGAATTGAATCATGAATTGAATCATGAATTATGAATCATGAAATTAATCATGAATCATGAACTGAATCATGAATCATGAATTGAATCATGAATCATGAATCGAATAATGAATCATGAATTGAATCATGAATCATGAATTGAATCATGAATCATGAATCATGAATCGAATCATGAATCATGAATTGAATCATGAATCATGAATTGAATCATGAATCATTAATTATGAATTGAAACATGAATCATGAATCATAAAATGAATCATGAATTGAATCATGAATCATGAATCATAAATTGAATCATGAATCATGAATTAAGTCATGAATCATGAATTGAATCATGAATTGAATCATGAATCATGAATCATGAAATGAATCATGAATTATGAATCATGAAATGAATCATGAATTGAATTATGATTCATTAATCATGAAATGAATCATAAATCAGGAATTGAATCATGAATCATGAATCATGAATCATGAATCGAATCATGAATCATGAATCATGAATTGAATCATAAATCAGGAATTGAATCATTAATCATGAATTGAATCATGAATCATAATTTGAATCATAATTCGACTCATGAATCATGAATCGAATCATGAATCATGAATTGAATCATGAATCATGAAATGAATCATGAAATGAATCATTAATCATGAATTGAATCATGAATTGAATCATGAATCTTGAATCATGAAATAAATCATGAAAAGAATCATGAATCATGATTCATGAATTGAATCATAAATCATGAATTGAATCATGAATCATGAATTGAATCATGAATCATGAATTGAATAATTCGACTCATGAATCATTAATCATGAATTGATTCATGAATCATGAAATGAATCATGAATCATGAATCATGAATTGAATCATGAATCATGAATTGAATCATGAATTATGAATCATGAAATGAATCATGAATCATGAATCGAATCATGAATCATGAATTGAATCATGAATTATGAATCATGAAATGAATCATGAATCATGAATCGAATCATGAATCATGAACTGAATCATGAATCATAAATCATGAATCATGAATTGAATCATGAATCATAAATTGAATCATGAATGGAATAATGATTCATGAATCATGAATCGAATCATGAATCATGAATCAAATCATGAATCATGAATTGAATCATGAAGCATGAATCATGAATCATGAATTGAATCATGAATCATGAATTGAATCATGAATTGAATCATGATTCATGAATCATGAATCGAATCATGAATCATGAATCGAATCATGAATCGAATCAGGAATCATGAATTGAATCATGAATCATGAATTGAATCATGAATCATGAATTAAATCTTGAATCATGAATCGAAATATGAATCATGAATTGAATTATAAATCATGAATTGAATCATGAATCATGAATCAAATCATGAATCATGAATCATGAATTGAATCATGAATCATGAATCATGAATTGAATCATTAATTGAATCATGATTCATGAATCATGAAATTAATCATGAATCAGGAATTGAATCATGAATCATGAATCAAATCATGAATCATGAATCGAATCATGAATCATTAATTGAATCATAAATCATGAATTGTATCATGAATCATGAATTGAATCAAGAATCATGAATCGAATCATAATTCGATTCATGAATCATGAATCAAATCATGAATCATGAATTGAATCATGAATCATGAATTGAATCATGAAACATGAATCATGAAATGAATCATGAAATGAATCATGAATCATAATTCGACTCATGAATCATGAATCGAATCATGAATCATGAATTGAATCATGAATCATGAATTGAATCATGAAACATGAATCATGAAATGAATCATGAAATGAATCATGAAATGAATCATGAATCATGATTCATGAATTGAATCACGAATCATGAATTGAATCATGAATCGAATCATGAATCGAATCATGAATCATGAATTGAATCATTATTTGAGTCATGAATCATGAATCATGAATTGAATCATAAATTGAATCATGAATCATAAATCGTGAAATGAATCATGAAATGAATCATGAATCATGATTTAAATCATGAATCATGAATTGAATCATTATTTGAATCATGAATCATGAATCATGAATTGAATCATGAATTGAATCATGAATCATGAATCATGAAATGAATCATGAAATGAATCATGAATCATGAATTGAATCATGAATCATGAATCATTAATTGAATCTTGAATCATGAATCGTGATTCGAATCATGAATTGTGATTCGAATCATGAATCATGAATCGAATCATGAATCATGAATCATATCATGAATCGTAGTTCGAATCATGAATCATGAATCGAATCATGAATCATGTATCGAATCATGAATCATGAATTGAATCATGATTCATGAATCATGAATTGAATAATGAATTGAATCATGAATTGAATCATGAATCATGAATCATGAATCATGAAATGAATCATGAATCATGAACTGAATCATGAATCATGAATTGAATCATGAATCATGAATTGAATCTTGAATCATGAATCGAATAATGAATCTTGAATTGAATCATGAATCATGAATCATGAATCGAATCATGAATCATGAATTGAAACATGAATCATGAAACAAGAATTAAAACATGAATCATGAATCATAAAATGAATCATGAATCATGAATCATAAATTGAATCATGAATCATGAATTGAATTATGAATCATGAATTGAATCATGAATTGAATTATGATTCATTAATCATGAAATGAATCATGAATTGAATTATGATTCATTAATCATGAAATGAATCATAAATCATGAATTGAATCATAAATCATGAATCATGAATTGAATCATGAATCATGAATTGAATCATGAATTGAATCATGATTCATGAATCATGAAATGAATCATGAATCAGGAATTGAATCATGAATCATGAATCAAATCATGAATCATGAATCATGAATCGAATCATGAATCATGAATCTAATCATGAATCATGAATTGAATCATAAATAATGAATTGAATCATGAATCATGAATTGAATCATGAATCATGAATTGAATCATAATTCGACTCATGAATCATGAATTGAATCATGAATCATGAATTGAATCATAATTCGACTCATGAATCATGAATCGAATCATGAATCATGAATTGAATCATGAATCATGAATCATGAATTGAATCATGAATTATAAATTATGAATCATGAATCATGAATTGAATCATGAATTATAAATTATGAATCATGAATCATGAATCGAATCATGAATTGAATCATGAATCATGAATCGTGAATTGAATCATGAATCAGGAATCGAATAATGAATTATGCATTGAATCATGAATCAAGAATTGAATTATGAATTGAATCAAGAATTGAATCATGAAATGAAACATGAATCATTGAATCGAATCATGATCCATGAATCATGAATCAAATCATGAATCATGAATCATGAATCATGAATCATGAATCGAATCATGAATTGAATCATGAATCATGAATCATGAATTAAATCATGAATCATAAATCGAATCATGAAACATGAATCATGAATTTAATCATGAATTATGAATCATGAATCGAACCATGAATCATAATTTTGAATCATGAATCATGAATCACGAATCATGAATTGAATCATGAATCATGAATCATGAATTGAATCATGAATCATAAATCGAATCATGAATCATGAATCATGATTTGAATCATAAATCATGATTTGAATCATGAATTTATGAATCATGAAATGAATCATGAATTTAATCAGGAATCATGAATCATGAAATGAATCATGAAATGAATCATGAATCATGAATTGAATCATGAATCATGAAATGAATCATGACTCACGAATTCAATCATGAATCATGAATCATGAAATGAATCATGAAATGAATCATGAATCATGAATTGAATCATGAATCATGAAATGAATCATGACTCACGAATTCAATCATGAATCATGAATTGAATCAGGAATCATGAATCAAATCATGAATCATGAATCATGAATCAAATCATGAATTAAATCAGGAATCATGAATCATGAATTGAATCATGAATCAAATCATGAATCATGAATCATGAATCAAATCATGAATTAAATCAGGAATCATGAATCATGAATTGAATCATGAATCATGAATCGAATCATGAATCATGAATCATGAATCAAATCATGAATTATGAATTATGAATTGAATCATGAATCATGAATTGATTTATAAATCATGAATCACAAATTTAATCATGAATCATGAATCATGAATCGAATCATGATTCATGAATTGAATCATGAATCATGAATCATGAATTGAATCATGAATCATAAATAATGAATCATGAATTGAATCATGAAATAAATCATGAATCATGAATTGAATCATAAATCATGAATCATGAATTGAATCATAAATCATGAATCATGATTTGAATCATGAATCATGAATTGAATCATGAATCAAGAATTGAATCATAAATCATGAATCAAATCATGAATCATGAATTGAATCATGGATCATGAATCATGAATTGAATCATGAAACGAATTATGAATCATGAATCGAATTATGAATGATGAATCATGAAATGAATCATGAATTAAGAATCATGAATTGAATAATGAAATGAATCATGAATCATGAATCATGAATTGAATCATGAATCATGAATCGAATCATGAATCATGAAATGAATCATGAATCATGAATTGAATAATGAATTATGAATCGAATCATGAATCATGAATCATGAATAGAATCATGACTCGAATCATGAATCATGAATTATGAATCGAATCATGAATCATGAATCATGAATAGAATCATGAATTGAATCATTAATCAAGACTCATGAATCGAATCATGAATCATGAATTATGAATCGAATCATGAATCATGAATCATGAATAGAATCATGAATTGAATCATGAATCATGAATCATGAATCATGAATCATGAATCAAATCATGATTCATGAATCATGAATTGAATCATAAATCATTAATCATGAATTGAATAATGAATCATGAATTGAATCATGAATCATGAATCATGAATTGAATCATGAATCATAAATCATGAATCATGAATCGAATCATGAATCATGAATTGAAACATGAATCATGAAACAAGAATTAAAACATGAATCATGAATCATAAAATGAATCATGAATCATGAATCATAAATTGAATCATGAATCATGAATTGAATTATGAATCATGAATTGAATCATGAATTGAATTATGATTCATTAATCATGAAATGAATCATGAATTGAATTATGATTCATTAATCATGAAATGAATCATAAATCATGAATTGAATCATGATTCATGAATCATGAAATGGATCATGAATCAGGAATTGAATCATGAATCATGAATCATGAATCAAATCATGAATCATGAATCATGAATCGAATCATGAATCATGAATCTAATCATGAATCATGAATTGAATCATAAATAATGAATTGAATCATGAATCATGAATTGAATCATAATTCGACTCATTAATCATGAATCGTATCATGAATCATGAATTGAATCATGAATCATGAATCATGAATTGAATCATGAATTATAAATTATATATCATGAATCATGAATCGAATCATTAATTGAATCATGAATCATGAATCGTGAATTGAATCATGAATCAGGAATCGAATAATGAATTATGCATTGAATCATGAATCAAGAATTGAATTATGAATTGAATCAAGAATTGAATCATGAAATGAAACATGAATCATAAATCGAATCATGATCCATGAATCATGAATCATGAATCATGAATCATGAATCATGAATCATGAATTGAATCATGAATCATGAATCATGAATTAAATCATGAATCATAAATCGAATCATGAATCATGAATTTAATCATGAATTATGAATCATGAATCGAACCATGAATCATGAATTGAATCATGAATCATGAATCACGAATCATGAATTGAATCATGAATCATGAAATGAATCATGAATTAAGAATCATGAATTCAATAATGAAATGAATCATGAATCATGAATCATGAATTGAATCATGAATCATGAATCGAATCATGAATCATGAAATGAATCATGAATCATGAATTGAATAATGAATTATGAATCGAATCATGAATCATGAATCATGAATAGAATCATGAATCGAATCATGAATCATGAATTATGAATCGAATCATGAATCATGAATAGAATCATGAATTGAATCATTAATCAAGACTCATGAATCGAATCATGAACCATGAATTATGAATCGAATCATGAATCATGAATCATGAATAGAATCATGAATTGAATCATGAATCATGAATCATGAATCATGAATCATGAATCATGAATCATAAATCATGAATCATGAATCAAATCATGATTCATGAATCATGAATTGAATCATATATCATTAATCATGAATTGAATAATGAATCATGAATTGAATCATGAATCATGAATCATAAATTATGAATCATAAATCATGAATCATGAATCGAATCATGAATCATGAATCGAATCATGAATTGAATCATGAATCATGAATCATGAATTGAATCATGAATCATAAATCATGAATCATGAATCGAATCATGAATCATGAATTGAAACATGAATCATGAAACAAGAATTAAAACATGAATCATGAATCATAAAATGAATCATGAATCATGAATCATAAATTGAATCATGAATCATGAATTGAATTATGAATCATGAATTGAATCATGAATTGAATTATGATTCATTAATCATGAAATGAATCATGAATTGAATTATGATTCATTAATCATGAAATGAATCATAAATCATGAATTGAATCATAAATCATGAATCATGAATTGAATCATGAATCATGAATTGAATCATGAATTGAATCATGATTCATGAATCATGATTCATGAATCATGAATCGAATCATGAATCATGAATCTAATCATGAATCATGAATTGAATCATATATAATGAATTGAATCATGAATCATGAATTGAATCATAATTCGACTCATGAATCATGAATCGAATCATGAATCATGAATTGAATCATGAATCATGAATCATGAAATGAATCATGAATTATAAATTATGAATCATGAATCAAGAATCAAATCATGAATTGAATCATGAATCATGAATCGTGAATTGAATCAGGAATCAAGAATCGAATAATGAATTATGCATTGAATCATGAATCAAGAATTGAATTATGAATTGAATCAAGAATTGAATCATGAAATGAAACATGAATCATGAATCGAATCATGATCCATGAATCATGAATCATGAATCATGAATCATGAATCATGAATTGAATCATGAATCATGAATTAAATCATGAATCATAAATCGAATCATGAATCATGAATTTAATCATGAATTATGAATCATGAATCGAACCATGAATCATGAATTGAATCATGAATCATGAATCATGAATTGAATCATGAATCATAAATCGAATCATGAATCATGAATCATGATTTGAATCATAAATCATGAAATGAATCATGAATCATGAATTGAATCATGAATCATGAAATGAATCATGACTCACGAATTCAATCATGAATCATGAATTGAATCAGGAATCATGAATCATGAAATGAATCATGAAATGAATCATGAATCATGAATTGAATAATGAATCACAAAATTAATCAAGCATCATGAATTGAATCATGAATCATAAATTGAATTATGAATCATGAATCATGAATTGAATCATGAATCATGAATCATGAATTGAATCAAAAATCATGAATTGAATCATGAATTGAATCATGAATCATGAATCATAAATCGAATCATGAATCATGAAATAAATCATGAATTGAATCATGAATTGAATCAAAAATCATGAATTGAATCATGAATTGAATCATGAATCATGAATCATAAATCGAATCATGAATCATGAAATAAATCATGAATTGAATCATGAATTGAATCATGAATCATGAATCATGAATAGAATCATGGATCATGAAATAAATCATGAATTGAATCAAGATTCATGAACCATGAATTGAATCATGAAATAAATCATGAATCATGAATTGAATCATTAATCATGAATTATGAATTTAATCATGAATCATGAATCGAATCATGAATCATGAATAAAGAATTGAATCATGAATCATGAATCAAATCATGAATCATGAATTGAATCATGAATCATGAATCATGAATCGAATCATGAATCATGAATCATGAATCAAATCATGAATTAAATCAGGAATCATGAATCATGAATTGAATCATGAATCATGAATCGAATCATGAATCATGAATCATGAATCAAATCATGAATCATGAATCATGAATTGAATCATGAATCATGAATTGATTTATAAATCATGAATCACAAATTTATCATGAATCATGAATCATGAATCGAATCATTATTCATGAATTGAATCATGAATCATGAATCATGAATTGAATCATGAATCATGAATAATAAATCATGAATTGAATCATGAAATAAATCATGAATCATGAATTGAATCATGAATCATGAATTGAATCATAATTCGACTCATGAATCATGAATCGAATCATGAATCATGAATTGAATCATGAATCATGAATCATGAATTGAATCATGAATTATAAATTATGAATCATGAATCATGAATCGAATCATGAATTGAATCATGAATCATGAATCGTGAATTGAATCAGGAATCAGGAATCGAATAATGAATTATGCATTGAATCATGAATCAAGAATTGAATTATGAATTGAATCAAGAATTGAATCATGAAATGAAACATGAATCATGAATCGAATCATGATCCATGAATCATGAATCAAATCATGAATCATGAATCATGAATCATGAATCATGAATCGAATCATGAATTTAATCATGAATTATGAATCATGAATCGAACCATGAATCATGAATTGAATCATGAAACATGAATTGAATCATGAATCATGAATCATAAAATGAATCATGAATCATGAATTGAATCATTAATCATGAATTGAATCATGAATCATGAATCATAAATTAAATCATGAATCATGAAATGAATCATGAATCATGAATTGAATCATGAATCATGAATTGATTAATGAATCATGAATCATGAATCGAATCATGAATCATGAGTTGAATCATGAATCATGAATTGAATCATGAATCATGAATCATAAATCAAGAATTAAATCATGAATCATAATTTGAATCATGAATCATGTAATGAATCATGAATTGAATCATGAATTCAAACATGAATCATGAATTGAATTATGAATTGAATCAAGAATTGAATCATGCATTGAATCATGAATCATGAATCATGAATTGATGATGAATCATGAATCATGAATTAATTCATTGAATCAAATTGAATCATAAATCATGAATTGAATCATGAATCATGAAATGAATCATGAATTGAATCATGAATCTTGAATTGAATCATGAATCATGAAATGAAACATAAAATGAATCATGAATCATAAATTGAATCATGAATCATGAATTGAATCATGAATCATGAATTGAATCATGAATCATGAATCGAATCATGAATCATGAATTGAATCATGAATCATGAATCATGAATCGAATCATAAATCATGAATTGAATCATGAATCATGAATCACGAATCATGATTCGAATCATGAATCATGAATTGAATCATGAATCATGAATCACGAATCATGATTCGAATCATGAATCATGAATTGAATCATGAGTCATGAATCATGAATTGAATCATGAATCATGAATTGAATCATGAATCATGAATCATAAATCAAAAATTGAATCATGAATCATGAATTGAATCATGAATCATGAAATGAATCAGGAATTCAAACATGAATCATGAATTGAATCATGAATCATGAATTGAATCATGAGTCATGAATCATGAATTGAATCATGAATCATGAATTGAATCATGAATCATGAATTGAATCATGAATCATAAATCAAGAATTGAATCATGAATCATGAATTGAATCATGAATCATGAAATGAATCATGAATTGAATCATGAATTCAAACATGAATCATGAATCGAATCATGAATCATTAAATGAATCATGAATCATGACTTGAATCATGAATCATGAATTGAATCATAAATCATGAATCATGAATTGAATCATGAATCATGAATTGAATCATGAATCATGAATCATAAATCAAGAATTGAATCATGAATCATGAATTGAATCATGAATCATGAATTGAATTATGAATTGAATCAAGAATTGAATCATGCATTGAATCATGAATCATGAATCATGCATTAAATCATGAATCATGAATCATGAATTGAATCATGAATCATGAATCGAATCATGAATCATGAATCATGAATTGAATCATGAATCATGAATCATGAATCGAATCATGAATCATGAATTGAATCATGAATCATGAATCACGAATCATGAATTGAATCATGAATCATGAATTGAATCAGGAATCATGAATCATGAAATGAATCATGAAATGAATCATGAATTGAATCATGAATCATGAAATGAATCATGAATCATGAATCATGAATTGAATCATAAATCCTGAATTAAATCATGAATTGAATTATGAATCATGAAATAAATCATGAATTGAATCATGAATTGAATCATGAATCATGTATCGAATCATGAATCATGAAATAAATCATAAATTGAATCAAGATTCATGAACCATGAATTGAATCATGAAATAAATTAGGAATCATGAATTGAATCATAAATCATGAATCATAAATTTAATCATGAATCATGAATCGAATCATGAATCAAGAATTGAATCATAAATCATGAATCGAATTAATGAATCATGAATTGAATCATGAATCATGAATCAAATCATGAATTGAATCATGAATCATGAATCATGAATTGAATCATAAATCATGAATCATGAATTTAATCATGAATCATATATCGAATCATGAATCATGAATCATGAATCGAATCATGAATTGAATCATGAATCATGAATTGAATCATGAATCATGAATCGAATCATGAATCATGAATCATGAATCGAATCATGAATCATGAATTGAATCATGAATCATGAATCATGGATTGAATCATGAATCATGAATTAAATCATGATTTGAATCATGAATCATGAATCGAATCATGAAATGAATCATGAATCATGAATCATGAATTGAATTATGACTCATGAATCGAATCATGAATCATGAATTGAATCATGAATCATAAATCATGAATTGAATCATGAATCATGAATCATAAAATGAATCATGAATCATGAATTGAATCATTAATCATGAATTTAATCATGAATCATGAATCATAAATTAAATCATGAATCATGAAATGAATCATGAATCATGAATTGAATCTTGAATCATGAATTGAATCATGAATCATGAATCATGAATCGAATCATGAATCATGAATTGAATCATGAATCATGAATTGAATCATGAATCATGAATCATAAATCAAGAATTAAATCATGAATCATGAATTGAATCATGAATCATGTAATGAATCATGAATTGAATCATGAATTCAAACATGAATCATGAATTGAATTATGAATTGAATCTAGAATTGAATCATGCATTGAATCATGAATCATGAATCATGAATTGATGATGAATCATGAATCATGAATTAATTCATTAAATAGAATTGAATCATAAATCATGAATTCAATCATGAATCATGAATCATGAAATAAATCATCATATGAATCATGAATTGAATCATGAATCTTGAATTGAATCATGAATCATGAAATGAAACATGAAATGAATCATGAATCATAAATTGAATCATGAATCATGAATTGAATCATGAATCATGAATCATGAAATGAAACATGAAATGAATCATGAATCATAAATTGAATCATGAATCATGAATTGAATCATGAATCATGAATCATGAATTGAATCATGAATCATGAATCGAATCATGAATCATGAATTGAATCATGAATCATGAATCATGAATCGAATCATGAATCATGAATTTTATCATGAATCATGAATCACGAATCATGAATTTAATCATGAATCATGAATTGAATCATGAATCATGACTCGAATCATGAATCATGAATCATGAATTGAATCATGAATCATGAATTGAATCATGAATTGAATCATGAATTATGAATCATAAATTGAATCATGAATTGAATCATGAATTGAATCAGGAATCATGAATCATGAAATGAATCATGAATTGAATCATAAATCATGAATTGAATCACGAATTGAATCATGAATCATGAATCGAATCATGAATCATGAAATAAATCATGAATTGAATCATGAATTGAATAATGAATTGAATCATGAATCATGAATCGAATCTTGAATCATGAAATAAATCATGAATCATGAATTGAATCATAAATCATGAATCATGAATTTAATCATGAATCATAATTCGAATCATGAATCAAGAATTGAATCATGAATCATGAATCGAATCATGAATCATAAATTGAATCATGAATCATGAATCGAATCATGAATTATGAATTGAATCATGAGTCATGAATCATGAATTGAATCATGAATCATGAATTGAATCATGAATCATGAATCGAATCATGAATTGAATCATGAATCATGATTTGAATCATGAATCATGAATCATAAAATGAATCATGAATCATGAATTGAATCATGAATCATGAAATGAATCATGAATTGAATCATGAATTCAAACATGAATCATGAATCGAATCATGAATCATTAAATGAATCATGAATCATGACTTGGATCATGAATCATGAATTGAATCATGAATCATGAATCGAATCATGAATCATGAATTGAATCATGAATCATGAATAATAAATCAAGAATTGAATCATGAATCATGAATTGAATCATGAATCATGAATTGAATCATGAATCATGAAATTAATCATGAATTGAATCATGAATTCAAACATGAATCATGAATCGAATCATGAATCATGAATTAAATTATGCATTGAATCAAGAATTGAATCATGCATTGAATCATGAATCATGAATCATGCATTGAATCATGAATCATGAATCATGAATTGAATTATGAATCATGAATCAAATAATGAATCATGAATTGAATCATGAATCATGAATCATGAATCGAATCATGAATCATGAATCATGAATTGAATCATGAATCATGAATCGAATCATGAATCATGAATTGAATCATGAATCATGAATCACGAATCATAAATTGAATCATGAATCATGAATTGAATCATGAATCATGAATTGAATCAGGAATCATGAATTTAATCAGGAATCATGAATCATGAAATGAATCATGAATTGAATCATGAATCATGAATTGAATCATGAATCATGAATCATGAATTGAATCATAAATCCTGAATTAAATCATGAATTGAATCATGAATCATGAAATAAATCATGAATTGAATCATGAATTGAATCATGAATCATGAATCATGAATCGAATCATGAATCATTAAATAAATCACGAATTGAATCAAGATTCATGAACCATGAATTGAATCATGAAATAAATCAGGAATCATGAATTGATTCATAAATCATGAATCATAAATTTAATCATGAATCATGAATCGAATCATGAATCAAGAACTGAATCATAAATCATGAATCGAATCATGAATCATGAATTGAATCATGAATCATGAATCAAATCATGAATTGAATCATGAATCATGAATCATGAATTGAATCATAAATCATGAATCATGAATTTAATCATGAATCATATATCGAATCATGAATCATGAATCATGAATCGAATCATGAATTGAATCATGAATCATGAATTGAATCATCAATCATGAATCGAATCATGAATCATGAATCATGAATCGAATCATGAATCATGAATCCTGGATTGAATCATGAATCATGAATCGAATCATGAATCAAGAATTGAATCATAAATCATGAATCGAATCATGAATCATGAATTGAATCACGAATCATGAATCATGAATCAAATCATGAATTGAATCATGAATCATGAATTAGGAATTGAATCATAAATCATGAATCATGAATTTAATCATGAATCATATATCGAATCATGAATCATGAATCATGAATTGAATCAGGAATCATGAATCATGAAATAAATCATGAATTGAATCATGAATTGAATCATGAATCATGAATCATGAATCGAGTCATGAATCATGAAATAAATCATGAATTGAATCATGAATTGAATAATGAATTGAATCATGAATCATGAATCGAATCATGAATCATGAAATAAATCATGAATTGAATCAAGATTCATGAACCATGAATTGAATCATGAAATAATTCATGAATCATGAATTGAATCATAAATCATGAATCATGAATTTAATCATGAATCATAATTCGAATCATGAATCATGAATCAAGAATTGAATCATGAATCATGAATCGAATCATGAATCATGAATTGAATCATGAATCATGAATCAAATCATGAATTGAATCATGAATCATGAATCATGAATTGAATCATAAATCATGAATCATGAATTTAATCATGAATCATATATCGAATCATGAATCATGAATCATGAATCGAATCATGAATTGAATCATGAATCATGAATTGAATCATCAATCATGAATCGAATCATGAATCATGAATCATGAATCGAATCATGAATCATGAATTGAATCATGAATCATGAATCCTGGATTGAATCATGAATCATGAATCGAATCATGAATCAAGAATTGAATCATAAATCATGAATCGAATCATGAATCATGAATTGAATCACGAATCATGAATCATGAATCAAATCATGAATTGAATCATGAATCATGAATTAGGAATTGAATCATAAATCATGAATCATGAATTTAATCATGAATCATATATCGAATCATGAATCATGAATCATGAATTGAATCAGGAATCATGAATCATGAAATAAATCATGAATTGAATCATGAATCATGAATCATGAATCGAATCATGAATCATGAAATAAATCATGAATTGAATCATGAATTGAATAATGAATTGAATCATGAATCATGAATCGAATCATGAATCATGAAATAAATCATGAATTGAATCAAGATTCATGAACCATGAATTGAATCATGAAATAATTCATGAATCATGAATTGAATCATAAATCATGAATCATGAATTTAATCATGAATCATAATTCGAATCATGAATCATGAATCAAGAATTGAATCATGAATCATGAATCGAATCATGAATCATAAATTGAATCATGAATCATGAATCATGAATCGAATCATGAATCATGATTCATGAATTGAATCATGAATCATAAATCATGAATTGAATCATGAATTATGAATTGAATCATGAGTCATGAATCATGAATTGAATCATGAATCATGAATTGAATCATGAATCATGAATCGAATCATGAATTGAATCATGAATCATGATTTGAATCATGAATCATGAATCATAAAATGAATCATGAATCATGAATTAAATCATGAATCATGAAATGAATCATGAATTGAATCATGAATTCAAATATGAATCATGAATCGAATCATGAATCATTAAATGAATCATGAATCATGACTTGGATCATGAATCATGAATTGAATCATGAATCATGAATCATGAATCGAATCATGAATCATGAATTGAATCATGAATCATGAATAATAAATCAAGAATTGAATCATGAATCATGAATTGAATCATGAATCATGAAATGAATCATGAATTGAATCATGAATCATGAATTAAATTATGAATTGAATCAAGAATTGAATCATGCATTGAATCATGAATCATGAATCATGCATTGAATCATGAATCATGAATCATGAATTGAATCATGAATCATGAATCGAATCATGAATCATGAATTGAATCATGAATCATGAATCATGAATCGAATCATGAATCATGAATCATGAATTGAATCATGAATCATGAATCATGAATCGAATCATGAATCATGAATTGAATCATGAATCATGAATCACGAATCATAAATTGAATCATGAATCATGAATTGAATCATGAATCATGAAATGAATCATGAATTGAATCATGAATTCAAACATGAATCATGAATCGAATCATGAATCATTAAATGAATCATGAATCATGACTTGGATCATGAATCATGAATTGAATCATGAATCATGAATCGAATCATGAATCATGAATTGAATCATGAATCATGAATAATAAATCAAGAATTGAATCATGAATCATGAATTGAATCATGAATCATGAATTGAATCATGAATCATGAAATTAATCATGAATTGAATCATGAATTCAAACATGAATCATGAATCGAATCATGAATCATGAATTAAATTATGCATTGAATCAAGAATTGAATCATGCATTGAATCATGAATCATGAATCATGCATTGAATCATGAATCATGAATCATGAATTGAATTATGAATCATGAATCAAATAATGAATCATGAATTGAATCATGAATCATGAATCATGAATCGAATCATGAATCATGAATCATGAATTGAATCATGAATCATGAATCGAATCATGAATCATGAATTGAATCATGAATCATGAATCACGAATCATAAATTGAATCATGAATCATGAATTGAATCATGAATCATGAATTGAATCAGGAATCATGAATTTAATCAGGAATCATGAATCATGAAATGAATCATGAATTGAATCATGAATCATGAATTGAATCATGAATCATGAATCATGAATTGAATCATAAATCCTGAATTAAATCATGAATTGAATCATGAATCATGAAATAAATCATGAATTGAATCATGAATTGAATCATGAATCATGAATCATGAATCGAATCATGAATCATTAAATAAATCACGAATTGAATCAAGATTCATGAACCATGAATTGAATCATGAAATAAATCAGGAATCATGAATTGATTCATAAATCATGAATCATAAATTTAATCATGAATCATGAATCGAATCATGAATCAAGAACTGAATCATAAATCATGAATCGAATCATGAATCATGAATTGAATCATGAATCATGAATCAAATCATGAATTGAATCATGAATCATGAATTGAATCATAAATCATGAATCATGAATTTAATCATGAATCATATATCGAATCATGAATCATGAATCATGAATCGAATCATGAATTGAATCATGAATCATGAATTGAATCATCAATCATGAATCGAATCATGAATCATGAATCATGAATCGAATCATGAATCATGAATCCTGGATTGAATCATGAATCATGAATCGAATCATGAATCAAGAATTGAATCATAAATCATGAATCGAATCATGAATCATGAAATGAATCACGAATCATGAATCATGAATCAAATCATGAATTGAATCAGGAATCATGAATCATGAAATAAATCATGAATTGAATCATGAATTGAATCATGAATCATGAATCATGAATCGAGTCATGAATCATGAAATAAATCATGAATTGAATCATGAATTGAATAATGAATTGAATCATGAATCATGAATCGAATCATGAATCATGAAATAAATCATGAATTGAATCAAGATTCATGAACCATGAATTGAATCATGAAATAATTCATGAATCATGAATTGAATCATAAATCATGAATCATGAATTTAATCATGAATCATAATTCGAATCATGAATCATGAATCAAGAATTGAATCATGAATCATGAATCGAATCATGAATCATGAATTGAATCATGAATCATGAATCAAATCATGAATTGAATCATGAATCATGAATCATGAATTGAATCATAAATCATGAATCATGAATTTAATCATGAATCATATATCGAATCATGAATCATGAATCGAATCATGAATTGAATCATGAATCATGAATTGAATCATCAATCATGAATCGAATCATGAATCATGAATCATGAATCGAATCATGAATCATGAATTGAATCATGAATCATGAATCCTGGATTGAATCATGAATCATGAATCGAATCATGAATCAAGAATTGAATCATAAATCATGAATCGAATCATGAATCATGAATTGAATCACGAATCATGAATCATGAATCAAATCATGAATTGAATCATGAATCATGAATTAGGAATTGAATCATAAATCATGAATCATGAATTTAATCATGAATCATATATCGAATCATGAATCATGAATCATGAATTGAATCAGGAATCATGAAATAAATCATGAATTGAATCATGAATTGAATAATGAATTGAATCATGAATCATGAATCGAATCATGAATCATGAAATAAATCATGAATTGAATCAAGATTCATGAACCATGAATTGAATCATGAAATAATTCATGAATCATGAATTGAATCATAAATCATGAATCATGAATTTAATCATGAATCATAATTCGAATCATGAATCATGAATCAAGAATTGAATCATGAATCATGAATCGAATCATGAATCATAAATTGAATCATGAATCATGAATCATGAATCGAATCATGAATCATGATTCATGAATTGAATCATGAATCATAAATCATGAATTGAATCATGAATTATGAATTGAATCATGAGTCATGAATCATGAATTGAATCATGAATCATGAATTGAATCATGAATCATGAATCGAATCATGAATTGAATCATGAATCATGATTTGAATCATGAATCATGAATCATAAAATGAATCATGAATCATGAATTGAATCATGAATCATGAAATGAATCATGAATTGAATCATGAATTCAAATATGAATCATGAATCGAATCATGAATCATTAAATGAATCATGAATCATGACTTGGATCATGAATCATGAATTGAATCATGAATCATGAATCATGAATCGAATCATGAATCATGAATTGAATCATGAATCATGAATAATAAATCAAGAATTGAATCATGAATCATGAATTGAATCATGAATCATGAAATGAATCATGAATTGAATCATGAATCATGAATTAAATTATGAATTGAATCAAGAATTGAATCATGCATTGAATCATGAATCATGAATCATGCATTGAATCATGAATCATGAATCATGAATTGAATCATGAATCATGAATCGAATCATGAATCATGAATTGAATCATGAATCATGAATCATGAATCGAATCATGAATCATGAATCATGAATTGAATCATGAATCATGAATCATGAATCGAATCATGAATCATGAATTGAATCATGAATCATGAATCACGAATCATAAATTGAATCATGAATCATGAATTGAATCATGAATCATGAATTGAATCAGGAATCATGAATTTAATCAGGAATCATGAATCATGAAATGAATCATGAATTGAATCATGAATCATGAATTGAATCATGAATCATGAATCATGAATTGAATCATAAATCCTGAATTAAATCATGAATTGAATCATGAATCATGAAATAAATCATGAATTGAATCATGAATTGAATCATGAATCATGAATCATGAATCGAATCATGAATCATGAAATAAATCACGAATTGAATCAAGATTCATGAACCATGAATTGAATCATGAAATAAATCAGGAAACATGAATTGAATCATAAATCATGAATCATAAATTTAATCATGAATCGAATCATGAATCAAGAATTGAATCATAAATCATGAATCGAATCATGAATCATGAATTGAATCATGAATCATGAATCATGAATAAAATCATGAATTGAATCATGAATCATGAATCATGAATTGAATCATAAATCATGAATCATGAATTTAATCATGAATCATATATCGAATCATGAATCATGAATCATGAATCGAATCATGAATTGAATCATGAATCATGAATTGAATCATCAATCATGAATCGAATCATGAATCATGAATCATGAATCGAATCATGAATCATGAATTGAATCATGAATCATGAATCATGGATTGAATCATGAATCATGAATTGAATCATGAATCATGAATTGAATCATGAATCATGAATCATGGATTGAATCATGAATCATGAATTGAATCATGAATCATGATTTGAATCATGAATCATGAATCGAATCATGAAATGAATCATGAATCATGAATCATGAATTGAATTATGAATCATGAATCGAATCATGAATCATGAATCATGAATTGAATCATGAATCATAAATCATGAATTAAATCATGAATCATGAATTGAATCATGAGTCATGAATCATGAATTGAATCATGAATTGAATCATGAATCATGAATCGAATCATGAATTGAATCATGAATCAAATCATGAATTGAATCATGAATCATGAATTGAATCATGAATCATGAATCATAAAATGAATCATGAATCATGAATTGAATCATTAATCATGAATTTAATCATGAATCATGAGTCATAAATTAAATCATGAATCATGAAATGAATCATGAATCATGAATTGAATCATGAATCATGAATCATGAATCGAATCATGAATCATGAATTGAATCATGAATCATGAATCATAAATCAAGAATTAAATCATGAATCATGAATTGAATCATGAATCATGTAATGAATCATGAATTGAATCATGAATTCAAACATGAATCATGAATTGAATTATGAATTGAATCTAGAATTGAATCATGCATTGAATCATGAATCATGAATCATGAATTGATGATGAATCATGAATTAATTCATTAAATAGAATTGAATCATAAATCATGAATTGAATCATGAATCTTGAATTGAATCATGAATCATGAATTGAATCATGAATCATGAATTGAATCATGAATCATGAATTGAATCATGAATTAAATAATGAATCATGAATTGAATCATGAATTGAATCATGAATCATGAAATAAATTCGACTCATGAATCATGAATCATGATTCATGAATTGAATCATAAATCATGAATTGAATCATGAATCATGAATTGAATCATGAATCATGAATTGAATCATAATTCAACTCATGAATCATGAATCGAATCATGAATCATGAATTGAATCATGAATCATGAAATGAATCATGAATCATGAATCATGAATCGAATCATGAATCATGAATTGAATCATGAATCATGAAATGAATCATGAATCATGAATCATGAATTGAATCATGAATCATAAATTGAATCATAAATTATTAATCATGAAATGAATGATGAATCATGAATCGAATCATGAATCATGAACTGAATCATGAATCATGAATTGAATCATGAATCATGAATTAAATCTTGAATCATGAATCGAAATATGAATCATGAATTGAATCATGAATCATGAATTGAATCATGAAGCATGAATCATGAATCATGAAATTAATCATGAATCATGAAATTAATCATGAATCATAAATTGAATCATGAATTATGAATCATGAAATGAATCATGAATCATGAATCGAATCATGAATCATGAACTGAATCATGAATCTTGAATTGAATCATGAATCATAAATTGAATCATGAATGGAATAATGAATCATGAATTGAATCATGAATCATAAATCATGAATCATGAATCGAATCATGAATCATGAATTGAATCATGAAGCATGAATCATGAATCATGAATTGAATCATGAATCATGAATTGAATCATGAATCATAAATCATGAATTGAATCATGAAGCATGAATCATGAATCATGAAATTAATCATGAATCATGAAATTAATCATGAATCATGAACTGAATCATGAATCATGAATTGAATCATGAATCATGAATTAAATCTTGAATCATGAATCGAAATATGAATCATGAATTGAATCATGAATCATGAATCATGAATTGAATCATGAATCATGAATCATGAATTGAAACATGAATCATGAATCATAAAATGAATCATGAATTGAATCATGAATCAAGAATCATGAATTGAATCATGAATTGAATCATGATTCATGAATCATGAAATGAATCATGAATCAGGAATTGAATTATGAATCATGAATCATGAATCAAATCATGAATCATGAATCATGAATCGAATCATGAATCATGAATCATGAATCATGAATCGAATCATGAATCATGAATCATGAATCATGAATCGAATCATGAATCATTAATTGAATCATAAATCATGAATTCTATCATAAATCATGAATTGAATCAAGAATCATGAATCGAATCATAATTCGACTTATGAATCATGAATCGAATCATGAATCATGAATTGAATCATGAATCATGAATTGAATCATGAAACATGAATCATGAAATGAATCATGAAATGAATCATGAATCATGATTCATGAATTGAATCACGAATCATGAATTGAATCATGAATCGAATCATGAATCGAATAATGAATCATGAATTGAATCATTATTTGAATCATGAATCATGAATTGAATCATAAATTGAATCATGAATCATGAATCATGAAATGAATCATGAAATGAATCATGAATCATGAATTAAATCATGAATCATGAATTGAATCATTATTTGAATCATTAATCATGAATCATGAATTGAATCATGATTCATGAATCATGAATTGAATCATGAATTGAATCATGAATTGAATCATGAATCATGAATCATGAAATTAATCATGAATCATGAATTGAATCATGAATTGAATCATGATTCATGAATCATGAATTATGAATCATGAAATGAATCATGAATCATGAATCAAATCATGAATCATGAACTGAATCATGAATCAAATCATGAATCATGAATTGAATCATGAATCATAAATTGAATCATGAATGGAATAATGAATCATGAATTGAATCATGAATCATAAATCATGAATCATGAATCGAATCATGAATCATGAATTGAATCATGAAGCATGAATCATTAATCATGAATTGAATCATGATTTGAATAATGAATTGAATCATGATTCATAAATCATGAATCATGAATCATGAATTGAATCATGATTCATAAATCATGAATCATGAATCATGAATTGAATCATGAATCATGAAATTAATCATGAATCATGAACTGAATCATGAATCATGAATTGAAACATGAATCATGAATCATAAAATGAATCATGAATTGAATCATGAATCATGAATCATGAATTGAATCATGAATTGAATCATGATTCATGAATCATGAAATGAATCATGAATCAGGAATTGAATCATGAATCACGAATCATGAATCAAATCATGAATCATGAATCATGAATCGAATCATGAATCATGAATCATGAATCATGAATTGAATCATTATTCATTAATTGAATCATGAATCATGAATTGAATCATGAATCATGAATTGAATCATTAATCATGAATCATGAATTGAATCATGAATCATGAATTGAATTATGAATCATGAATTGAATCATGAATTGAATCAGGAATTGAAACATGAATCATGAATCATAAAATGAATCATGAATCATGAATCATGAATTGAATCATGAATCATGAATTGAATTATGAATCATGAATTGAATCATGAATTGAATCATGAATCATGAATCATGAAATGAATCATGAATCATGAATCATGAAATGAATCATGAATTGAATTATGATTCATTAATCATGAAATGAATCATGAATTGAATTATGATTCATTAATCATGAAATGAATCATAGATCATGAATCGAATCATGAATCATGAATCATGAATCATGAATCATGAATCGAATCATGAATCATGAATCAAATTATGAATCATGAATCATGAATCTAATCATGAATCATGAATTGAATCATAAATCATGAATTGAATCATGAATCATGAATTGAATCATGAATCATGAATTGAATCATAATTCGACTTATGAATCATTAATCGAATCATGAATCATGAATTGAATCATGAATCATGAATTGAAGCATGAATCATGAATCATGAATTGAATCATGAATCATGAATTGAATCATGAATCATGAATTGAATCATGAATCATGAATCATGAATTGAATCATGAATCATGAATTGAATCATGAATTGAATCATGAATTATGAATCATGAAATGAATCATGAAATGAATCATGAAATGAATCATGAATCATGAAATTAATCATGAATCATGAAATTAATCATGAATCATGAACTGAATCATGAATCATGAATTGAATCATGAATCATGAATTAAATCTTGAATCATGAATCGAAATATGAATCATGAATTGAATCATGAATCATGAATCATGAATTGAATCATGAATCATGAATCATGAATTGAAACATGAATCATGAATCATAAAATGAATCATGAATTGAATCATGAATCAAGAATCATGAATTGAATCATGAATTGAATCATGATTCATGAATCATGAAATGAATCATGAATCAGGAATTGAATTATGAATCATGAATCATGAATCAAATCATGAATCATGAATCATGAATCGAATCATGAATCATGAATCATGAATCATGAATCGAATCATGAATCATGAATCATGAATCATGAATCGAATCATGAATCATTAATTGAATCATAAATCATGAATTCTATCATAAATCATGAATTGAATCAAGAATCATGAATCGAATCATAATTCGACTTATGAATCATGAATCGAATCATGAATCATGAATTGAATCATGAATCATGAATTGAATCATGAAACATGAATCATGAAATGAATCATGAAATGAATCATGAATCATGATTCATGAATTGAATCACGAATCATGAATTGAATCATGAATCGAATCATGAATCGAATAATGAATCATGAATTGAATCATTATTTGAATCATGAATCATGAATCATGAATTGAATCATAAATTGAATCATGAATCATGAATCATGAAATGAATCATGAAATGAATCATGAATCATGAATTAAATCATGAATCATGAATTGAATCATTATTTGAATCATTAATCATGAATCATGAATTGAATCATGATTCATGAATCATGAATTGAATCATGAATTGAATCATGAATTGAATCATGAATCATGAATCATGAAATTAATCATGAATCATGAATTGAATCATGAATTGAATCATGATTCATGAATCATGAATTATGAATCATGAAATGAATCATGAATCATGAATCAAATCATGAATCATGAACTGAATCATGAATCAAATCATGAATCATGAATTGAATCATGAATCATAAATTGAATCATGAATGGAATAATGAATCATGAATTGAATCATGAATCATAAATCATGAATCATGAATCGAATCATGAATCATGAATTGAATCATGAAGCATGAATCATTAATCATGAATTGAATCATGATTTGAATAATGAATTGAATCATGATTCATAAATCATGAATCATGAATCATGAATTGAATCATGATTCATAAATCATGAATCATGAATCATGAATTGAATCATGAATCATGAAATTAATCATGAATCATGAACTGAATCATGAATCATGAATTGAAACATGAATCATGAATCATAAAATGAATCATGAATTGAATCATGAATCATGAATCATGAATTGAATCATGAATTGAATCATGATTCATGAATCATGAAATGAATCATGAATCAGGAATTGAATCATGAATCACGAATCATGAATCAAATCATGAATCATGAATCGAATCATGAATCATGAATCATGAATCATGAATTGAATCATTATTCATTAATTGAATCATGAATCATGAATTGAATCATGAATCATGAATTGAATCATTAATCATGAATCATGAATTGAATCATGAATCATGAATTGAATTATGAATCATGAATTGAATCATGAATTGAATCAGGAATTGAAACATGAATCATGAATCATAAAATGAATCATGAATCATGAATCATGAATTGAATCATGAATCATGAATTGAATTATGAATCATGAATTGAATCATGAATTGAATCATGAATCATGAATCATGAAATGAATCATGAATCATGAATCATGAAATGAATCATGAATTGAATTATGATTCATTAATCATGAAATGAATCATGAATTGAATTATGATTCATTAATCATGAAATGAATCATAGATCATGAATCGAATCATGAATCATGAATCATGAATCATGAATCATGAATCGAATCATGAATCATGAATCAAATTATGAATCATGAATCATGAATCTAATCATGAATCATGAATTGAATCATAAATCATGAATTGAATCATGAATCATGAATTGAATCATGAATCATGAATTGAATCATAATTCGACTTATGAATCATTAATCGAATCATGAATCATGAATTGAATCATGAATCATGAATTGAAGCATGAATCATGAATCATGAATTGAATCATGAATCATGAATTGAATCATGAATCATGAATTGAATCATGAATCATGAATCATGAATTGAATCATGAATCATGAATTGAATCATGAATTGAATCATGAATTATGAATCATGAAATGAATCATGAAATGAATCATGAAATGAATCATGAATCATGAATCGAATCATGAATCATGAACTGAATCATGAATCGTAAATCATGAATTATGAATTGAATCATGAATCATAAATTGAATCATGAATCGAATAATGAATCATGAATCGAATCATGAATCGAATAATGAATCATGAATCGAATAATGAATCATGAATCGAATCATGAATCATAAATCATGAATTGAATCATAAATCATGAATTGAATCATGAAGCATGAATCATGAATAATGAATTGAATCATGAATCATGAATCATGAAATGATTCATGAATCATGAATTCAATTATGAATCATAAATCATGAATTGAATCATAAATCATGAATCATGAATTGAATCATGAATCATAAATTAAATCATGAATTGAATCATGAATAGAATCATGATTCATGAATCATGAAATGAATCATGAATCAGGAATCATGAATCAAATCATGAATCATGATTTGAATCATGAATCATGAATCGAATCATGAATCATGAATCAGGAATCTAATCATGAATCATGAATTGAATCATAAATCATGAATTGAATCATGAATCGAATCATGAATCATGAATTGAATCATAATTCGACTCATGAATCATGAATCGAATCATGAATCATGAATTGAATCATGAATCATGAATTGAATCATGAATCATGAATTGAATCATGAATCATGAATTGAATCATGAATTAAATAATGAATCATGAATTGAATCATGAATTGAATCATGAATTGAATCATGAATCATGAAATAAATCATGAAATGAATCATGAATCATGATTCATGAATTGAATCATAAATCATGAATTGAATCATGAATCATGAATTGAATCATAATTCGACTCATGAATCATGAAATAAATCATGAAATGAATCATGAATCATGATTCATGAATTGAATCATAAATCATGAATTGAATCATGAATCATGAATGGAATCATGAATCATGAATTGAATCATAATTCGACTCATGAATCATGAATCGAATCATGAATCATGAATTGAATCATGAATCATGAAATGAATCATGAATCATGAATTGAATCATGAATCATAAATTGAATCATGAATTATGAATCATGAAATGAATCATGAATCATGAATCGAATCATGAATCTTGAACTGAATCATGAATCATGAATTGAATCATGAATCATGAATTAAATCTTGAATCATGAATCGAAATATGAATCATGAATTGAATCATGAATCATGAATCATGAATTGAATCATGAAGCATGAATCATGAATCATGAAATTAATCATGAATCATGAAATTAATCATGAATCATGAACTGAATCATGAATCATGAATTGAATCATGAATCATGAATTAAATCTTGAATCATGAATCGAAATATGAATCATGAATTGAATCATGAATCATGAATTGAATCATGAATTGAATCATGAATTATGAATCATGAAATGAATCATGAAATGAATCATGAAATGAATCATGAATCATGAATCGAATCATGAATCATGAACTGAATCATGAATCGTAAATCATGAATTATGAATTGAATCATGAATCATAAATTGAATCATGAATCGAATAATGAATCATGAATCGAATCATGAATCGAATAATGAATCATGAATCGAATAATGAATCATGAATCGAATCATGAATCATAAATCATGAATTGAATCATAAATCATGAATTGAATCATGAAGCATGAATCATGAATAATGAATTGAATCATGAATCATGAATCATGAAATGATTCATGAATCATGAATTCAATTATGAATCATAAATCATGAATTGAATCATAAATCATGAATCATGAATTGAATCATGAATCATAAATTAAATCATGAATTGAATCATGAATAGAATCATGATTCATGAATCATGAAATGAATCATGAATCAGGAATCATGAATCAAATCATGAATCATGATTTGAATCATGAATCATGAATCGAATCATGAATCATGAATCAGGAATCTAATCATGAATCATGAATTGAATCATAAATCATGAATTGAATCATGAATCGAATCATGAATCATGAATTGAATCATAATTCGACTCATGAATCATGAATCGAATCATGAATCATGAATTGAATCATGAATCATGAATTGAATCATGAATCATGAATTGAATCATGAATCATGAATTGAATCATGAATTAAATAATGAATCATGAATTGAATCATGAATTGAATCATGAATTGAATCATGAATCATGAAATAAATCATGAAATGAATCATGAATCATGATTCATGAATTGAATCATAAATCATGAATTGAATCATGAATCATGAATTGAATCATGAATCATGAATTGAATCATAATTCGACTCATGAATCATGAAATAAATCATGAAATGAATCATGAATCATGATTCATGAATTGAATCATAAATCATGAATTGAATCATGAATCATGAATGGAATCATGAATCATGAATTGAATCATAATTCGACTCATGAATCATGAATCGAATCATGAATCATGAATTGAATCATGAATCATGAAATGAATCATGAATCATGAATTGAATCATGAATCATAAATTGAATCATGAATTATGAATCATGAAATGAATCATGAATCATGAATCGAATCATGAATCTTGAACTGAATCATGAATCATGAATTGAATCATGAATCATGAATTAAATCTTGAATCATGAATCGAAATATGAATCATGAATTGAATCATGAATCATGAATCATGAATTGAATCATGAAGCATGAATCATGAATCATGAAATTAATCATGAATCATGAAATTAATCATGAATCATGAACTGAATCATGAATCATGAATTGAATCATGAATCATGAATTAAATCTTGAATCATGAATCGAAATATGAATCATGAATTGAATCATAAATCATGAATCATGAATTGAATCATGAATCATGAATCATGAATTGAAACATGAATCATGAATCATAAAATGAATCATGAATTGAATCATGAATCAAGAATCATGAATTGAATCATGAATTGAATCAAGATTCATGAATCATGAAATGAATCATGAATCAGGAATTGAATCATGAATCATGAATCATGAATCAAATCATGAATCATGAATCATGAATCGAATCATGAATCATGAATCATGAATCATAAATCGAATCATGAATCATGAATCATGAATCATGAATCGAATCATGAATCATTAATTGAATCATAAATCATGAATTGTATCATAAATCATGAATTGAATCAAGAATCATGAATCGAATCATAATTCGACTCATGAATCATGAATCGAATCATGAATCATGAATTGAATCATGAATCATGAATTGAATCATGAATCGAATCATGAATCATGAACTGAATCATGAATCAAATCATGAATCATGAATTGAATCATGAATCATAAATTGAATCATGAATGGAATAATGAATCATGAATTGAATCATGAATCATAAATCATGAATCATGAATCGAATCATGAATCATGAATTGAATCATGAAGCATGAATCATTAATCATGAATTGAATCATGATTTGAATAATGAATTGAATCATGATTCATAAATCATGAATCATGAATCATGAATTGAATCATGATTCATAAATCATGAATCATGAATCATGAATTGAATCATGAATCATGAAATTAATC
Organism: Mixophyes australis; assembly: GCA_036250195.1. Classification (NCBI taxonomy): domain Eukaryota; kingdom Metazoa; phylum Chordata; class Amphibia; order Anura; family Limnodynastidae; genus Mixophyes; species Mixophyes australis. The sequence goes on from JAVHZZ010000034.1 coordinate 403,368, forward strand.
ATGAATCATGAACTGAATCATGAATCATGAATTGAAACATGAATCATGAATCATAAAATGAATCATGAATTGAATTATGAATCATGAATTGAATCATGAATTGAATCAGGAATTGAAACATGAATCATGAATCATAAAATGAATCATGAATCATGAATCATGAATTGAATCATGAATCATGAATTGAATTATGAATCATGAATTGAATCATGAATTGAATCACGAATCATGAATCATGAAATGAATCATGAATCATGAATCATGAAATGAATCATGAATTGAATTATGATTCATTAATCATGAAATGAATCATGAATTGAATTATGATTCATTAATCATGAAATGAATCATAGATCAGGAATTGAATCATGAATCATGAATCATGAATCATGAATCGAATCATGAATCATGAATCATGAATCATGAATCATGAATCGAATCATGAATCATGAATCAAATTATGAATCATGAATCATGAATCTAATCATGAATCATGAATTGAATCATAAATCATGAATTGAATCATGAATCATGAATTGAATCATGAATCATGAATTGAATCATAATTCGACTTATGAATCATTAATCGAATCATGAATCATGAATTGAATCATGAATCATGAATTGAAGCATGAATCATGAATCATGAATTGAATCATGAATTGAATCATGAATCATGAATTGAATCATGAATTGAATCATGAATCATTAATTGAATCATGAATTAAATCATGAATTATGAATCATGAAATAAATCATGAAATGAATCATGAATTGAATCATGAATCACGAATTGAATTATAATTTGACTCATGAATCATGAATCGAATCATGAATCATGAATTGAATCATGAATCATGAATTGAATCATGAATCATGAATCATGAATTGAATCATGAATCACGAATTGAATTATAATTCGACTCATGAATCATGAATCGAATCATGAATCATGAATTGAATCATGAATCATGAATTCAATCATGAATCATGAATCATGAATTGAATAATGAATCATGAATTGAATCATGAATTGAATCATGAATTATGAATCATGAAATGAATCATGAAATGAATCATGAAATGAATCATGAATCATGAATCGAATCATGAATCATGAACTGAATCATGAATCGTAAATCATGAATTATGAATTGAATCATGAATCATAAATTGAATCATGAATCGAATAATGAATCATGAATCAAATCATGAATCGAATAATGAATCATGAATCGAATAATGAATCATGAATCGAATCATGAATCATAAATCATGAATTGAATCATAAATCATGAATTGAATCATGAAGCATGAATCATGAATAATGAATTGAATCATGAATCATGAATTGAATCATTAATTGAATCATGATTCATGAATCATGAATCGAATCATGAATCATGAATCATGAATCATGAATTGAATCATGAAGCACGAATCATGAATCATGAAATTAATCATGAATCATGAACTGAATCATGAATCATGAATTGAATCATGAATCATGAATTGAATCTTAAATCATGAATCGAATCATGAATCATGAATTGAATAATGAATCATGAATTGAATCATGAATTATGAATCATGAATTGAAACATGAATCATGAATCATAAAATGAATCATGAATTGAATCATGAATCATAAATCAAGAATTAAATCATGAATCATGAATTGAATCATGAATCATGTAATGAATCATGAATTGAATCATGAATTCAAACATGAATCATGAATTGAATTATGAATTGAATCTAGAATTGAATCATGCATTGAATCATGAATCATGAATCATGAATTGATGATGAATCATGAATCATGAATTAATTCAATAAATAGAATTGAATCATAAATCATGAATTGAATCATGAATCTTGAATTGAATCATGAATCATGAATTGAATCATGAATCATGAATTGAATCATGAATCATGAATTGAATCATGAATTAAATAATGAATCATGAATTGAATCATGAATTGAATCATGAATCATGAAATAAATTCGACTCATGAATCATGAATCATGATTCATGAATTGAATCATAAATCATGAATTGAATCATGAATCATGAATTGAATCATGAATCATGAATTGAATCATAATTCAACTCATGAATCATGAATCGAATCATGAATCATGAATTGAATCATGAATCATGAAATGAATCATGAATCATGAATCGAATCATGAATCATGAATTGAATCATGAATCATGAAATGAATCATGAATCATGAATCATGAATTGAATCATGAATCATAAATTGAATCATAAATTATTAATCATGAAATGAATGATGAATCATGAATCGAATCATGAATCATGAACTGAATCATGAATCATGAATTGAATCATGAATCATGAATTAAATCTTGAATCATGAATCGAAATATGAATCATGAATTGAATCATGAATCATGAATTGAATCATGAAGCATGAATCATGAATCATGAAATGAATCATGAATCATGAATCGAATCATGAATCATGAACTGAATCATGAATCTTGAATTGAATCATGAATCATAAATTGAATCATGAATGGAATAATGAATCATGAATTGAATCATGAATCATAAATCATGAATCATGAATCGAATCATGAATCATGAATTGAATCATGAAGCATGAATCATGAATCATGAATTGAATCATGAATCATGAATTGAATCATGAATCATAAATCATGAATTGAATCATGAAGCATGAATCATGAATCATGAAATTAATCATGAATCATGAAATTAATCATGAATCATGAACTGAATCATGAATCATGAATTGAATCATGAATCATGAATTAAATCTTGAATCATGAATCGAAATATGAATCATGAATTGAATCATGAATCATGAATCATGAATTGAATCATGAATCATGAATCATGAATTGAAACATGAATCATGAATCATAAAATGAATCATGAATTGAATCATGAATCAAGAATCATGAATTGAATCATGAATTGAATCATGATTCATGAATCATGAAATGAATCATGAATCAGGAATTGAATTATGAATCATGAATCATGAATCAAATCATGAATCATGAATCATGAATCGAATCATGAATCATGAATCATGAATCATGAATCGAATCATGAATCATGAATCATGAATCATGAATCGAATCATGAATCATTAATTGAATCATAAATCATGAATTCTATCATAAATCATGAATTGAATCAAGAATCATGAATCGAATCATAATTCGACTTATGAATCATGAATCGAATCATGAATCATGAATTGAATCATGAATCATGAATTGAATCATGAAACATGAATCATGAAATGAATCATGAAATGAATCATGAATCATGATTCATGAATTGAATCACGAATCATGAATTGAATCATGAATCGAATCATGAATCGAATAATGAATCATGAATTGAATCATTATTTGAATCATGAATCATGAATCATGAATTGAATCATAAATTGAATCATGAATCATGAATCATGAAATGAATCATGAAATGAATCATGAATCATGAATTAAATCATGAATCATGAATTGAATCATTATTTGAATCATTAATCATGAATCATGAATTGAATCATGATTCATGAATCATGAATTGAATCATGAATTGAATCATGAATTGAATCATGAATCATGAATCATGAAATTAATCATGAATCATGAATTGAATCATGAATTGAATCATGATTCATGAATCATGAATTATGAATCATGAAATGAATCATGAATCATGAATCAAATCATGAATCATGAACTGAATCATGAATCAAATCATGAATCATGAATTGAATCATGAATCATAAATTGAATCATGAATGGAATAATGAATCATGAATTGAATCATGAATCATAAATCATGAATCATGAATCGAATCATGAATCATGAATTGAATCATGAAGCATGAATCATTAATCATGAATTGAATCATGATTTGAATAATGAATTGAATCATGATTCATAAATCATGAATCATGAATCATGAATTGAATCATGATTCATAAATCATGAATCATGAATCATGAATTGAATCATGAATCATGAAATTAATCATGAATCATGAACTGAATCATGAATCATGAATTGAAACATGAATCATGAATCATAAAATGAATCATGAATTGAATCATGAATCATGAATCATGAATTGAATCATGAATTGAATCATGATTCATGAATCATGAAATGAATCATGAATCAGGAATTGAATCATGAATCACGAATCATGAATCAAATCATGAATCATGAATCGAATCATGAATCATGAATCATGAATCATGAATTGAATCATTATTCATTAATTGAATCATGAATCATGAATTGAATCATGAATCATGAATTGAATCATTAATCATGAATCATGAATTGAATCATGAATCATGAATTGAATTATGAATCATGAATTGAATCATGAATTGAATCAGGAATTGAAACATGAATCATGAATCATAAAATGAATCATGAATCATGAATCATGAATTGAATCATGAATCATGAATTGAATTATGAATCATGAATTGAATCATGAATTGAATCATGAATCATGAATCATGAAATGAATCATGAATCATGAATCATGAAATGAATCATGAATTGAATTATGATTCATTAATCATGAAATGAATCATGAATTGAATTATGATTCATTAATCATGAAATGAATCATAGATCATGAATCGAATCATGAATCATGAATCATGAATCATGAATCATGAATCGAATCATGAATCATGAATCAAATTATGAATCATGAATCATGAATCTAATCATGAATCATGAATTGAATCATAAATCATGAATTGAATCATGAATCATGAATTGAATCATGAATCATGAATTGAATCATAATTCGACTTATGAATCATTAATCGAATCATGAATCATGAATTGAATCATGAATCATGAATTGAAGCATGAATCATGAATCATGAATTGAATCATGAATCATGAATTGAATCATGAATCATGAATTGAATCATGAATCATGAATCATGAATTGAATCATGAATCATGAATTGAATCATGAATTGAATCATGAATTATGAATCATGAAATGAATCATGAAATGAATCATGAAATGAATCATGAATCATGAATCGAATCATGAATCATGAATTGAATCATGAATCGTAAATCATGAATTATGAATTGAATCATGAATCATAAATTGAATCATGAATCGAATCATGAATCATGAATCGAATCATGAATCGAATAATGAATCATGAATCGAATAATGAATCATGAATCGAATCATGAATCATAAATCATGAATTGAATCATAAATCATGAATTGAATCATGAAGCATGAATCATGAATAATGAATTGAATCATGAATCATGAATCATGAAATGATTCATGAATCATGAATTCAATTATGAATCATAAATCATGAATTGAATCATAAATCATGAATCATGAATTGAATCATGAATCATAAATTAAATCATGAATTGAATCATGAATAGAATCATGATTCATGAATCATGAAATGAATCATGAATCAGGAATCATGAATCAAATCATGAATCATGATTTGAATCATGAATCATGAATCGAATCATGAATCATGAATCAGGAATCTAATCATGAATCATGAATTGAATCATAAATCATGAATTGAATCATGAATCATGAATTGAATCATGAATCATGAATTGAATCATAATTCGACTCATGAATCATGAATCGAATCATGAATCATGAATTGAATCATGAATCATGAATTGAATCATGAATCATGAATTGAATCATGAATCATGAATTGAATCATGAATTAAATAATGAATCATGAATTGAATCATGAATTGAATCATGAATTGAATCATGAATCATGAAATAAATCATGAAATGAATCATGAATCATGATTCATGAATTGAATCATAAATCATGAATTGAATCATGAATCATGAATTGAATCATGAATCATGAATTGAATCATAATTCGACTCATGAATCATGAAATAAATCATGAAATGAATCATGAATCATGATTCATGAATTGAATCATAAATCATGAATTGAATCATGAATCATGAATGGAATCATGAATCATGAATTGAATCATAATTCGACTCATGAATCATGAATCGAATCATGAATCATGAATTGAATCATGAATCATGAAATGAATCATGAATCATGAATTGAATCATGAATCATAAATTGAATCATGAATTATGAATCATGAAATGAATCATGAATCATGAATCGAATCATGAATCTTGAACTGAATCATGAATCATGAATTGAATCATGAATCATGAATTAAATCTTGAATCATGAATCGAAATATGAATCATGAATTGAATCATGAATCATGAATCATGAATTGAATCATGAAGCATGAATCATGAATCATGAAATTAATCATGAATCATGAAATTAATCATGAATCATGAACTGAATCATGAATCATGAATTGAATCATGAATCATGAATTAAATCTTGAATCATGAATCGAAATATGAATCATGAATTGAATCATAAATCATGAATCATGAATTGAATCATGAATCATGAATCATGAATTGAAACATGAATCATGAATCATAAAATGAATCATGAATTGAATCATGAATCAAGAATCATGAATTGAATCATGAATTGAATCAAGATTCATGAATCATGAAATGAATCATGAATCAGGAATTGAATCATGAATCATGAATCATGAATCAAATCATGAATCATGAATCATGAATCGAATCATGAATCATGAATCATGAATCATAAATCGAATCATGAATCATGAATCATGAATCATGAATCGAATCATGAATCATTAATTGAATCATAAATCATGAATTGTATCATAAATCATGAATTGAATCAAGAATCATGAATCGAATCATAATTCGACTCATGAATCATGAATCGAATCATGAATCATGAATTGAATCATGAATCATGAATTGAATCATGAATCGAATCATGAATCATGAACTGAATCATGAATCAAATCATGAATCATGAATTGAATCATGAATCATAAATTGAATCATGAATGGAATAATGAATCATGAATTGAATCATGAATCATAAATCATGAATCATGAATCGAATCATGAATCATGAATTGAATCATGAAGCATGAATCATTAATCATGAATTGAATCATGATTTGAATAATGAATTGAATCATGATTCATAAATCATGAATCATGAATCATGAATTGAATCATGATTCATAAATCATGAATCATGAATCATGAATTGAATCATGAATCATGAAATTAATCATGAATCATGAACTGAATCATGAATCATGAATTGAAACATGAATCATGAATCATAAAATGAATCATGAATTGAATCATGAATCATGAATCATGAATTGAATCATGAATTGAATCATGATTCATGAATCATGAAATGAATCATGAATCAGGAATTGAATCATGAATCATGAATCATGAATCAAATCATGAATCATGAATCATGAATCGAATCATGAATCATGAATCATGAATCATGAATTGAATCATTAATCATTAATTGAATCATGAATCATGAATTGAATCATGAATCATGAATTGAATCATTAATCATGAATCATGAATTGAATCATGAATCATGAATTGAATTATGAATCATGAATTGAATCATGAATTGAATCAGGAATTGAAACATGAATCATGAATCATAAAATGAATCATGAATCATGAATCATGAATTGAATCATGAATCATGAATTGAATTATGAATCATGAATTGAATCATGAATTGAATCACGAATCATGAATCATGAAATGAATCATGAATCATGAATCATGAAATGAATCATGAATTGAATTATGATTCATTAATCATGAAATGAATCATGAATTGAATTATGATTCATTAATCATGAAATGAATCATAGATCAGGAATTGAATCATGAATCATGAATCATGAATCATGAATCGAATCATGAATCATGAATCATGAATCATGAATCATGAATCGAATCATGAATCATGAATCAAATTATGAATCATGAATCATGAATCTAATCATGAATCATGAATTGAATCATAAATCATGAATTGAATCATGAATCATGAATTGAATCATGAATCATGAATTGAATCATAATTCGACTTATGAATCATTAATCGAATCATGAATCATGAATTGAATCATGAATCATGAATTGAAGCATGAATCATGAATCATGAATTGAATCATGAATTGAATCATGAATCATGAATTGAATCATGAATTGAATCATGAATCATTAATTGAATCATGAATTAAATCATGAATTATGAATCATGAAATAAATCATGAAATGAATCATGAATTGAATCATGAATCACGAATTGAATTATAATTTGACTCATGAATCATGAATCGAATCATGAATCATGAATTGAATCATGAATCATGAATTGAATCATGAATCATGAATCATGAATTGAATCATGAGTCACGAATTGAATTATAATTCGACTCATGAATCATGAATCGAATCATGAATCATGAATTGAATCATGAATCATGAATTCAATCATGAATCATGAATCATGAATTGAATAATGAATCATGAATTGAATCATGAATTGAATCATGAATTATGAATCATGAAATGAATCATGAAATGAATCATGAAATGAATCATGAATCATGAATCGAATCATGAATCATGAACTGAATCATGAATCGTAAATCATGAATTATGAATTGAATCATGAATCATAAATTGAATCATGAATCGAATAATGAATCATGAATCAAATCATGAATCGAATAATGAATCATGAATCGAATAATGAATCATGAATCGAATCATGAATCATAAATCATGAATTGAATCATAAATCATGAATTGAATCATGAAGCATGAATCATGAATAATGAATTGAATCATGAATCATGAATTGAATCATTAATTGAATCATGATTCATGAATCATGAATCGAATCATGAATCATGAATCATGAATCATGAATTGAATCATGAAGCACGAATCATGAATCATGAAATTAATCATGAATCATGAACTGAATCATGAATCATGAATTGAATCATGAATCATGAATTGAATCTTAAATCATGAATCGAATCATGAATCATGAATTGAATAATGAATCATGAATTGAATCATGAATTATGAATCATGAATTGAAACATGAATCATGAATCATAAAATGAATCATGAATTGAATCATGAATCATGAATCATGAAATGATTCATGAATCATGAATTCAATTATGAATCATAAATCATGAATTGAATCATAAATCATGAATCATGAATTGAATCATGAATTAAATCATGAATTGAATCATGAATAGAATCATGATTCATGAATCATGAAATGAATCATGAATCAGGAATCATGAATCAAATCATGAATCATGATTTGAATCATGAATCATGAATCCAATCATGAATCATGAATCAGGAATCTAATCATGAATCATGAATTGAATCATAAATCATGAATTGTATCATGAATCATGAATTGAATCATGAATCATGAATTGAATCATAATTCGACTCATGAATCATGAATCGAATCATGAATCATGAATTGAATCATGAATCATGAATTGAATCATGAATCATGAATTGAATCATGAATAATGAATTGAATCATGAATTAAATAATGAATCATGAATTGAATCATGAATTGAATCGTGAATTGAATCATGAATCATGAAATAAATCATGAAATGAATCATGAATCATGATTCATGAATTGAATCATAAATCATGAATTGAATCATGAATCATGAATTGAATCATGAATCATGAATTGAATCATAATTCGACTCATGAATCATGAAATAAATCATGAATTGAATCATGAATCATGAATCATAAATTGAATCATGAATTGAATCATGATTCATGAATCATGAAATGAATCATGAATCAGGAATTGAATCATGAATCATGAATCATGAATCAAATCATGAATCATGAATCATGAATCGAATCATGAATCATGAATCATGAATCATGAATTGAATCATTAATCATTAATTGAATCATGAATCATGAATTGAATCATGAATCATGAATTGAATCATTAATCATGAATCATGAATTGAATCATGAATCATGAATTGAATTATGAATCATGAATTGAATCATGAATTGAATCAGGAATTGAAACATGAATCATGAATCATAAAATGAATCATGAATCATGAATCATGAATTGAATCATGAATCATGAATTGAATTATGAATCATGAATTGAATCATGAATTGAATCATGAATCATGAATCATGAAATGAATCATGAATCATGAATCATGAAATGAATCATGAATTGAATTATGATTCATTAATCATGAAATGAATCATGAATTGAATTATGATTCATTAATCATGAAATGAATCATAGATCAGGAATTGAATCATGAATCATGAATCATGAATCATGAATCGAATCATGAATCATGAATCATGAATCATGAATCATGAATCGAATCATGAATCACTAATCAAATTATGAATCATGAATCATGAATCTAATCATGAATCATGAATTGAATCATAAATCATGAATTGAATCATGAATCATGAATTGAATCATGAATCATGAATTGAATCATAATTCGACTTATGAATCATTAATCGAATCATGAATCATGAATTGAATCATGAATCATGAATTGAAGCATGAATCATGAATCATGAATTGAATCATGAATTGAATCATGAATCATGAATTGAATCATGAATTGAATCATGAATCATTAATTGAATCATGAATTAAATCATGAATTATGAATCATGAAATAAATCATGAAATGAATCATGAATTGAATCATGAATCACGAATTGAATTATAATTTGACTCATGAATCATGAATCGAATCATGAATCATGAATTGAATCATGAATCATGAATTGAATCATGAATCATGAATCATGAATTGAATCATGAATCACGAATTGAATTATAATTCGACTCATGAATCATGAATCGAATCATGAATCATGAATTGAATCATGAATCATGAATTCAATCATGAATCATGAATCATGAATTGAATCATGAATCATGAATTGAATCATGAATTGAATCATGAATTATGAATCATGAAATGAATCATGAAATGAATCATGAAATGAATCATGAATCATGAATCGAATCATGAATCATGAACTGAATCATGAATCGTAAATCATGAATTATGAATTGAATCATGAATCATAAATTGAATCATGAATCGAATAATGAATCATGAATCAAATCATGAATCGAATAATGAATCATGAATCGAATAATGAATCATGAATCGAATCATGAATCATAAATCATGAATTGAATCATAAATCAAGAATTGAATCATGAAGCATGAATCATGAATAATGAATTGAATCATGAATCATGAATTGAATCATTAATTGAATCATGATTCATGAATCATGAATCGAATCATGAATCATGAATCATGAATCATGAATTGAATCATGAAGCACGAATCATGAATCATGAAATTAATCATGAATCATGAACTGAATCATGAATCATGAATTGAATCATGAATCATGAATTGAATCTTAAATCATGAATCGAATCATGAATCATGAATTGAATAATGAATCATGAATTGAATCATGAATTATGAATCATGAATTGAAACATGAATCATGAATCATAAAATGAATCATGAATTGAATCATGAATCATGAATCATGAAATGATTCATGAATCATGAATTCAATTATGAATCATAAATCATGAATTGAATCATAAATCATGAATCATGAATTGAATCATGAATTAAATCATGAATTGAATCATGAATAGAATCATGATTCATGAATCATGAAATGAATCATGAATCAGGAATCATGAATCAAATCATGAATCATGATTTGAATCATGAATCATGAATCCAATCATGAATCATGAATCAGGAATCTAATCATGAATCATGAATTGAATCATAAATCATGAATTGAATCATGAATCATGAATTGAATCATGAATCATGAATTGAATCATAATTCGACTCATGAATCATGAATCGAATCATGAATCATGAATTGAATCATGAATCATGAATTGAATCATGAATCATGAATTGAATCATGAATAATGAATTGAATCATGAATTAAATAATGAATCATGAATTGAATCATGAATTGAATCGTGAATTGAATCATGAATCATGAAATAAATCATGAATCGTAAATCATGAATTATGAATTGAATCATGAATCATAAATTGAATCATGAATCGAATAATGAATCATGAATCAAATCATGAATCGAATAATGAATCATGAATCGAATAATGAATCATGAATCGAATCATGAATCATAAATCATGAATTGAATCATAAATCATGAATTGAATCATGAAGCATGAATCATGAATAATGAATTGAATCATGAATCAAGAATTGAATCATTAATTGAATCATGATTCATGAATCATGAATCGAATCATGAATCATGAATCATGAATCATGAATTGAATCATGAAGCACGAATCATGAATCATGAAATTAATCATGAATCATGAACTGAATCATGAATCATGAATTGAATCATGAATCATGAATTGAATCTTAAATCATGAATCGAATCATGAATCATGAATTGAATAATGAATCATGAATTGAATCATGAATTATGAATCATGAATTGAAACATGAATCATGAATCATAAAATGAATCATGAATTGAATCATGAATCATGAATCATGAAATGATTCATGAATCATGAATTCAATTATGAATCATAAATCATGAATTGAATCATAAATCATGAATCATGAATTGAATCATGAATTAAATCATGAATTGAATCATGAATAGAATCATGATTCATGAATCATGAAATGAATCATGAATCAGGAATCATGAATCAAATCATGAATCATGATTTGAATCATGAATCATGAATCCAATCATGAATCATGAATCAGGAATCTAATCATGAATCATGAATTGAATCATAAATCATGAATTGTATCATGAATCATGAATTGAATCATGAATCATGAATTGAATCATAATTCGACTCATGAATCATGAATCGAATCATGAATCATGAATTGAATCATGAATCATGAATTGAATCATGAATCATGAATTGAATCATGAATAATGAATTGAATCATGAATTAAATAATGAATCGAATCATGAATTGAATCGTGAATTGAATCATGAATCATGAAATAAATCATGAAATGAATCATGAATCATGATTCATGAATTGAATCATAAATCATGAATTGAATCATGAATCATGAATTGAATCATGAATCATGAATTGAATCATAATTCGACTCATGAATCATGAAATAAATCATGAATTGAATCATGAATCATGAATCATGAATTGAATCATGAATTGAATCATGATTCATGAATCATGAAATGAATCATGAATCAGGAATTGAATCATGAATCATGAATCATGAATCAAATCATGAATCATGAATCATGAATCGAATCATGAATCATGAATCATGAATCATGAATTGAATCATTAATCATTAATTGAATCATGAATCATGAATTGAATCATGAATCATGAATTGAATCATTAATCATGAATCATGAATTGAATCATGAATCATGAATTGAATTATGAATCATGAATTGAATCATGAATTGAATCAGGAATTGAAACATGAATCATGAATCATAAAATGAATCATGAATCATGAATCATGAATTGAATCATGAATCATGAATTGAATTATGAATCATGAATTGAATCATGAATTGAATCACGAATCATGAATCATGAAATGAATCATGAATCATGAATCATGAAATGAATCATGAATTGAATTATGATTCATTAATCATGAAATGAATCATGAATTGAATTATGATTCATTAATCATGAAATGAATCATAGATCAGGAATTGAATCATGAATCATGAATCATGAATCATGAATCGAATCATGAATCATGAATCATGAATCATGAATCATGAATCGAATCATGAATCATGAATCAAATTATGAATCATGAATCATGAATCTAATCATGAATCATGAATTGAATCATAAATCATGAATTGAATCATGAATCATGAATTGAATCATGAATCATGAATTGAATCATAATTCGACTTATGAATCATTAATCGAATCATGAATCATGAATTGAATCATGAATCATGAATTGAAGCATGAATCATGAATCATGAATTGAATCATGAATTGAATCATGAATCATGAATTGAATCATGAATTGAATCATGAATCATTAATTGAATCATGAATTAAATCATGAATTATGAATCATGAAATAAATCATGAAATGAATCATGAATTGAATCATGAATCACGAATTGAATTATAATTTGACTCATGAATCATGAATCGAATCATGAATCATGAATTGAATCATGAATCATGAATTGAATCATGAATCATGAATCATGAATTGAATCATGAGTCACGAATTGAATTATAATTCGACTCATGAATCATGAATCGAATCATGAATCATGAATTGAATCATGAATCATGAATTCAATCATGAATCATGAATCATGAATTGAATAATGAATCATGAATTGAATCATGAATTGAATCATGAATTATGAATCATGAAATGAATCATGAAATGAATCATGAAATGAATCATGAATCATGAATCGAATCATGAATCATGAACTGAATCATGAATCGTAAATCATGAATTATGAATTGAATCATGAATCATAAATTGAATCATGAATCGAATAATGAATCATGAATCAAATCATGAATCGAATAATGAATCATGAATCGAATAATGAATCATGAATCGAATCATGAATCATAAATCATGAATTGAATCATAAATCATGAATTGAATCATGAAGCATGAATCATGAATAATGAATTGAATCATGAATCATGAATTGAATCATTAATTGAATCATGATTCATGAATCATGAATCGAATCATGAATCATGAATCATGAATCATGAATTGAATCATGAAGCACGAATCATGAATCATGAAATTAATCATGAATCATGAACTGAATCATGAATCATGAATTGAATCATGAATCATGAATTGAATCTTAAATCATGAATCGAATCATGAATCATGAATTGAATAATGAATCATGAATTGAATCATGAATTATGAATCATGAATTGAAACATGAATCATGAATCATAAAATGAATCATGAATTGAATCATGAATCATGAATCATGAAATGATTCATGAATCATGAATTCAATTATGAATCATAAATCATGAATCATGAATTGAATCATGAATTAAATCATGAATTGAATCATGAATAGAATCATGATTCATGAATCATGAAATGAATCATGAATCAGGAATCATGAATCAAATCATGAATCATGATTTGAATCATGAATCATGAATCCAATCATGAATCATGAATCAGGAATCTAATCATGAATCATGAATTGAATCATAAATCATGAATTGTATCATGAATCATGAATTGAATCATGAATCATGAATTGAATCATAATTCGACTCATGAATCATGAATCGAATCATGAATCATGAATTGAATCATGAATCATGAATTGAATCATGAATCATGAATTGAATCATGAATAATGAATTGAATCATGAATTAAATAATGAATCATGAATTGAATCATGAATTGAATCGTGAATTGAATCATGAATCATGAAATAAATCATGAAATGAATCATGAATCATGATTCATGAATTGAATCATAAATCATGAATTGAATCATGAATCATGAATTGAATCATGAATCATGAATTGAATCATAATTCGACTCATGAATCATGAAATAAATCATGAATTGAATCATGAATCATGAATCATAAATTGAATCATGAATTGAATCATGATTCATGAATCATGAAATGAATCATGAATCAGGAATTGAATCATGAATCATGAATCATGAATCAAATCATGAATCATGAATCATGAATCGAATCATGAATCATGAATCATGAATCATGAATTGAATCATTAATCATTAATTGAATCATGAATCATGAATTGAATCATGAATCATGAATTGAATCATTAATCATGAATCATGAATTGAATCATGAATCATGAATTGAATTATGAATCATGAATTGAATCATGAATTGAATCAGGAATTGAAACATGAATCATGAATCATAAAATGAATCATGAATCATGAATCATGAATTGAATCATGAATCATGAATTGAATTATGAATCATGAATTGAATCATGAATTGAATCATGAATCATGAATCATGAAATGAATCATGAATCATGAATCATGAAATGAATCATGAATTGAATTATGATTCATTAATCATGAAATGAATCATGAATTGAATTATGATTCATTAATCATGAAATGAATCATAGATCAGGAATTGAATCATGAATCATGAATCATGAATCATGAATCGAATCATGAATCATGAATCATGAATCATGAATCATGAATCGAATCATGAATCACTAATCAAATTATGAATCATGAATCATGAATCTAATCATGAATCATGAATTGAATCATAAATCATGAATTGAATCATGAATCATGAATTGAATCATGAATCATGAATTGAATCATAATTCGACTTATGAATCATTAATCGAATCATGAATCATGAATTGAATCATGAATCATGAATTGAAGCATGAATCATGAATCATGAATTGAATCATGAATTGAATCATGAATCATGAATTGAATCATGAATTGAATCATGAATCATTAATTGAATCATGAATTAAATCATGAATTATGAATCATGAAATAAATCATGAAATGAATCATGAATTGAATCATGAATCACGAATTGAATTATAATTTGACTCATGAATCATGAATCGAATCATGAATCATGAATTGAATCATGAATCATGAATTGAATCATGAATCATGAATCATGAATTGAATCATGAATCACGAATTGAATTATAATTCGACTCATGAATCATGAATCGAATCATGAATCATGAATTGAATCATGAATCATGAATTCAATCATGAATCATGAATCATGAATTGAATCATGAATCATGAATTGAATCATGAATTGAATCATGAATTATGAATCATGAAATGAATCATGAAATGAATCATGAAATGAATCATGAATCATGAATCGAATCATGAATCATGAACTGAATCATGAATCGTAAATCATGAATTATGAATTGAATCATGAATCATAAATTGAATCATGAATCGAATAATGAATCATGAATCAAATCATGAATCGAATAATGAATCATGAATCGAATAATGAATCATGAATCGAATCATGAATCATAAATCATGAATTGAATCATAAATCAAGAATTGAATCATGAAGCATGAATCATGAATAATGAATTGAATCATGAATCATGAATTGAATCATTAATTGAATCATGATTCATGAATCATGAATCGAATCATGAATCATGAATCATGAATCATGAATTGAATCATGAAGCACGAATCATGAATCATGAAATTAATCATGAATCATGAACTGAATCATGAATCATGAATTGAATCATGAATCATGAATTGAATCTTAAATCATGAATCGAATCATGAATCATGAATTGAATAATGAATCATGAATTGAATCATGAATTATGAATCATGAATTGAAACATGAATCATGAATCATAAAATGAATCATGAATTGAATCATGAATCATGAATCATGAAATGATTCATGAATCATGAATTCAATTATGAATCATAAATCATGAATTGAATCATAAATCATGAATCATGAATTGAATCATGAATTAAATCATGAATTGAATCATGAATAGAATCATGATTCATGAATCATGAAATGAATCATGAATCAGGAATCATGAATCAAATCATGAATCATGATTTGAATCATGAATCATGAATCCAATCATGAATCATGAATCAGGAATCTAATCATGAATCATGAATTGAATCATAAATCATGAATTGAATCATGAATCATGAATTGAATCATGAATCATGAATTGAATCATAATTCGACTCATGAATCATGAATCGAATCATGAATCATGAATTGAATCATGAATCATGAATTGAATCATGAATCATGAATTGAATCATGAATAATGAATTGAATCATGAATTAAATAATGAATCATGAATTGAATCATGAATTGAATCGTGAATTGAATCATGAATCATGAAATAAATCATGAATCGTAAATCATGAATTATGAATTGAATCATGAATCATAAATTGAATCATGAATCGAATAATGAATCATGAATCAAATCATGAATCGAATAATGAATCATGAATCGAATAATGAATCATGAATCGAATCATGAATCATAAATCATGAATTGAATCATAAATCATGAATTGAATCATGAAGCATGAATCATGAATAATGAATTGAATCATGAATCAAGAATTGAATCATTAATTGAATCATGATTCATGAATCATGAATCGAATCATGAATCATGAATCATGAATCATGAATTGAATCATGAAGCACGAATCATGAATCATGAAATTAATCATGAATCATGAACTGAATCATGAATCATGAATTGAATCATGAATCATGAATTGAATCTTAAATCATGAATCGAATCATGAATCATGAATTGAATAATGAATCATGAATTGAATCATGAATTATGAATCATGAATTGAAACATGAATCATGAATCATAAAATGAATCATGAATTGAATCATGAATCATGAATCATGAAATGATTCATGAATCATGAATTCAATTATGAATCATAAATCATGAATTGAATCATAAATCATGAATCATGAATTGAATCATGAATTAAATCATGAATTGAATCATGAATAGAATCATGATTCATGAATCATGAAATGAATCATGAATCAGGAATCATGAATCAAATCATGAATCATGATTTGAATCATGAATCATGAATCCAATCATGAATCATGAATCAGGAATCTAATCATGAATCATGAATTGAATCATAAATCATGAATTGTATCATGAATCATGAATTGAATCATGAATCATGAATTGAATCATAATTCGACTCATGAATCATGAATCGAATCATGAATCATGAATTGAATCATGAATCATGAATTGAATCATGAATCATGAATTGAATCATGAATAATGAATTGAATCATGAATTAAATAATGAATCGAATCATGAATTGAATCGTGAATTGAATCATGAATCATGAAATAAATCATGAAATGAATCATGAATCATGATTCATGAATTGAATCATAAATCATGAATTGAATCATGAATCATGAATTGAATCATGAATCATGAATTGAATCATAATTCGACTCATGAATCATGAAATAAATCATGAATTGAATCATGAATCATGAATCATGAATTGAATCATGAATTGAATCATGATTCATGAATCATGAAATGAATCATGAATCAGGAATTGAATCATGAATCATGAATCATGAATCAAATCATGAATCATGAATCATGAATCGAATCATGAATCATGAATCATGAATCATGAATTGAATCATTAATCATTAATTGAATCATGAATCATGAATTGAATCATGAATCATGAATTGAATCATTAATCATGAATCATGAATTGAATCATGAATCATGAATTGAATTATGAATCATGAATTGAATCATGAATTGAATCAGGAATTGAAACATGAATCATGAATCATAAAATGAATCATGAATCATGAATCATGAATTGAATCATGAATCATGAATTGAATTATGAATCATGAATTGAATCATGAATTGAATCATGAATCATGAATCATGAAATGAATCATGAATCATGAATCATGAAATGAATCATGAATTGAATTATGATTCATTAATCATGAAATGAATCATGAATTGAATTATGATTCATTAATCATGAAATGAATCATAGATCAGGAATTGAATCATGAATCATGAATCATGAATCATGAATCGAATCATGAATCATGAATCATGAATCATGAATCATGAATCGAATCATGAATCATGAATCAAATTATGAATCATGAATCATGAATCTAATCATGAATCATGAATTGAATCATAAATCATGAATTGAATCATGAATCATGAATTGAATCATGAATCATGAATTGAATCATAATTCGACTTATGAATCATTAATCGAATCATGAATCATGAATTGAATCATGAATCATGAATTGAAGCATGAATCATGAATCATGAATTGAATCATGAATTGAATCATGAATCATGAATTGAATCATGAATTGAATCATGAATCATTAATTGAATCATGAATTAAATCATGAATTATGAATCATGAAATAAATCATGAAATGAATCATGAATTGAATCATGAATCACGAATTGAATTATAATTTGACTCATGAATCATGAATCGAATCATGAATCATGAATTGAATCATGAATCATGAATTGAATCATGAATCATGAATCATGAATTGAATCATGAATCACGAATTGAATTATAATTCGACTCATGAATCATGAATCGAATCATGAATCATGAATTGAATCATGAATCATGAATTCAATCATGAATCATGAATCATGAATTGAATCATGAATCATGAATTGAATCATGAATTGAATCATGAATTATGAATCATGAAATGAATCATGAAATGAATCATGAAATGAATCATGAATCATGAATCGAATCATGAATCATGAACTGAATCATGAATCGTAAATCATGAATTATGAATTGAATCATGAATCATAAATTGAATCATGAATCGAATAATGAATCATGAATCAAATCATGAATCGAATAATGAATCATGAATCGAATAATGAATCATGAATCGAATCATGAATCATAAATCATGAATTGAATCATAAATCATGAATTGAATCATGAAGCATGAATCATGAATAATGAATTGAATCATGAATCATGAATTGAATCATTAATTGAATCATGATTCATGAATCATGAATCGAATCATGAATCATGAATCATGAATCATGAATTGAATCATGAAGCACGAATCATGAATCATGAAATTAATCATGAATCATGAACTGAATCATGAATCATGAATTGAATCATGAATCATGAATTGAATCTTAAATCATGAATCGAATCATGAATCATGAATTGAATAATGAATCATGAATTGAATCATGAATTATGAATCATGAATTGAAACATGAATCATGAATCATAAAATGAATCATGAATTGAATCATGAATCATGAATCATGAAATGATTCATGAATCATGAATTCAATTATGAATCATAAATCATGAATTGAATCATAAATCATGAATCATGAATTGAATCATGAATTAAATCATGAATTGAATCATGAATAGAATCATGATTCATGAATCATGAAATGAATCATGAATCAGGAATCATGAATCAAATCATGAATCATGATTTGAATCATGAATCATGAATTGAATCATGAATCATGAATTGAATCATAATTCGACTCATGAATCATGAAATAAATCATGAATTGAATCATGAATCATGAATCATAAATTGAATCATGAATTGAATCATGATTCATGAATCATGAAATGAATCATGAATCAGGAATTGAATCATGAATCATGAATCATGAATCAAATCATGAATCATGAATCATGAATCGAATCATGAATCATGAATCATGAATCATGAATTGAATCATTAATCATTAATTGAATCATGAATCATGAATTGAATCATGAATCATGAATTGAATCATTAATCATGAATCATGAATTGAATCATGAATCATGAATTGAATTATGAATCATGAATTGAATCATGAATTGAATCAGGAATTGAAACATGAATCATGAATCATAAAATGAATCATGAATCATGAATCATGAATTGAATCATGAATCATGAATTGAATTATGAATCATGAATTGAATCATGAATTGAATCATGAATCATGAATCATGAAATGAATCATGAATCATGAATCATGAAATGAATCATGAATTGAATTATGATTCATTAATCATGAAATGAATCATGAATTGAATTATGATTCATTAATCATGAAATGAATCATAGATCAGGAATTGAATCATGAATCATGAATCATGAATCATGAATCGAATCATGAATCATGAATCATGAATCATGAATCATGAATCGAATCATGAATCACTAATCAAATTATGAATCATGAATCATGAATCTAATCATGAATCACGAATTGAATCATAAATCATGAATTGAATCATGAATCATGAATTGAATCATGAATCATGAATTGAATCATAATTCGACTTATGAATCATTAATCGAATCATGAATCATGAATTGAATCATGAATCATGAATTGAAGCATGAATCATGAATCATGAATTGAATCATGAATTGAATCATGAATCATGAATTGAATCATGAATTGAATCATGAATCATTAATTGAATCATGAATTAAATCATGAATTATGAATCATGAAATAAATCATGAAATGAATCATGAATTGAATCATGAATCACGAATTGAATTATAATTTGACTCATGAATCATGAATCGAATCATGAATCATGAATTGAATCATGAATCATGAATTGAATCATGAATCATGAATCATGAATTGAATCATGAATCACGAATTGAATTATAATTCGACTCATGAATCATGAATCGAATCATGAATCATGAATTGAATCATGAATCATGAATTCAATCATGAATCATGAATCATGAATTGAATCATGAATCATGAATTGAATCATGAATTGAATCATGAATTATGAATCATGAAATGAATCATGAAATGAATCATGAAATGAATCATGAATCATGAATCGAATCATGAATCATGAACTGAATCATGAATCGTAAATCATGAATTATGAATTGAATCATGAATCATAAATTGAATCATGAATCGAATAATGAATCATGAATCAAATCATGAATCGAATAATGAATCATGAATCGAATAATGAATCATGAATCGAATCATGAATCATAAATCATGAATTGAATCATAAATCAAGAATTGAATCATGAAGCATGAATCATGAATAATGAATTGAATCATGAATCATGAATTGAATCATTAATTGAATCATGATTCATGAATCATGAATCGAATCATGAATCATGAATCATGAATCATGAATTGAATCATGAAGCACGAATCATGAATCATGAAATTAATCATGAATCATGAACTGAATCATGAATCATGAATTGAAACATGAATCATGAATCATAAAATGAATCATGAATTGAATCATGAATCATGAATCATGAATTGAATCATGAATTGAATCATGATTCATGAATCATGAAATGAATCATGAATCAGGAATTGAATCATGAATCATGAATCATGAATCAAATCATGAATCATGAATCATGAATCGAATCATGAATCATGAATCATGAATCATGAATTGAATCATTAATCATTAATTGAATCATGAATCATGAATTGAATCATGAATCATGAATTGAATCATTAATCATGAATCATGAATTGAATCATGAATCATGAATTGAATTATGAATCATGAATTGAATCATGAATTGAATCAGGAATTGAAACATGAATCATGAATCATAAAATGAATCATGAATCATGAATCATGAATTGAATCATGAATCATGAATTGAATTATGAATCATGAATTGAATCATGAATTGAATCACGAATCATGAATCATGAAATGAATCATGAATCATGAATCATGAAATGAATCATGAATTGAATTATGATTCATTAATCATGAAATGAATCATGAATTGAATTATGATTCATTAATCATGAAATGAATCATAGATCAGGAATTGAATCATGAATCATGAATCATGAATCATGAATCGAATCATGAATCATGAATCATGAATCATGAATCATGAATCGAATCATGAATCATGAATCAAATTATGAATCATGAATCATGAATCTAATCATGAATCATGAATTGAATCATAAATCATGAATTGAATCATGAATCATGAATTGAATCATGAATCATGAATTGAATCATAATTCGACTTATGAATCATTAATCGAATCATGAATCATGAATTGAATCATGAATCATGAATTGAAGCATGAATCATGAATCATGAATTGAATCATGAATTGAATCATGAATCATGAATTGAATCATGAATTGAATCATGAATCATTAATTGAATCATGAATTAAATCATGAATTATGAATCATGAAATAAATCATGAAATGAATCATGAATTGAATCATGAATCACGAATTGAATTATAATTTGACTCATGAATCATGAATCGAATCATGAATCATGAATTGAATCATGAATCATGAATTGAATCATGAATCATGAATCATGAATTGAATCATGAGTCACGAATTGAATTATAATTCGACTCATGAATCATGAATCGAATCATGAATCATGAATTGAATCATGAATCATGAATTCAATCATGAATCATGAATCATGAATTGAATAATGAATCATGAATTGAATCATGAATTGAATCATGAATTATGAATCATGAAATGAATCATGAAATGAATCATGAAATGAATCATGAATCATGAATCGAATCATGAATCATGAACTGAATCATGAATCGTAAATCATGAATTATGAATTGAATCATGAATCATAAATTGAATCATGAATCGAATAATGAATCATGAATCAAATCATGAATCGAATAATGAATCATGAATCGAATAATGAATCATGAATCGAATCATGAATCATAAATCATGAATTGAATCATAAATCATGAATTGAATCATGAAGCATGAATCATGAATAATGAATTGAATCATGAATCATGAATTGAATCATTAATTGAATCATGATTCATGAATCATGAATCGAATCATGAATCATGAATCATGAATCATGAATTGAATCATGAAGCACGAATCATGAATCATGAAATTAATCATGAATCATGAACTGAATCATGAATCATGAATTGAATCATGAATCATGAATTGAATCTTAAATCATGAATCGAATCATGAATCATGAATTGAATAATGAATCATGAATTGAATCATGAATTATGAATCATGAATTGAAACATGAATCATGAATCATAAAATGAATCATGAATTGAATCATGAATCATGAATCATGAAATGATTCATGAATCATGAATTCAATTATGAATCATAAATCATGAATTGAATCATAAATCATGAATCATGAATTGAATCATGAATTAAATCATGAATTGAATCATGAATAGAATCATGATTCATGAATCATGAAATGAATCATGAATCAGGAATCATGAATCAAATCATGAATCATGATTTGAATCATGAATCATGAATCCAATCATGAATCATGAATCAGGAATCTAATCATGAATCATGAATTGAATCATAAATCATGAATTGTATCATGAATCATGAATTGAATCATGAATCATGAATTGAATCATAATTCGACTCATGAATCATGAATCGAATCATGAATCATGAATTGAATCATGAATCATGAATTGAATCATGAATCATGAATTGAATCATGAATAATGAATTGAATCATGAATTAAATAATGAATCATGAATTGAATCATGAATTGAATCGTGAATTGAATCATGAATCATGAAATAAATCATGAAATGAATCATGAATCATGATTCATG
Source organism: Mixophyes australis (assembly GCA_036250195.1). Taxonomy (NCBI): domain Eukaryota; kingdom Metazoa; phylum Chordata; class Amphibia; order Anura; family Limnodynastidae; genus Mixophyes; species Mixophyes australis. Next base: position 428,822 of record JAVHZZ010000034.1, read on the forward strand.
AATTGAATCATAAATCATGAATTGAATCATGAATCATGAATTGAATCATGAATCATGAATTGAATCATAATTCGACTCATGAATCATGAAATAAATCATGAATTGAATCATGAATCATGAATCATAAATTGAATCATGAATTGAATCATGATTCATGAATCATGAAATGAATCATGAATCAGGAATTGAATCATGAATCATGAATCATGAATCAAATCATGAATCATGAATCATGAATCGAATCATGAATCATGAATCATGAATCATGAATTGAATCATTAATCATTAATTGAATCATGAATCATGAATTGAATCATGAATCATGAATTGAATCATTAATCATGAATCATGAATTGAATCATGAATCATGAATTGAATTATGAATCATGAATTGAATCATGAATTGAATCAGGAATTGAAACATGAATCATGAATCATAAAATGAATCATGAATCATGAATCATGAATTGAATCATGAATCATGAATTGAATTATGAATCATGAATTGAATCATGAATTGAATCATGAATCATGAATCATGAAATGAATCATGAATCATGAATCATGAAATGAATCATGAATTGAATTATGATTCATTAATCATGAAATGAATCATGAATTGAATTATGATTCATTAATCATGAAATGAATCATAGATCAGGAATTGAATCATGAATCATGAATCATGAATCATGAATCGAATCATGAATCATGAATCATGAATCATGAATCATGAATCGAATCATGAATCACTAATCAAATTATGAATCATGAATCATGAATCTAATCATGAATCATGAATTGAATCATAAATCATGAATTGAATCATGAATCATGAATTGAATCATGAATCATGAATTGAATCATAATTCGACTTATGAATCATTAATCGAATCATGAATCATGAATTGAATCATGAATCATGAATTGAAGCATGAATCATGAATCATGAATTGAATCATGAATTGAATCATGAATCATGAATTGAATCATGAATTGAATCATGAATCATTAATTGAATCATGAATTAAATCATGAATTATGAATCATGAAATAAATCATGAAATGAATCATGAATTGAATCATGAATCACGAATTGAATTATAATTTGACTCATGAATCATGAATCGAATCATGAATCATGAATTGAATCATGAATCATGAATTGAATCATGAATCATGAATCATGAATTGAATCATGAATCACGAATTGAATTATAATTCGACTCATGAATCATGAATCGAATCATGAATCATGAATTGAATCATGAATCATGAATTCAATCATGAATCATGAATCATGAATTGAATCATGAATCATGAATTGAATCATGAATTGAATCATGAATTATGAATCATGAAATGAATCATGAAATGAATCATGAAATGAATCATGAATCATGAATCGAATCATGAATCATGAACTGAATCATGAATCGTAAATCATGAATTATGAATTGAATCATGAATCATAAATTGAATCATGAATCGAATAATGAATCATGAATCAAATCATGAATCGAATAATGAATCATGAATCGAATAATGAATCATGAATCGAATCATGAATCATAAATCATGAATTGAATCATAAATCAAGAATTGAATCATGAAGCATGAATCATGAATAATGAATTGAATCATGAATCATGAATTGAATCATTAATTGAATCATGATTCATGAATCATGAATCGAATCATGAATCATGAATCATGAATCATGAATTGAATCATGAAGCACGAATCATGAATCATGAAATTAATCATGAATCATGAACTGAATCATGAATCATGAATTGAATCATGAATCATGAATTGAATCTTAAATCATGAATCGAATCATGAATCATGAATTGAATAATGAATCATGAATTGAATCATGAATTATGAATCATGAATTGAAACATGAATCATGAATCATAAAATGAATCATGAATTGAATCATGAATCATGAATCATGAAATGATTCATGAATCATGAATTCAATTATGAATCATAAATCATGAATTGAATCATAAATCATGAATCATGAATTGAATCATGAATTAAATCATGAATTGAATCATGAATAGAATCATGATTCATGAATCATGAAATGAATCATGAATCAGGAATCATGAATCAAATCATGAATCATGATTTGAATCATGAATCATGAATCCAATCATGAATCATGAATCAGGAATCTAATCATGAATCATGAATTGAATCATAAATCATGAATTGAATCATGAATCATGAATTGAATCATGAATCATGAATTGAATCATAATTCGACTCATGAATCATGAATCGAATCATGAATCATGAATTGAATCATGAATCATGAATTGAATCATGAATCATGAATTGAATCATGAATAATGAATTGAATCATGAATTAAATAATGAATCATGAATTGAATCATGAATTGAATCGTGAATTGAATCATGAATCATGAAATAAATCATGAATCGTAAATCATGAATTATGAATTGAATCATGAATCATAAATTGAATCATGAATCGAATAATGAATCATGAATCAAATCATGAATCGAATAATGAATCATGAATCGAATAATGAATCATGAATCGAATCATGAATCATAAATCATGAATTGAATCATAAATCATGAATTGAATCATGAAGCATGAATCATGAATAATGAATTGAATCATGAATCAAGAATTGAATCATTAATTGAATCATGATTCATGAATCATGAATCGAATCATGAATCATGAATCATGAATCATGAATTGAATCATGAAGCACGAATCATGAATCATGAAATTAATCATGAATCATGAACTGAATCATGAATCATGAATTGAATCATGAATCATGAATTGAATCTTAAATCATGAATCGAATCATGAATCATGAATTGAATAATGAATCATGAATTGAATCATGAATTATGAATCATGAATTGAAACATGAATCATGAATCATAAAATGAATCATGAATTGAATCATGAATCATGAATCATGAAATGATTCATGAATCATGAATTCAATTATGAATCATAAATCATGAATTGAATCATAAATCATGAATCATGAATTGAATCATGAATTAAATCATGAATTGAATCATGAATAGAATCATGATTCATGAATCATGAAATGAATCATGAATCAGGAATCATGAATCAAATCATGAATCATGATTTGAATCATGAATCATGAATCCAATCATGAATCATGAATCAGGAATCTAATCATGAATCATGAATTGAATCATAAATCATGAATTGTATCATGAATCATGAATTGAATCATGAATCATGAATTGAATCATAATTCGACTCATGAATCATGAATCGAATCATGAATCATGAATTGAATCATGAATCATGAATTGAATCATGAATCATGAATTGAATCATGAATAATGAATTGAATCATGAATTAAATAATGAATCGAATCATGAATTGAATCGTGAATTGAATCATGAATCATGAAATAAATCATGAAATGAATCATGAATCATGATTCATGAATTGAATCATAAATCATGAATTGAATCATGAATCATGAATTGAATCATGAATCATGAATTGAATCATAATTCGACTCATGAATCATGAAATAAATCATGAATTGAATCATGAATCATGAATCATGAATTGAATCATGAATTGAATCATGATTCATGAATCATGAAATGAATCATGAATCAGGAATTGAATCATGAATCATGAATCATGAATCAAATCATGAATCATGAATCATGAATCGAATCATGAATCATGAATCATGAATCATGAATTGAATCATTAATCATTAATTGAATCATGAATCATGAATTGAATCATGAATCATGAATTGAATCATTAATCATGAATCATGAATTGAATCATGAATCATGAATTGAATTATGAATCATGAATTGAATCATGAATTGAATCAGGAATTGAAACATGAATCATGAATCATAAAATGAATCATGAATCATGAATCATGAATTGAATCATGAATCATGAATTGAATTATGAATCATGAATTGAATCATGAATTGAATCATGAATCATGAATCATGAAATGAATCATGAATCATGAATCATGAAATGAATCATGAATTGAATTATGATTCATTAATCATGAAATGAATCATGAATTGAATTATGATTCATTAATCATGAAATGAATCATAGATCAGGAATTGAATCATGAATCATGAATCATGAATCATGAATCGAATCATGAATCATGAATCATGAATCATGAATCATGAATCGAATCATGAATCATGAATCAAATTATGAATCATGAATCATGAATCTAATCATGAATCATGAATTGAATCATAAATCATGAATTGAATCATGAATCATGAATTGAATCATGAATCATGAATTGAATCATAATTCGACTTATGAATCATTAATCGAATCATGAATCATGAATTGAATCATGAATCATGAATTGAAGCATGAATCATGAATCATGAATTGAATCATGAATTGAATCATGAATCATGAATTGAATCATGAATTGAATCATGAATCATTAATTGAATCATGAATTAAATCATGAATTATGAATCATGAAATAAATCATGAAATGAATCATGAATTGAATCATGAATCACGAATTGAATTATAATTTGACTCATGAATCATGAATCGAATCATGAATCATGAATTGAATCATGAATCATGAATTGAATCATGAATCATGAATCATGAATTGAATCATGAATCACGAATTGAATTATAATTCGACTCATGAATCATGAATCGAATCATGAATCATGAATTGAATCATGAATCATGAATTCAATCATGAATCATGAATCATGAATTGAATCATGAATCATGAATTGAATCATGAATTGAATCATGAATTATGAATCATGAAATGAATCATGAAATGAATCATGAAATGAATCATGAATCATGAATCGAATCATGAATCATGAACTGAATCATGAATCGTAAATCATGAATTATGAATTGAATCATGAATCATAAATTGAATCATGAATCGAATAATGAATCATGAATCAAATCATGAATCGAATAATGAATCATGAATCGAATAATGAATCATGAATCGAATCATGAATCATAAATCATGAATTGAATCATAAATCATGAATTGAATCATGAAGCATGAATCATGAATAATGAATTGAATCATGAATCATGAATTGAATCATTAATTGAATCATGATTCATGAATCATGAATCGAATCATGAATCATGAATCATGAATCATGAATTGAATCATGAAGCACGAATCATGAATCATGAAATTAATCATGAATCATGAACTGAATCATGAATCATGAATTGAATCATGAATCATGAATTGAATCTTAAATCATGAATCGAATCATGAATCATGAATTGAATAATGAATCATGAATTGAATCATGAATTATGAATCATGAATTGAAACATGAATCATGAATCATAAAATGAATCATGAATTGAATCATGAATCATGAATCATGAAATGATTCATGAATCATGAATTCAATTATGAATCATAAATCATGAATTGAATCATAAATCATGAATCATGAATTGAATCATGAATTAAATCATGAATTGAATCATGAATAGAATCATGATTCATGAATCATGAAATGAATCATGAATCAGGAATCATGAATCAAATCATGAATCATGATTTGAATCATGAATCATGAATTGAATCATGAATCATGAATTGAATCATAATTCGACTCATGAATCATGAAATAAATCATGAATTGAATCATGAATCATGAATCATAAATTGAATCATGAATTGAATCATGATTCATGAATCATGAAATGAATCATGAATCAGGAATTGAATCATGAATCATGAATCATGAATCAAATCATGAATCATGAATCATGAATCGAATCATGAATCATGAATCATGAATCATGAATTGAATCATTAATCATTAATTGAATCATGAATCATGAATTGAATCATGAATCATGAATTGAATCATTAATCATGAATCATGAATTGAATCATGAATCATGAATTGAATTATGAATCATGAATTGAATCATGAATTGAATCAGGAATTGAAACATGAATCATGAATCATAAAATGAATCATGAATCATGAATCATGAATTGAATCATGAATCATGAATTGAATTATGAATCATGAATTGAATCATGAATTGAATCATGAATCATGAATCATGAAATGAATCATGAATCATGAATCATGAAATGAATCATGAATTGAATTATGATTCATTAATCATGAAATGAATCATGAATTGAATTATGATTCATTAATCATGAAATGAATCATAGATCAGGAATTGAATCATGAATCATGAATCATGAATCATGAATCGAATCATGAATCATGAATCATGAATCATGAATCATGAATCGAATCATGAATCACTAATCAAATTATGAATCATGAATCATGAATCTAATCATGAATCACGAATTGAATCATAAATCATGAATTGAATCATGAATCATGAATTGAATCATGAATCATGAATTGAATCATAATTCGACTTATGAATCATTAATCGAATCATGAATCATGAATTGAATCATGAATCATGAATTGAAGCATGAATCATGAATCATGAATTGAATCATGAATTGAATCATGAATCATGAATTGAATCATGAATTGAATCATGAATCATTAATTGAATCATGAATTAAATCATGAATTATGAATCATGAAATAAATCATGAAATGAATCATGAATTGAATCATGAATCACGAATTGAATTATAATTTGACTCATGAATCATGAATCGAATCATGAATCATGAATTGAATCATGAATCATGAATTGAATCATGAATCATGAATCATGAATTGAATCATGAATCACGAATTGAATTATAATTCGACTCATGAATCATGAATCGAATCATGAATCATGAATTGAATCATGAATCATGAATTCAATCATGAATCATGAATCATGAATTGAATCATGAATCATGAATTGAATCATGAATTGAATCATGAATTATGAATCATGAAATGAATCATGAAATGAATCATGAAATGAATCATGAATCATGAATCGAATCATGAATCATGAACTGAATCATGAATCGTAAATCATGAATTATGAATTGAATCATGAATCATAAATTGAATCATGAATCGAATAATGAATCATGAATCAAATCATGAATCGAATAATGAATCATGAATCGAATAATGAATCATGAATCGAATCATGAATCATAAATCATGAATTGAATCATAAATCAAGAATTGAATCATGAAGCATGAATCATGAATAATGAATTGAATCATGAATCATGAATTGAATCATTAATTGAATCATGATTCATGAATCATGAATCGAATCATGAATCATGAATCATGAATCATGAATTGAATCATGAAGCACGAATCATGAATCATGAAATTAATCATGAATCATGAACTGAATCATGAATCATGAATTGAATCATGAATCATGAATTGAATCTTAAATCATGAATCGAATCATGAATCATGAATTGAATAATGAATCATGAATTGAATCATGAATTATGAATCATGAATTGAAACATGAATCATGAATCATAAAATGAATCATGAATTGAATCATGAATCATGAATCATGAAATGATTCATGAATCATGAATTCAATTATGAATCATAAATCATGAATTGAATCATAAATCATGAATCATGAATTGAATCATGAATTAAATCATGAATTGAATCATGAATAGAATCATGATTCATGAATCATGAAATGAATCATGAATCAGGAATCATGAATCAAATCATGAATCATGATTTGAATCATGAATCATGAATCCAATCATGAATCATGAATCAGGAATCTAATCATGAATCATGAATTGAATCATAAATCATGAATTGAATCATGAATCATGAATTGAATCATGAATCATGAATTGAATCATAATTCGACTCATGAATCATGAATCGAATCATGAATCATGAATTGAATCATGAATCATGAATTGAATCATGAATCATGAATTGAATCATGAATAATGAATTGAATCATGAATTAAATAATGAATCATGAATTGAATCATGAATTGAATCGTGAATTGAATCATGAATCATGAAATAAATCATGAATCGTAAATCATGAATTATGAATTGAATCATGAATCATAAATTGAATCATGAATCGAATAATGAATCATGAATCAAATCATGAATCGAATAATGAATCATGAATCGAATAATGAATCATGAATCGAATCATGAATCATAAATCATGAATTGAATCATAAATCATGAATTGAATCATGAAGCATGAATCATGAATAATGAATTGAATCATGAATCAAGAATTGAATCATTAATTGAATCATGATTCATGAATCATGAATCGAATCATGAATCATGAATCATGAATCATGAATTGAATCATGAAGCACGAATCATGAATCATGAAATTAATCATGAATCATGAACTGAATCATGAATCATGAATTGAATCATGAATCATGAATTGAATCTTAAATCATGAATCGAATCATGAATCATGAATTGAATAATGAATCATGAATTGAATCATGAATTATGAATCATGAATTGAAACATGAATCATGAATCATAAAATGAATCATGAATTGAATCATGAATCATGAATCATGAAATGATTCATGAATCATGAATTCAATTATGAATCATAAATCATGAATTGAATCATAAATCATGAATCATGAATTGAATCATGAATTAAATCATGAATTGAATCATGAATAGAATCATGATTCATGAATCATGAAATGAATCATGAATCAGGAATCATGAATCAAATCATGAATCATGATTTGAATCATGAATCATGAATCCAATCATGAATCATGAATCAGGAATCTAATCATGAATCATGAATTGAATCATAAATCATGAATTGTATCATGAATCATGAATTGAATCATGAATCATGAATTGAATCATAATTCGACTCATGAATCATGAATCGAATCATGAATCATGAATTGAATCATGAATCATGAATTGAATCATGAATCATGAATTGAATCATGAATAATGAATTGAATCATGAATTAAATAATGAATCGAATCATGAATTGAATCGTGAATTGAATCATGAATCATGAAATAAATCATGAAATGAATCATGAATCATGATTCATGAATTGAATCATAAATCATGAATTGAATCATGAATCATGAATTGAATCATGAATCATGAATTGAATCATAATTCGACTCATGAATCATGAAATAAATCATGAATTGAATCATGAATCATGAATCATGAATTGAATCATGAATTGAATCATGATTCATGAATCATGAAATGAATCATGAATCAGGAATTGAATCATGAATCATGAATCATGAATCAAATCATGAATCATGAATCATGAATCGAATCATGAATCATGAATCATGAATCATGAATTGAATCATTAATCATTAATTGAATCATGAATCATGAATTGAATCATGAATCATGAATTGAATCATTAATCATGAATCATGAATTGAATCATGAATCATGAATTGAATTATGAATCATGAATTGAATCATGAATTGAATCAGGAATTGAAACATGAATCATGAATCATAAAATGAATCATGAATCATGAATCATGAATTGAATCATGAATCATGAATTGAATTATGAATCATGAATTGAATCATGAATTGAATCATGAATCATGAATCATGAAATGAATCATGAATCATGAATCATGAAATGAATCATGAATTGAATTATGATTCATTAATCATGAAATGAATCATGAATTGAATTATGATTCATTAATCATGAAATGAATCATAGATCAGGAATTGAATCATGAATCATGAATCATGAATCATGAATCGAATCATGAATCATGAATCATGAATCATGAATCATGAATCGAATCATGAATCATGAATCAAATTATGAATCATGAATCATGAATCTAATCATGAATCATGAATTGAATCATAAATCATGAATTGAATCATGAATCATGAATTGAATCATGAATCATGAATTGAATCATAATTCGACTTATGAATCATTAATCGAATCATGAATCATGAATTGAATCATGAATCATGAATTGAAGCATGAATCATGAATCATGAATTGAATCATGAATTGAATCATGAATCATGAATTGAATCATGAATTGAATCATGAATCATTAATTGAATCATGAATTAAATCATGAATTATGAATCATGAAATAAATCATGAAATGAATCATGAATTGAATCATGAATCACGAATTGAATTATAATTTGACTCATGAATCATGAATCGAATCATGAATCATGAATTGAATCATGAATCATGAATTGAATCATGAATCATGAATCATGAATTGAATCATGAATCACGAATTGAATTATAATTCGACTCATGAATCATGAATCGAATCATGAATCATGAATTGAATCATGAATCATGAATTCAATCATGAATCATGAATCATGAATTGAATCATGAATCATGAATTGAATCATGAATTGAATCATGAATTATGAATCATGAAATGAATCATGAAATGAATCATGAAATGAATCATGAATCATGAATCGAATCATGAATCATGAACTGAATCATGAATCGTAAATCATGAATTATGAATTGAATCATGAATCATAAATTGAATCATGAATCGAATAATGAATCATGAATCAAATCATGAATCGAATAATGAATCATGAATCGAATAATGAATCATGAATCGAATCATGAATCATAAATCATGAATTGAATCATAAATCATGAATTGAATCATGAAGCATGAATCATGAATAATGAATTGAATCATGAATCATGAATTGAATCATTAATTGAATCATGATTCATGAATCATGAATCGAATCATGAATCATGAATCATGAATCATGAATTGAATCATGAAGCACGAATCATGAATCATGAAATTAATCATGAATCATGAACTGAATCATGAATCATGAATTGAATCATGAATCATGAATTGAATCTTAAATCATGAATCGAATCATGAATCATGAATTGAATAATGAATCATGAATTGAATCATGAATTATGAATCATGAATTGAAACATGAATCATGAATCATAAAATGAATCATGAATTGAATCATGAATCATGAATCATGAAATGATTCATGAATCATGAATTCAATTATGAATCATAAATCATGAATTGAATCATAAATCATGAATCATGAATTGAATCATGAATTAAATCATGAATTGAATCATGAATAGAATCATGATTCATGAATCATGAAATGAATCATGAATCAGGAATCATGAATCAAATCATGAATCATGATTTGAATCATGAATCATGAATCCAATCATGAATCATGAATCAGGAATCTAATCATGAATCATGAATTGAATCATAAATCATGAATTGAATCATGAATCATGAATTGAATCATGAATCATGAATTGAATCATAATTCGACTCATGAATCATGAATCGAATCATGAATCATGAATTGAATCATGAATCATGAATTGAATCATGAATCATGAATTGAATCATGAATAATGAATTGAATTATGAATTAAATAATGAATCATGAATTGAATCATGAATTGAATCGTGAATTGAATCATGAATCATGAAATAAATCATGAAATGAATCATGAATCATGATTCATGAATTGAATCATAAATCATGAATTGAATCATGAATCATGAATTGAATCATGAATCATGAATTGAATCATAATTCGACTCATGAATCATGAAATAAATCATGAAATGAATCATGAATCATGAATTGAATCATAAATCATGAATTGAATCATGAATCATGAATGGAATCATGAATCATGAATTGAATCATAATTCGACTCATGAATCATGAATCGAATCATGAATCATGAATTGAATCATGAATCATGAAATTAATCATGAATCATGAATTGAATCATGAATCATAAATTGAATCATGAATTATGAATCATGAAATGAATCATGAATCATGAATCGAATCATGAATCTTGAACTGAATCATGAATCATGAATTGAATCATGAATTGAATCATGAATCATGAATTAAATCTTGAATCATGAATCGAAATATGAATCATGAATTGAATCATGAATCATGAATCATGAATTGAATCATGAAGCATGAATCATGAATCATGAAATTAATCATGAATCATGAAATTAATCATGAATCATGAACTGAATCATGAATCATGAATTGAATCATGAATCATGAATTAAATCTTGAATCATGAATCGAAATATGAATCATGAATTGAATCATAAATCATGAATCATGAATTGAATCATGAATCATGAATCATGAATTGAAACATAAATCATGAATCATAAAATGAATCATGAATTGAATCATGAATCAAGAATCATGAATTGAATCATGAATTGAATCAAGATTCATGAAGCATGAAATGAATCATGAATCAGGAATTGAATCATGAATCATGAATCATGAATCAAATCATGAATCATGAATCATGAATCGAATCATGAATCATGAATCATGAATCATAAATCGAATCATGAATCATGAATCATGAATCATGAATCGAATCATGAATCATTAATTGAATCATAAATCATGAATTGTATCATAAATCATGAATTGAATCAAGAATCATGAATCGAATCATAATTCGACTCATGAATCATGAATCGAATCATGAATCATGAATTGAATCATGAATCATGAATCGAATCATGAATCATTAATTGAATCATAAATCATGAATTGTATCATAAATCATGAATTGAATCAAGAATCATGAATCGAATCATAATTCGACTCATGAATCATGAATCGAATCATGAATCATGAATTGAATCATGAATCATGAATTGAATCATGAAACATGACTCATGAAATGAATCATGAAATGAATCATGAATCATGATTCATGATTTGAATCACGAATCATGAATTGAATCATGAATCGAATCATGAATCGAATCATGAATCATGAATTGAATCATTATTTGAATCATGAATCATGAATCATGAATTGAATCATAAATTGAATCATGAATCATGAAATGAATCATGAAATGAATCATGAAATGAATCATGAATCATGAATTAAATCATGAATTGAATCATTATTTAAATCATTAATCATGAATCATGAATTGAATCATGAATCATGAATCATGAAATGAATCATGAATCATGAATCATTAATTGAATCTTGAATCATGAATCGTGATTCGAATCATGAATCATGAATCGAATCATGAATCATGAATCAAATCATGAATCGTGATTCGAATCATGAATCATGAATCGAATCATGAATCATGAATTGATTCATGAATTGAATCATGATTCATGAATCATGAATTGAATCATGAATCATGAAATGAATCATGAATCATGAATTGAATCATGAATTCAATCATGATTCATGAATCATGAATTGAATCATGAATTATGAATCATGAAATGAATCATGAATCATGAATCGAATCATGAATCATGAACTGAATCATGAATCAAATCATGAATCATGAATTTAATCATGAATCATGAATTGAATCATAAATCATGAATTGAATCATGAATTGAATCATGAATCATGAATCATGAAATGAATCATGAATCATGAATCATGAAATGAATCATGAATTGAATTATGATTCATTAATCATGAAATGAATCATGAATTGAATTATGATTCATTAATCTTGAAATGAATCATAAATCAGGAATTGAATCATGAATCATGAATCGAATCATGAATCATGAATTGAATCATAATTCGACTCATGAATCATGAATCGAATCATGAATCATGAATTGAATCATGAATCATGAAATGAATCATGAATCATGAATCATGAATTAAATCATGAATCATAAATTGAATCATGAATTATGAATCATGAAATGAATCATGAATCATGAATCGAATCATGAATCATGAACTGAATCATGAATCTTGAATTGAATCATGAATCATAAATTGAATCATGAATGGAATAATGAATCATGAATTGAATCATGAATCATAAATCATGAATCATGAATCGAATCATGAATCATGAATTGAATCATGAAGCATGAATAATGAATCATGAATTGAATCATGAATCATGAATTGAATCATGAATCATAAATCATGAATTGAATCATGAAGCATGAATCATGAATCATGAAATTAATCATGAATCATGAAATTAATCATGAATCATGAACTGAATCATGAATCATGAATTGAATCATGAATCATGAATTAAATCTTGAATCATGAATCGAAATATGAATCATGAATTGAATCATGAATCATGAATCATGAATTGAATCATGAATCATGAATCATGAATTGAAACATGAATCATGAATCATAAAATGAATCATGAATTGAATCATGAATCAAGAATCATGAATTGAATCATGAATTGAATCATGATTCATGAATCATGAAATGAATCATGAATCAGGAATTGAATCATGAATTGAATCATGATTCATGAATCATGAAATGAATCAGGAATCAGGAATTGAATCATGAATCATGAATCATGAAATGAATCATGAATCATGAATCATGAATTGAATCATGATTCATGAATCATGAAATGAATCATGAATCAGGAATTGAATCATGAATCATGAATCATGAAATGAATCATGAATCATGAATCATGAATTGAATCATGAATCATAAATTGAATCATGAATTATGAATCATGAAATGAATCATGAATCGAATCATGAATCATGAACTGAATCATGAATCTTGAATTGAATCATGAATCATAAATTGAATCATGAATGGAATAATGAATCATGAATTGAATCATGAATCATAAATCATGAATCATGAATCGAATCATGAATCATGAATTGAATCATGAAGCATGAATCATGAATCATGAATTGAATCATGAATCATGAATTAAATCATGAATCATGAATTGAATCATGAATCATGAATTAAATCTTGAATCATGAATCGAAATATGAATCATGAATTGAATCATGAATCATGAATCATGAATTGAATCATGAAGCATGAATCATGAAATTAATCATGAATCATGAAATTAATCATGAATCATGAACTGAATCATGAATCATGAATTGAATCATGAATCATGAATTAAATCTTGAATCATGAATCGAAATATGAATCATGAATTGAATCATAATCATGAATCATGAATTGAATCATAATTCGACTCATGAATCATGAATCGAATCATGAATCATGAATTGAATCATGAATCATGAAATGAATCATGAATCATGAATCATGAATTGAATCATGAATCATAAATTGAATCATGAATTATGAATCATGAAATGAATCATGAATCATGAATCGAATCATGAATCATGAACTGAATCATGAATCTTGAATTGAATCATGAATCATAAATTGAATCATGAATGGAATAATGAATCATGAATTGAATCATGAATCATAAATCATGAATCATGAATCGAATCATGAATCATGAATTGAATCATGAAGCATGAATCATGAATTGAATCATGAATCATGAATATAATCATAAATCATAAATCATGAATTGAATCATGAAGCATGAATCATTAATCATGAAATTAATCATGAATCATGAAATTAATCATGAATCATGAACTGAATCATGAATCATGAATTGAATCATGAATCATGAATTAAATCTTGAATCATGAATCGAAATATGAATCATGAATTGAATCATGAATCATGAATCATGAATTGAATCATGAATCATGAATCATGAATTGAAACATGAATCATGAATCATAAAATGAATCATGAATTGAATCATGAATCAAGAATCATGAATTGAATCATGAATTGAATCATGATTCATGAATCATGAAATGAATCATGAATCAGGAATTGAATCATGAATTGAATCATGATTCATGAATCATGAAATAAATCATGAATCAGGAATTGAATCATGAATCATGAATCATGAAATGAATCATGAATCATGAATCATGAATTGAATCATGAATTATAAATTGAATCATGAATTATGAATCATGAAATGAATCATGAATCGAATCATGAATCATGAACTGAATCATGAATCTTGAATTGAATCATGAATCATAAATTGAATCATGAATGGAATAATGAATCATGAATTGAATCATGAATCATAAATCATGAATCATGAATCGAATCATGAATCATGAATTGAATCATGAAGCATGAATCATGAATCATGAATTGAATCATAAATCATGAATTGAATCATGAATCATGAATTAAATCATGAATCATGAATTAAATCTTGAATCATGAATCGAAATATGAATCATGAATTGAATCATGAATCATGAATCATGAATTGAATCATGAAGCATGAATCATGAAATTAATCATGAATCATGAAATTAATCATGAATCATGAACTGAATCATGAATCATGAATTGAATCATGAATCATGAATTAAATCTTGAATCATGAATCGAAATATGAATCATGAATTAAATCATGAATCATGAATCATGAATTGAATCATGAATCATGAATCATGAATTGAAACATGAATCATGAATCATAAAATGAATCATGAATTGAATCATGAATCAAGAATCATGAATTGAATCATGAATTGAATCATGATTCATGAATCATGAATCAAATCATGAATCATGAATCATGAATCGAATCATGAATCATGAATCGAAACATGAATCATGAATTATGAATCGAATCATGAATCATTAATTGAATCATGAATCGAATCATGAATCATGAATCATGAATCATGAATCGAATCATGTATCATTAATTGAATCATAAATCATGAATTGTATCATAAATCATGAATTGAATCAAGAATAATGAATCGAATCATAATTCGACTCATGAATCATGAATCGAATCATGAATCATGAATTGAATCATGAATCATGAATTGAATCATGAAACATGAATCATGAAATGAATCATGAAATGAATCATGAATCATGATTCATGAATTGAATCACGAATCATAAATTGAATCATGAATCGAATCATGAATCATGAATTGAATCATTATTTGAATCATGAATCATGAATCATGAATTGAATCATAAATTGAATCATGAATCATGAAATGAATCATGAAATGAATCATGAATCATGAATTAAATCATGAATCATGAATTGAATCATTATTTGAATCATATATCATGAATCATGAATTGAATCATGATTCATGAATCATGAAATGAATCATGAATTGAATCATGAATTGAATCATGAATCATGAATCATGAAATTAATCATGAATCATGAATTGAATCATGAATTGAATCATGATTCATGAATCATGAATTATGAATCATGAATGGAATAATGAATCATGAATTGAATCATGAATCATAAATCATGAATCATGAATCGAATCATGAATCATGAATTGAATCATGAAGCATGAATCATGAATTGAATCATGAATCATGAATTGAATCATGAATCATAAATCATGAATTGAATCATGAAGCATGAATCATGAATCATGAAATTAATCATGAATCATGAAATTAATCATGAATCATGAACTGAATCATGAATCATGAATTGAATCATGAATCATGAATTAAATCTTGAATCATTAATCGAAATATGAATCATGAATTGAATCATGAATCATGAATCATGAATTGAATCATGAAGCATGAATCATGAATCATGAAACTAATCATGAATCATGAAATTAATCATGAATCATGAACTGAATCATGAATCATGAATTGAATCATGAATCATGAATTAAATCTTGAATCATGAATCGAAATATGAATCATGAATTGAATCATGAATCATGAATCATGAATTGAATCATGAATCATGAATCATGAATTGAAACATGAATCATGAATCATAAAATGAATCATGAATTGAATCATGAATCAAGAATCATGAATTGAATCATGAATTGAATCATGATTCATGAATCATGAAATGAATCATGAATCAGGAATTGAATCATGAATCATAAATTGAATCATGAATTGGATCATGAATCATGAATCATGAAATGAATCATGAATCATGAATCATGAAATGAATCATGAATTGAATTATGATTCATTAATCATGAAATGAATCATGAATTGAATTATGATTCATTAATCTTGAAATGAATCATAAATCAGGAATTGAATCATGAATCATGAATCGAATCATGAATCATGAATTGAATCATAATTCGACTCATGAATCATGAATCGAATCATGAATCATGAAATGAATCATGAATTATGAAATGAATCATGAATCATGAATCATGAATTGAATCATGAATCATAAATTGAATCATGAATATTGAATCATGAAATGAATCATGAATCATGAATCGAATCATGAATCATGAACTGAATCATGAATCTTGAATTGAATCATGAATCATAAATTGAATCATGAATGGAATAATGAATCATGAATTGAATCATGAATCATAAATCATGAATCATGAATCGAATCATGAATCATGAATTGAATCATGAAGCATGAATCATGAATCATGAATTGAATCATGAATCATGAATTTAATCATGAATCATAAATCATGAATTGAATCATGAAGCATGAATCATGAATCATGAAATTAATCATGAATCATGAAATTAATCATGAATCATGAACTGAATCATGAATCATGAATTGAATCATGAATCATGAATTAAATCTTGAATCATGAATCGAAATATGAATCATGAATTGAATCATGAATCATGAATTGAATCATGAAGCATGAATCATGAATCATGAAATTAATCATGAATCATGAAATTAATCATGAATCATGAACTGAATCATGAATCATGAATTGAATCAAGAATCATGAATTAAATCTTGAATCATGAATCGAAATATGAATCATGAATTGAATCATGAATCATGAATCATGAATTGAATCATGAATCATGAATCATGAATTGAAACATGAATCATGAATCATAAAATGAATCATGAATTGAATCATGAATCAAGAATCATGATTTGAATCATGAATTGAATCATGATTCATGAATCATGAAATGAATCATGAATCAGGAATTGAATCATGAATTATGAATCATGAAATGAATCATGAATCATGAATTGAATCATGAATCATAAATTGAATCATGAATTATGAATCATGAAATGAATCATGAATCATGAATCGAATCATGAATCATGAACTGAATCATGAATCTTGAATTGAATCATGAATCATAAATTGAATCATGAATGGAATAATGAATCATGAATTGAATCATGAATCATAAATCATGAATCATGAATCGAATCATGAATCATGAATTGAATCATGAAGCATGAATCATGAAACATGAATTGAATCATGAATCATGAATTGAATCATGAAGCATGAATCATGAATCATGAATTGAATCATGAATCATGAATCATGAAATTAATCATGAATCATGAAATTAATCATGAATCATGAACTGAATCATGAATCATGAATTGAATCATGAATCATGAATTAAATCTTGAATCATGAATCGAAATATGAATCATGAATTGAATCATGAATCATGAATCATGAATTGAATCATGAAGCATGAATCATGAAATTAATCATGAATCATGAAATTAATCATGAATCATGAACTGAATCATGAATCATGAATTAAATCATGAATTATAAATTAAATCTTGAATCATGAATCGAAATATGAATCATGAATTGAATCATGAATCATGAATCATGAATTGAATCATGAATCATGAATCATGAATTGAAACATGAATCATGAATCATAAAATGAATCATGAATTGAATCATGAATCAAGAATCATGAATTGAATCATGAATTGAATCATGATTCATGAATCATGAAATGAATCATGAATCAGGAATTGAATCATAAATCATGAATCATGAATCGAATCATGAATCATAAATTGAATCATGAAGCATGAATCATGAATCATGAATTGAATCATGAATCATGAATTGAATCATGAATCATGAATTAAATCATGAATCATGAATTAAATCTTGAATCATGAATCGAAATATGAATCATGAATTGAATCATGAATCATGAATCATGAATTGAATCATGAAGCATGAATCATGAAATTAATCATGAATCATGAAATTAATCATGAATCATGAACTGAATCATGAATCATGAATTGAATCATGAATCATGAATTAAATCTTGAATCATGAATCGAAATATGAATCATGAATTGAATCATGAATCATGAATCATGAATTGAATCATGAATCATGAATCATGAATTGAAACATGAATCATGAATCATAAAATGAATCATGAATTGAATCATGAATCAAGAATCATGAATTGAATCATGAATTGAATCATGATTCATGAATCATGAAATGAATCATGAATCAGGAATTGAATCATGAATTGAATCATGAATCAAGAATCATGAATTGAATCATGAATCGAATCATGATTCATGAATCATGAAATGAATCATGAATCAGGAATTGAATCATGAATCATGAATCATGAATCAAATCATGAATCATGAATCATGAATCGAATCATGAATCATGAATCGAAACATGAATCATGAATTATGAATCGAATCATGAATCATTAATTGAATCATGAATCGAATCATGAATCATGAATCATGAATCATGAATCGAATCATGTATCATTAATTGAATCATAAATCATGAATTGTATCATAAATCATGAATTGAATCAAGAATAATTAATTGAATCATGAAACATGAATCATGAAATGAATCATGAAATGAATCATGAATCATGATTCATGAATTGAATCACGAATCATAAATTGAATCATGAATCGAATCATGAATCGAATCATGAATCATGAATTGAATCATTATTTGAATCATGAATCATGAATCATGAATTGAATCATAAATTGAATCATGAATCATGAATCATGAAATGAATCATGAAATGAATCATGAATCATGAATTAAATCATGAATCATGAATTGAATCATTATTTGAATCATATATCATGAATCATGAATTGAATCATGATTCATGAATCATGAATTGAATCATGAATTGAATCATGAATTGAATCATGAATCATGAAATTAATCATGAATCATGAATTGAATCATGAATTGAATCATGATTCATGAATCATGAATTATGAATCATGAATGGAATAATGAATCATGAATTGAATCATGAATCATAAATCATGAATCATGAATCGAATCATGAATCATGAATTGAATCATGAAGCATGAATCATGAATTGAATCATGAATCATGAATTGAATCATGAATCATAAATCATGAATTGAATCATGAAGCATGAATCATGAATCATGAAATTAATCATGAATCATGAAATTAATCATGAATCATGAACTGAATCATGAATCATGAATTGAATCATGAATCATGAATTAAATCTTGAATCATTAATCGAAATATGAATCATGAATTGAATCATGAATCATGAATCATGAATTGAATCATGAAGCATGAATCATGAATCATGAAACTAATCATGAATCATGAAATTAATCATGAATCATGAACTGAATCATGAATCATGAATTGAATCATGAATCATGAATTAAATCTTGAATCATGAATCGAAATATGAATCATGAATTGAATCATGAATCATGAATCATGAATTGAATCATGAATCATGAATCATGAATTGAAACATGAATCATGAATCATAAAATGAATCATGAATTGAATCATGAATCAAGAATCATGAATTGAATCATGAATTGAATCATGATTCATGAATCATGAAATGAATCATGAATCAGGAATTGAATCATGAATCATAAATTGAATCATGAATTGAATCATGAATCATGAATCATGAAATGAATCATGAATCATGAATCATGAAATGAATCATGAATTGAATTATGATTCATTAATCATGAAATGAATCATGAATTGAATTATGATTCATTAATCTTGAAATGAATCATAAATCAGGAATTGAATCATGAATCATGAATCGAATCATGAATCATGAATTGAATCATAATTCGACTCATGAATCATGAATCGAATCATGAATCATGAATTGAATCATGAATCATGAAATGAATCATGAATCATGAATCATGAATTGAATCATGAATCATAAATTGAATCATGAATATTGAATCATGAAATGAATCATGAATCATGAATCGAATCATGAATCATGAACTGAATCATGAATCTTGAATTGAATCATGAATCATAAATTGAATCATGAATGGAATAATGAATCATGAATTGAATCATGAATCATAAATCATGAATCATGAATCGAATCATGAATCATGAATTGAATCATGAAGCATGAATCATGAATCATGAATTGAATCATGAATCATGAATTTAATCATGAATCATAAATCATGAATTGAATCATGAAGCATGAATCATGAATCATGAAATTAATCATGAATCATGAAATTAATCATGAATCATGAACTGAATCATGAATCATGAATTGAATCATGAATCATGAATTAAATCTTGAATCATGAATCGAAATATGAATCATGAATTGAATCATGAATCATGAATCATGGATTGAATCATGAAGCATGAATCATGAATCATGAAATTAATCATGAATCATGAAATTAATCATGAATCATGAACTGAATCATGAATCATGAATTGAATCAAGAATCATGAATTAAATCTTGAATCATGAATCGAAATATGAATCATGAATTGAATCATGAATCATGAATCATGAATTGAATCATGAATCATGAATCATGAATTGAAACATGAATCATGAATCATAAAATGAATCATGAATTGAATCATGAATCAAGAATCATGATTTGAATCATGAATTGAATCATGATTCATGAATCATGAAATGAATCATGAATCAGGAATTGAATCATGAATCATGAATCATGAAATGAATCATGAATCATGAATCATGAATTGAATCATGAATCATAAATTGAATCATGAATTATGAATCATGAAATGAATCATGAATCATGAATCGAATCATGAATCATGAACTGAATCATGAATCTTGAATTGAATCATGAATCATAAATTGAATCATGAATGGAATAATGAATCATGAATTGAATCATGAATCATAAATCATGAATCATGAATCGAATCATGAATCATGAATTGAATCATAAAGCATGAATCATGAATCATGAATTGAATCATGAATCATGAATTGAATCATGAATCATAAATCATGAATTGAATCATGAAGCATGAATCATGAATCATGAAATTAATCATGAATCATGAAATTAATCATGAATCATGAACTGAATCATGAATCATGAATTGAATCATGAATCATGAATTAAATCTTGAATCATGAATCGAAATATGAATCATGAATTGAATCATGAATCATGAATCATGAATTGAATCATGAAGCATGAATCATGAAATTAATCATGAATCATGAAATTAATCATGAATCATGAACTGAATCATGAATCATGAATTAAATCATGAATCATAAATTAAATCTTGAATCATGAATCGAAATATGAATCATGAATTGAATTAATGAATCATGAATCATGAATTGAATCATGAATCATGAATCATGAATTGAAACATGAATCATGAATCATAAAATGAATCATGAATTGAATCATGAATCAAGAATCATGAATTGAATCATGAATTGAATCATGATTCATGAATCATGAAATGAATCATGAATCAGGAATTGAATCATGAATCATGAATCATGAATCGAATCATGAATCATGAATCGAATCATGAATCATGAATTATGAAACGAATCATGAATCATTAATTGAATCATGAATCGAATCATGAATCATGAATCATGAATCATGAATCGAATCATGAATCATTAATTGAATCATAAATCATGAATTGTATCATAAATCATAAATTGAATCAAGAATCATGAATCGAATCATAATTCGACTCATGAATCATGAATCGAATCATGAATCATGAATTGAATCATGAATCATGAATTGAATCATGAAACATGAATCATGAATTGAATCATGATTCATGAATCATGAATTGAATCATGAATTGAATCATGAATTGAATCATGAATCATGAATCATGAAATTAATCATGAATCATGAATTGAATCATGAATTGAATCATGATTCATGAATCATGAATTATGAATCATGAATGGAATAATGAATCATGAATTGAATCATGAATCATAAATCATGAATCATGAATCGAATCATGAATCATGAATTGAATCATGAATCATGAATCATGAATTGAATCATGAATCATGAATTGAATCATGAATCATAAATCATGAATTGAATCATGAAGCATGAATCATGAATCATGAAATTAATCATGAATCATGAAATTAATCATGAATCATGAACTGAATCATGAATCATGAATTGAATCATGAATCATGAATTAAATCTTGAATCATGAATCGAAATATGAATCATGAATTGAATCATGAATCATGAATCATGAATTGAATCATGAAGCATGAATCATGAATCATGAAATTAATCATGAATCATGAACTGAATCATGAATCATGAATTGAATCATGAATCATGAATTAAATCTTGAATCATGAATCGAAATATGATTCATGAATTGAATCATGAATCATGAATCATGAATTGAGTCATGAATCATGAATCATGAATTGAAACATGAATCATGAATCATAAAATGAATCATGAATTGAATCATGAATCAAGAATCATGAATTGAATCATGAATTGAATCATGATTCATGAATCATGAAATGAATCATGAATCAGGAATTGAATCATGAATCATGAATCATGAATCAAATCATGAATAATGAATCATGAATCGAATCATGAATCATAAATCATGAATCATGAATCGAATCATGAATCATGAAATTAATCATGAAGCATGAATCATGAATCATGAATTGAATCATGAATCATGAATTGAATCATGAATCATGAATCATGAAATTAATCATGAATCATGAACTGAATCATGAATCATGAATTGAATCAAGAATCATGAATTAAATCTTGAATCATGAATCGAAATATGAGTCATGAATTGAATCATGAATCATGAATCATGAATTGAATCATGAATCATGAATTGAAACATGAATCATGAATCATAAAATGAATCATGAATTGAATCATGAATCAAGAATCATGAATTGAATCATGAATTGAATCATGAATCATTAATCATGAATTAAATCACGAATCATGAAATGAATCATGAATCATGAAATGAATCATGAATTGAATCATGAATTATGAATCATGAATTGAATCATGAATCATGAAATTAATCATGAATTGAATTATGAATCATGAATCATGATTCATGAATTGAATCATGAATCATGAATCAAATCATGAGTCATGAAATAAAACATGAATCATGAATTGAATCATGAATTATTAATCATGAATTAAATCATGAATCATGAATAATGAAATGAATCATGACTTGTATCATGAATCATGAATTAAATAAAGAATCATGAATCATGAATTGAATCATGAATCATGAATCGAATCATGAATCATGAATTGAATCATGAATCATGAATTGAATCATAAATTGAATCATAAATTATAAATCATGAATTGAATCATGAATCATGAATCGAATCATGAATCATGAATTGAATCATGAATCATGAATCATAAATCGAATCATGAATCATGAATTGAATCATGAATCATGAATTCAATCATAAATTGAATCATAAATCATGAATCATGAATTGAATCATGAATCATAAATCGAATCATGAATCATGAATTTAATCATGAATCATGAATCATGAATCGAATCATGAATCATGAATCAATTCATGAATCATGAATTAAATCATGAATCATGAATCATGAATTGAATCATGAATCATGAATCGAATCATGAAACATGAATTGAATCATGAATCATGAATTCAATCATGAATCATGAATTGCATCATGAATCATGAATTAAATCATGAATCATTAATCATGAATTGAATCATGAATCATGAAATGAATCATGAATCATGAATCGAATCATGAAACATGAATTGAATCATGAATCATGAATTAAATCATGAATCATGAATCATGAATTGAATCATGAATCATGAATCGAATCATGAAACATGAATTGAATCATGAATCATGAATTCAATCATGAATCATGAATTGCATCATGAATCATGAATTAAATCATGAATCATTAATCATGAATTGAATCATGAATCATGAATTGAATCATGAATCATGAAATGAATCATGAATTGAATCATGAATCATGAATCATGAATCGAATCATGAATCATGAATCATGTATCATGAATCATGAATCAAATCATGAATCATGAATTGAATCATGAATCATGAATTGAATCATGAATCATGAATCATGAATCATGAATCGAATCATAAATTATGAATCATGAATCATGAATCGAATCATGAATCATGAATCATGAATCGAATCATGAATCATGAATCATGAATCGAATCATGAATCTCGAATCATGAATTAAATCATGAATCATGAATTGAATCATAATTCATAAATCGAATCATGAATCATGAATTGATTCATGAATCATGAATCAAGAATCAAATCATGAATCATGAATCGAATCATGAATCATGAATTGAATCATGAATCATGAATTGAATCATGAATCATGAATCGAATCATGAAACATGAATTGAATCATGAATTGAATCATGAATCATGAATTGCATCATGAATCATGAATTGAATCATAATTCATAAATCGAATCATGAATCATGAATTGATTCATGAATCATGAATCATGAATCAAATCATGAATCATGAATCATGAATCGAATCATGAATCATGAATTGAATCATGAATCATGAATTGAATCATGAATCATGAATCGAATCATGAAACATGAATTGAATCATGAATTGAATCATGAATCATGAATTGCATCATGAATCATGAATCATGAATTGCATCATGAATCATGAATCATGAATTGCATCATGAATCATGAATCATGAATTGCATCATGAATCATGAATTGAATCATGAATCATTAATCATGAATTAAATCATGAATCATGAAATGAATCATGAATCATGAAATGAATCATGAATCATGAAATGAATCATGAATTGAATCATGAATTATGAATCATGAATTGAATCATGAATCATGAAATGAATCATGAATCAAATCATGAGTCATGATTTAAATCATGAATCATGAATTGAATCATGAATTATTAATCATGAATTAAATTATGAATCATGAATAATGAAATGAATCATGAATTGAATCATGAATCATGAATTGAATCATAAATCATGAAATGAATCATGAATTGAATCAAGAATCATGAATCAAATCATGAATCATGAATTAAATCATGAATCATGAATCATGAATCGAATCATGAATCATGAATCATGAATTGAATCATGAATCATGATTTGAATCATGCATCATAAATCATGACTTGAATCATGAATCATGAATCGAATCATGAATCATGAATTGAATCATGAATCATAAATCATGAAACGAATCATGAATAATGAATCATGAATCATGATTCATGAATCGAATCATGAATTGAATCATGAATCATAATTTGAATCATGAATCATGAATCATGAATCATGAATCATGAATCATGAATCATGAATTGAATCATGAATCATGAATCAAATCATGAATCATGAATTAAATAATGAATCATGAATCATGTATTGAATCATGAATCATGAATCGAATCAGGAATCATGAATTGAATCATAAATTGAATCATAAATCATGAATCATGAAGTGAATCATGAATCGAATCATGAATCATGAATCATGAATCAATTCATGAATCATGAATTGAATCATGAATCATGAATCATGAATTGAATCATGAATCATGAATCGAATCATGAAACATGAATTGAATCATGAATCATGAATTCAATCATGAATCATGAATTGCATCATGAATCATGAATTAAATCATGAATCATTAATCATGAATTAAATCATGAATCATGAAATGAATCATGAATCATGTATCATGAATCATGAATTGAATCATGAATCATGAATCGAATCATGAATCATGAATCATGTATCATGAATCATGAATCGAATCATGAATCATGAATTGAATCATGAATCATGAATTGAATCATGAATCATGAATCGAATCATAAATTATGAATCATGAATCATGAATCGAATCATGAATCATGAATCGAATCATGAATCATGAATCGAATCATGAATCTCGAATCATGAATTAAATCATGAATCATGAATTGAATCATAATTCATAAATCGAATCATGAATCATGAATTGAATCATGAATCATGAATCGAATCATGAATCATGAATCATGAATTGAATCATGAATCATGAATCGAATCATGAATCATGAATCATGAATCGAATAATGAATCATGAATTGAATCATGAATCATGAATTAAATCATGAATCATGAATTGCATCATGAATCATGAATTGAATCATGAATCATTAATCATGAATTAAATCATGAATCATGAAATGAATCATGAATCATGAAATGAATCATGAATTGAATCATGAATTATGAATCATGAATTGAATCATGAATCATGAATCGAATCATGAATCATGAATTGAATCATGAATCATGAATTGAATCATAAATTGAATCATAAATCATAAATCATGATTTGAATCATGAATCATGAATCGAATCATGAATCATGAATTGAATCATGAATCATGAATCATAAAACGAATCATGAATCATGAATCATGAATCATGAATCATAAATTGGATCATGAATCATGAATTGAATCATGAATCATGAATTGAATCATAAATTGAATCATAAATCATGAATCATGAATTGAATCATGAATCATGAATTGCTTAATGAATCATGAATTAAATCATGAATCATTAATCATGAATTGAATCATGAATCATGAATTCAATCATGAATCATGAAATGAATCATGAATTGAATCATGAATCGAATCATAAATTATGAATCATGAATCATGAATCGAATCATGAATCATGAATCGAATAATGAATCATGAATCGAATCATGAATCATGAATCGAATCATAAATTATGAATCTCGAATCATGAATTGAATTATGAATCATGAATCGAATCATGAATCATGAATCATGAATCAAATCATGAATCTCGAATCATGAATTGAATTATGAATCATGAATTGAATCATAATTCATAAATCGAATCATGAATCATGAATCAAATCATGAATCATGAATCGAATTATGAATCATGAATTGAATCATGAATCATGAATTGAATCATGAATCATGAATCGAATCATGAAACATGAATTGAATCATGAATCATGAATTGAATCATGAATCCTGAATTGCATCATGAATCATGAATCATGAATTGCATCATGAATTATGAATTGAATCATGAATCATGAAATGAATCATGAATTGAATCATGAATTATGAATAATGAATTGTATCATGAATCATGAAATGAATCATGAATTGAATTATGAATCATGAATCATGATTCATGAATTGAATCATGAATCATGAATCAAATCATGAGTCATGATTTAAATCATGAATCATGAATTGAATCATGAATTATTAATCATGAATTAAATCATGAATCATGAATAATGAATTGAATCATGAATTGAATCATGAATCATGAATTGAATCATGAATCATGAAATGAATCATGAATTGAATCAAGAATCATGAATCAAATCATGAATCATGAATTTAATCATGAATCATGAATTGAATCATGAATCATGAATCGAATCATGAATCATGAATTATGAATTGAATCATGAATCATGATTTAAATCATGAATCATAAATCATGACTCGAATCATGAATCATGAATCGAATCATGAATCATGAATCATGAATCGAATCATGAATCATGAATCGAATCATGAATCATGAATTGAATCATGAATCATGAATTGAATCATGAATCATGAATTGAATCATGAATCATTAATCATGAATTGAATCATGAATCATGATTTGAATCATGAATCATAAATCATGACTCGAATCATGAATCATGAATCGAATCATGAATCATGAATCATGAATCGAATCATGAATCATGAATCGAATCATGAATCATGAATTGAATCATGAATCATTTATTGAATCATGAATCATTAATTCTGAATTAAATCATGAATCATGAAATGCATCATGAATCATGAATTGAATCATGAATCATGAATTCAATCATGAATCATGAATTGCATCATGAATCATGAATTAAATCATGAATCATTAATCATGAATTAAATCATGAATCGAATCATGAATCATGAATCATGTATCATGAATCATGAATTGAATCATGAATCATGAATCGAATCATGAATCATGAATCATGTATCATGAATCATGAATTGAATCATGAATCATGAATCGAATCATAAATTATGAATCATGAATCATGAATCGAATCATGAATCATAAATCGAATCATGAATCTCGAATCATGAATTGAATCATGAATCATGAATTGAATCATAATTCATAAATCGAATCATGAATCATGAATCGAATCATGAATCATGAATCATGAATCGAATAATGAATCATGAAATGAATCATGAATCATGAATTGAATCATGAATCATGAATTGCATCATGAATCATGAATTGAATCATGAATATTTAATCATGAATTAAATCATGAATCATGAAATGAATCATGAATCATGAAATGAATCATGAATTGAATCATGAATTATGAATCATGAATTGAATCATGAATCATGAATCGAATCATGAATCATGAATTAAATAAAGAATCATTAATCATGAATTGAATCATGAATCATGAATCGAATCATGAATCATGAATTGAATCATGAATCATGAATTGAATCATAAATTGAATCATAAATCATAAATCTTGATTTGAATCATGAATCATGAATCGAATCATGAATCATGAATTGAATCATGAATCATGAATCATAAAACGAATCATGAATCATGAATCATGAATCATGAATCATAAATTGAATCATAATTCATGAATTGAATCATGAATCATGAATTGAATCATAAATTGAATCATAAATCATGAATCATGAATTGAATCATGAATCATAAATCGAATCATGAATCATGAATTTAATCATGAATCATGAATCGAATCATGAATCATGAATCATGAATCAATTCATGAATCATGAATTGAATCATGAATCATGAATCGAATCATGAAACATGAATTGAATCATGAATCATGAATTGAATCATGAAACATGAATTGCATCATGAATCATGAATTCAATCATGAATCATTAATCATGAATTGAATCATGAATCATGAATTCAATCATGAATCATGAAATGAATCATGAATTGAATCATGAATCGAATCATAAATTATGAATCATGAATCATGAATCGAATCATGAATCATGAATCGAATTATGAATCATGAATCATGAATCGAATCATAAATTATGAATCTCGAATCATGAATTGAATTATGAATCATGAATCGAATCATGAATCATGAATCATGAATCGAATCATGAATCTCGAATTATGAATTGAATTATGAATCATGAATTGAATCATAATTCATAAATCGAATCATGAATCATATATTGAATCATGAATCATGAATCATGAATCAAATCATGAATCATGAATCGAATTATGAATCATGAATTGAATCATGAATCATGAATTGAATCATGAATCATGAATCGAATCATGAAACATGAATTGAATCATGAATCATGAATTAAATCATATATCATGAATTGCATCATGAATCATGAATCATGAATTGCATCATGAATTATGAATTGAATCATGAATCATTAATCATGAATTAAATCATGAATCATGAAATGAATCATGAATCATGAAATGAATCATGAATTGAATCATGAATTATGAATCATGAATTGAATCATGAATCATGAAATGAATCATGAATTGAATCATGAATCATGAAATGAATCATGAATTGAATTATAAATCATGATTCATGAATTGAATCATGAATCATGAATCAAATCATGAGTCATGATTTAAATCATGACTCATGAATTGAATCATGAATTATTAATCATGAATTAAATCATGAATCATGAATAATGAAATTAATCATGAATTGAATCATGAATCATGAACTAAATTATGAATCATGAAATGAATCATGAATTGAATCAAGAATCATGAATCAAATCATGAATCATGAATTAAATCATGAATCATGAATTGAATCATGAATCATGAATCGAATCATGAATCATGAATCATGAATTGAATCATGAATCATGATTTGAATCATGAATCATAAATCATGACTCGAATCATGAATCATGAATCGAATCATGAATCATGAATCATGAATCGAATCATGAATCATGAATCGAATCAGGAATCATGAATTGAATCATGAATCATGAATTGAATCATGAATCATGAATCATGAAATGAATCATGAATCATGAAATGAATCATGAATCATGAAATGAATCATGAATTGAATCATGAATCATGAAATGAATCATGAATTAAATTATGAATCATGAATCATGAATTGAATCATGAATCATGAATCAAATCATGAGTCATGAATTAAATCATGAATCATGAATTGAATCATGAATTATTAATCATGAATTAAATCATGAATCATGAATTGAATCATGAATCATGAATTGAATCATGAATCATGAATTGAATCATGAATCATGAAATGAATCATGAATTGAATCATGAATCATGAATTGAATCATGAATCATTAATCATGAATTAAATCATGAATCATGAAATGAATCATGAATCATGAAATGAATCATGAATTGAATCATGAATTATGAATCATGAATGGAATCATGAATCATGAAATGAATCATGAATCAAATCATGAGTCATGATTTAAATCATGAATCATGAATTATTAATCATGAATTGAATCATGAATCATGAATTGAATCATAAATCATGAAATGAATCATGAATTGAATCAAGAATCATGAATCAAATCATGAATTGAATCATGAATCATAATTTGAATCATGAATCATGAATCATGAATCATGAATCATGAATCATGAATTGAATCATGAATCATGAATCAAATCATGAATCATGAATTAAATAATGAATCATGAATCATGTATTGAATCATGAATCATGAATCGAATCATGAAACATGAATTGAATCATAAATTGAATCATAAATCATGAATCATGAAGTGAATCATGAATCATGAATCGAATCATGAATCATGAATCATGAATCGAATCATGAATCATGAATCATGAATCAATTCATGAATCATGAATTGAATCATGAATCATGAATCATGAATTGAATCATGAATCATGAATCGAATCATGAAACATGAATTGAATCATGAATCATGAATTCAATCATGAATCATGAATTGCATCATGAATCATGAATTAAATCATGAATCATTAATCATGAATTAAATCATGAATCATGAAATGAATCATGAATCATGTATCATGAATCATGAATTGTATCATGAATCATGAATCGAATCATGAATCATGAATCATGTATCAAGAATCATGAATCGAATCATGATTCATGAATTGAATCATGAATCATGAATTGAATCATGAATCATGAATCGAATCATAAATTATGAATCATGAATCATGAATCGAATCATGAATCGAATCATGAATCATGAATCATGAATTGAATCATGAATCATGATTTGAATCATGAATCATAAATCATGACTCGAATCATGAATCATGAATCGAATCATGAATCATGAATCATGAATCGAATCATGAATCATGAATCGAATCAGGAATCATGAATTGAATCATGAATCATGAATTGAATCATGAATCATGAATCATGAAATGAATCATGAATCATGAAATGAATCATGAATCATGAAATGAATCATGAATTGAATCATGAATCATGAAATGAATCATGAATTAAATTATGAATCATGAATCATGAATTGAATCATGAATCATGAATCAAATCATGAGTCATGAATTAAATCATGAATCATGAATTGAATCATGAATTATTAATCATGAATTAAATCATGAATCATGAATTGAATCATGAATCATGAATTGAATCATGAATCATGAATTGAATCATGAATCATGAAATGAATCATGAATTGAATCATGAATCATGAATTGAATCATGAATCATTAATCATGAATTAAATCATGAATCATGAAATGAATCATGAATAATGAAATGAATCATGAATCATGAAATGAATCATGAATTGAATCATGAATTATGAATCATGAATGGAATCATGAATCATGAAATGAATCATGAATCAAATCATGAGTCATGATTTAAATCATGAATCATGAATTATTAATCATGAATTGAATCATGAATCATGAATTGAATCATAAATCATGAAATGAATCATGAATTGAATCAAGAATCATGAATCAAATCATGAATTGAATCATGAATCATAATTTGAATCATGAATCATGAATCATGAATCATGAATTGAATCATGAATCATGAATCAAATCATGAATCATGAATTAAATAATGAATCATGAATCATGTATTGAATCATGAATCATGAATCGAATCATGAAACATGAATTGAATCATAAATTGAATCATAAATCATGAATCATGAAGTGAATCATGAATCATGAATCGAATCATGAATCATGAATCATGAATCAATTCATGAATCATGAATTGAATCATGAATCATGAATCATGAATTGAATCATGAATCATGAATCGAATCATGAAACATGAATTGAATCATGAATCATGAATTCAATCATGAATCATGAATTGCATCATGAATCATGAATTAAATCATGAATCATTAATCATGAATTAAATCATGAATCATGAAATGAATCATGAATCATGTATCATGAATCATGAATTGAATCATAATTCATAAATCGAATCATGAATCATGAATTGAATCATGAATCATGAATCATGAATCGAATCATGAATCATGAATCATGAATCGAATAATGAATCATGAATTGAATCATGAATCATGAATTGAATCATGAATCATGAATTGCATCATGAATCATGAATTGAATCATGAATCATTAATCATGAATTAAATCATGAATCATGAAATGAATCATGAATCATGAAATGAATCATGAATTGAATCATGAATTATGAATCATGAATTGAATCATGAATCATGAATCGAATCATGAATCATGAATTAAATAAAGAATCATGAATCATGAATTGAATCATGAATCATGAATCGAATCATGAATCATGAATTGAATCATGAATCATGAATTGAATCATAAATTGAATCATAAATCATAAATCATGATTTGAATCATGAATCATGAATCGAATCATGAATCATGAATTGAATCATGAATCATGAATCATAAAATGAATCATGAATCATGAATCATGAATCATGAATCATAAATTGGATCATGAATCATGAATTGAATCATGAATCATGAATTGAATCATAAATTGAATCATAAATCATGAATCATGAATTGAATCATGAATCATAAATCGAATCATGAATCATGAATTTAATCATGAATCATGAATCGAATCATGAATCATGAATCAATTCATGAATCATGAATTGAATCATGAATCATGAATCGAATCATGAAACATGAATTGAATCATGAATCATGAATTGAATCATGAATCATGAATTGCATCATGAATCATGAATTAAATCATGAATCATTAATCATGAATTGAATCATGAATCATGAATTCAATCATGAATCATGAAATGAATCATGAATTGAATCATGAATCAAATCATAAATTATGAATCATGAATCATGAATCGAATCATGAATCATGAATCGAATCATGAATCATGAATCATGAATTGAATCATAAATTATGAATCTCGAATCATGAATTGAATTATGAATCATGATTCGAATCATGAATCATGAATCATGAATCGAATCATGAATCTCAAATCATGAATTGAATTATGAATCATGAATTGAATCATAATTCATAAATCGAATCATGAATCATGAATTGAATCATGAATCATGAATCATGAATCAAATCATGAATCATGAATCATGAATCGAATTATGAATCATGAATTGAATCATGAATCATGAATTGAATCATGAATCATAATCGAATCATGAAACATGAATTGAATCATGAATCATGAATTGAATCATGAATCCTGAATTGCATCATGAATTATGAATTGAATCATGAATCATGAAATGAATCATGAATTGAATCATGAATTATGAATCATGAATTGAATCATGAATCATGAAATGAATCATGAATTGAATCATGAATCATGAAATGAATCATGAATTGAATTATGAATCATGAATCATGATTCATGAATTGAATCATGAATCATGAATCAAATCATGAGTCATGATTTAAATCATGAATCATGAATTGAATCATGAATTATTAATCATGAATTAAATCATGAATCATGAATAATGAAATGAATCATGAATTGAATCATGAATCATGAATTGAATCATGAATCATGAATTGAATCATGAATCATGAATTGAATCATGAATCATGAAATGAATCATGAATTGAATCAAGAATCATGAATCAAATCATGAATCATGAATTAAATCATGAATCATGAATTGAATCATGAATCATGAATCGAATCATGAATCATGAATTGAATCATGAATCATGATTTGAATCATGAATCATAAATCATGACTCGAATCATGAATCATGAATCGAATCATGAATCATGAATTGAATCATGAATCATGAATTGAATCATGAATCATGAATTGAATCATGAATCATTAATCATGAATTGAATCATGAATCATGATTTGAATCATGAATCATAAATCATGACTCTAATCATGAATCATGAATCGAATCATGAATCATGAATCATGAATCGAATCATGAATCATGAATTGAATCATGAATCATGAATTGAATCATGAATCATTAATCATGAATTAAATCATGAATCATGAAATGCATCATGAATCATGAATTGAATCATGAATCATGAATTCAATCATGAATCATGAATTGCATCATGAATCATGAATTAAATCATGAATCATGAATCGAATCATAAATTATAAATCATGAATCATGAATCGAATCATGAATCATGAATCGAATCATGAATCTCGAATCATGAATTGAATCATGAATCATGAATTGAATCATAATTCATAAATCGAATCATGAATCATGAATCATGAATCATGAATCGAATCATGAATCATGAATCATGAATTGAATCATGAATCATGAATTGAATCATGAATCATGAATCATGAATCATGAATTGAATCATGAATCATGAATCATGAATTGAATCATGAATCATATATTAAATAATGAATCATGAATCATGAATTGAATCATGAATCATGAATTGAATCATGAATCATGAATTGAATCATGAATCATGAATTAAATAATGAATCATGAATCATGAATTGAATCATAAATCATGAATCATGAATTGAATCATGAAATGAATCATGAATCATGAATTGAATCATAATTTGAATCATGAATCATGAAATGAATCATGAATCATGAATTGAATCATAATTTGAATCATGAATCATGAATCATGAATCATGAATCATGAATCGAATCATGAATCATAAATCCTGAATTGAATTATGAATCATGAATCATGAATCATGAATTGAATCATGAAATGAATCATGAATCATGAATCATGAATTGAATCATGAATCATGAATCGAATCATGAATCTCGAATCATGAATTGAATCATGAAACATGAATTGAATCATGAATTGAATCATAAATCATGAATCATGAATTGAATCATAAATCATAAATCGAATCATGAATCATGAATAATGAATCAAATCATGAATCATGAATTAAATAATGAATCATGAATCATGAATTGAATCATGAATTATGAATCGAATCATGAATCATGAATTAAATAATGAATCATGAATCATAATTTAAATCATAAATCATGAATCTAATCATGATTAATGAATCGAATCATAAATCATGAATTGAATCATGAATCATGAATCATGAATCGAATCATGAATCATAAATCATGAAATATAAATCATGAATCGAATCATGAATCATGAATTGAATCATGAATCATGAATTGAATCATGAATCATGAAATGCATCATGAATCATGAATTGAATCATGAATCATTAATCATGAATTAAATCATGAATCATGAAATGAATCATGAATTGAATCATGAATCATGAATCATGAATCATGAATCGAATCATGAATCATGAATTGAATCATAAATCATGAATCATGAATTGAATCATAAATCATGAATCATGAATTGAATCATGAATCATGAATCGAATCATGAATCATGAATCATGAATTGAATCATGAATCATGAATCATGAATTGAATCATGAATTGAATCATGAATCATGAATTGAATCATAAATCATGAATCATGAATTGAATCATGAAATGAATAATGAATCATGAATTGAATCATAATTCATAAATCCTGAATTGAATTATGAATCATGAATCATGAATCATGAATTGAATGATGAAATGAATCATGAATCATGAATCATGAATTGAATCATGAATCATGAATCGAATCATGAATCTCGAATCATGAATTGAATCATGAAACATGAATTGAATCATGAATTGAATCATAAATCATGAATCATGAATTGAATCATAAATCATAAATCGAATCATGAATCATGAATTGAATCATGAAACATGAATCATGAATCGAATCATGAATCATGAATCATGAATCAAATTATGAATCATGAATTGAATCATGAATCATGAATTTAATCATGAATCATGAATCGAATCATGAAACATGAATTGAATCATGAATCATGAATTGAATCATGAATCATGAATCATGAATTGCATCATGAATCATGAATTGAATCATGAATCATGAATTGCATCATGAATCATGAATTGAATCATGAATCATTAATCATGAATTAAATCATGAATCATGAAATGAATCATGAATTGAATCATGAATCATGAATCATGAATCATGAATCATGAATTGAATCATGAATCATGAAATGAATCATGAATTGAATCATGAATCATGAATAAAATCATGAATCATGAATTAAATCATGAATCATAAATTGAATCATAATTAATGAATCAAATTATGAATCATGAAATGAATCATGAATTGAATCATGAATCATGAATAAAATCATGAATCATGAATTAAATCATGAATCATAAATTGAATCATAATTAATGAATCAAATCATGAATCATGAATTGAATCACGAATCATGAATTGAATCATGAATTGAATCATGAATCATGAATCATGAATCGAATCATGAATCATGAATTGAATCATGAATCATGAATTGAATCATGAATCATGAATCATGAATCAAATCATGAATCATGAATTAAATAATGAATCATGAATCATGAATTGAATCATGAATTATGAATCGAATCATGAATCATGAATTAAATAATGAATTATGAATCATAATTTAAATCATAAATCATGAATCTAATCATGATTAATGAATCGAATCATAAATCATGAATTGAATCATGAATCATGAATCGAATCATGAATCATAAATCATGAATTATAAATCATGAATCGAATCATGAATCATGAATTGAATCATGAATCATGAATTGAATCATGAATTGAATCATGAATTGAATCATAAATCATGAATCATGAATTGAATCATGAATCATGAATCGAATCATGAATCATGAATCGAATCATGAATCATGAAATGAATCATGAATTGAATCATGAATTGAATCATAAATCATGAATCATGAATTGAATCATGAATCATGAATCATGAATTGAATCATGAATCATGAATCATGAATTGAATCATGAATTGAATCATGAATCATGAATTGAATCATAAATCATGAATCATGAATTGAATCATGAAATGAATCATGAATCATGAATTGAATCATAATTTGAATCATGAATCATGAATCATGAATCATGAATCATGAATCGAATCATGAATCATAAATCCTGAATTGAATTATGAATCATGAATCATGAATCATGAATTGAATCATGAAATGAATCATGAATCATGAATCATGAATTGAATCATGAATCATGAATCAAATCATGAATCTCGAATCATGAATTGAATCATGAAACATGAATTGAATCATGAATTGAATCATAAATCATGAATCATGAATTGAATCATAAATCATAAATCGAATCATGAATCATGAATTGAATCATGAATCATGAATTAAATCATGAATCATGAATCATGAATCATGAATTGAATCATAAATCATGAATTGAATCATGAATCATGAATCGAATCATGAATCATGAATTGAATCATGAATCATGAATCATGAATTGAATCATGAATCATGAATCGAATCATGAATCATGAATCATGAATTGAATCATGAATGATGAATTGAATAATGAATCATGAATCATGAATTGAATCATGAATCGAATCATGAATCATGAATTAAATAATGAATCATGAATCATGAATTGAATCATGAATCATGAATCAAATCATGAATCATGAATCATGAATTGAATCATGAATCATGAATTGAATCATAAATTGAATCATAAATCATGAATTGAATCACGATTCATGAATCATGAATTGAATCATGAATCATGAATCATGAATTAAATCATGAATCATGAATCATGAATCATGAATGGAATCATGAATCATGAATCATGAATTGAATCATGAATCATGAATTAAATCATGAATCATGAATTGAATCATGAATCATGATTCGAATCATGAATTAAATAATAAATCATTAAACATGAATTAAATCATGAATCATGAATCATGATTTGAATCATAAATCATGATTTGAATCATAAATCATGAATCTAATCATGAATCAAATCATGAATCATGAATTGAATCATTATTTATGAATCATGAATCATGAATCATGAATCATGAATTGAATCATGAATCATGAATTGAATCATGAATCATGAATCATGAATTAAATCATGAATCATGAATCATGAATCATGAATTGAATCATGAATCATGAATTGAATCATTATTCATGAATCGAATCATGAATCATGAATTATGAATTATGATTTGAATCATGAATCATGAATTGAATCATGAATCATGAATTGAATCTTGAATCATGAATCGAATCATGAATCATGAATCGAATAATGAATCATGAATCATGAATCGAATCATGAATCATGAAATGAATCATGAATTGAATTATGAATTGAATCATAAATCATGAATCATGAATCAAATCATGAATAATTAATCGAATCATGAATCATGAATTGAATCATGAATCATGAATCGAATCATGAATCATGAATCGAATCATGATACATGAATTGAATCATGAATCATGAATTGAATCATGAATCATGAATCATGAATTGAATCATGAATCATGAATCATGAATTGATTAATGAATCATGAATCGAATCATGAATCATGAATTGAATCATGAATCATGAATCATGAATCGAATCATGAATCATGAAATGAATCATGAATCATGAATCATGAATTGAATCATGAATCATGAATCAAATCATGAATCATGAATCATGAATTGAATCATGAATCATGAATCATGAATCATAAATTGAATCATAAATCATGAATTGAATCATGAATCATGAATCGAATCATGAATCATGAATTGAATCATGAATCATGAATCATGAATCGAATCATGATTTATGAATCATGAATCATGAATCATGAAATGAATCATGAATCATGAATTGAATCATGAATCCTGAATCATGAATCATGAATCAAATCATAAATTATGAATCATGAATCGAATCATGAATCATGAATTGAATCATGAATCATGAATTGAATCATGAATCATGAATCATGAATCGAATCATGAATTATGAATCATGAATCGAATCATGTAAATCATGAATTGAATCATGAATCATGAATCGAATCATGAATCATGAATCATGAATTAAATCATGAATCATGAATCATGAATTGAATCATGAACCATGAATCATGAATCATGAATCGAATCATGAATCATGAATTGGATCATAAATCATGAATCATGAATTGAATCATGAATCATGAATTGAATCATGAATCATGAATCATGAATTGAATCATGAATCATGAATCATGAATTGAATCATGAATTGAATCATGAATCATGAATCATGAATTGAATCATAAATCATGAATCATGAATTGAATCATGAAATGAATCATGAATCATGAATTGAATCATAATTTGAATCATGAATCATGAATCATGAATTGAATCATGAATCATGAATCGAATCATGAATCTCGAATCATGAATTGAATCATAAATCATGAATAAAATCATGAATCATGAATTAAATCATGAATCATAAATTGAATCATAATTAATGAATCAAATCATGAATCATGAATTGAATCACGAATCATGAATTGAATCATGAATTGAATCATGAATCATGAATCATGAATCGAATCATGAATCATGAATTGAATCATGAATCATGAATTGAATCATGAATCATGAATCATGAATCAAATCATGAATCATGAATTAAATAATGAATCATGAATCATGAATTGAATCATGAATTATGAATCGAATCATGAATCATGAATTAAATAATGAATCATGAATCATAATTTAAATCATAAATCATGATTCTAATCATGATTAATGAATCGAATCATAAATCATGAATTGAATCATGAATCATGAATCATGAATCGAATCATGATTCATGAAATGAATCATGAATTGAATCATGAATTGAATCATAAATCATGAATCATGAATTGAATCATGAACCATGAATCGAATCATGAATCATGAATTGAATCATGAATCATGAATTAAATCATGAATCATGAATCATGAATTGAATCATGAATCATGAATTGAATCATGAATCATGAATCAAATCATGAATCATGAATTGAATCATGAATCATGAATCATGAATTGAATCATGAATCATGAATCGAATCATGAATCATGAATGATGAATTGAATCATGAATGATGAATTGAATAATGAATCATGAATCATGAATTGAATCATGAATCGAATCATGAATCATGAATTAAATAATGAATCATGAATCATGAATTGAATCATGAATCATGAATTGAATCATGAATCATGAATCAAATCATGAATCATGAATCATGAATTGAATCATGAATCATGAATTGAAACATAAATTGAATCATAAATCATGAATTGAATCACGATTCATGAATCATGAATTATGAATCATGAATCGAATCATGAATCATGAATTGAATCATGAATCATGAATCATGAATTAAATCATGAATCATGAATCATGAATCATGAATGGAATCATGAATCATGAATCATGAATTGAATCATGAATCATGAATCATGAATTAAATCATGAATCATGAATTGAATCATGAATCATGATTCGAATCATGAATTAAATAATAAATCATTAAACATGAATTAAATCATGAATCATGAATCATGATTTGAATCATAAATCATGAATCTAATCATGAATCATGAATCGAATCATGAATCATGAATTGAATCATTATTTATGAATCATGAATCATGAATCATGAATCATGAATTGAATCATGAATCATGAATTGAATCATGAATCATGAATCATGAATTAAATCATGAATCATGAATCATGAATCATGAATTGAATCATGAATCATGAATTGAATCATTATTCATGAATCGAATCATGAATCATGAATTATGAATCATGATTTGAATCATGAATCATGAATTGAATCATGAATCATGAATTGAATCTTGAATCATGAATCATGAATCGAATCATGAATCATGAATCGAATAATGAATCATGAATCATGAATCGAATCATGAATCATGAAATGAATCATGAATTGAATTATGAATTGAATCATAAATCATGAATCATGAATCGAATCATGAATCATTAATCGAATCATGAATCATGAATTGAATCATGAATCATGAATCGAATCATGAATCATGAATCGAATCATGAATCATGAATTGAATCATGAATCATGAATTGAATCATGAATCATGAATCATGAATTGAATCATGAATCATGAAT
Source organism: Mixophyes australis (assembly GCA_036250195.1). Taxonomy (NCBI): domain Eukaryota; kingdom Metazoa; phylum Chordata; class Amphibia; order Anura; family Limnodynastidae; genus Mixophyes; species Mixophyes australis. The sequence goes on from JAVHZZ010000034.1 coordinate 472,855, forward strand.
CATGAATTGATTAATGAATCATGAATCGAATCATGAATCATGAATTGAATCATGAATCATGAATCATGAATCGAATCATGAATCATGAATTGAATCATGAATCATGAATCATGAATTGAATCATGAATCATGAATCAAATCATGAATCATGAATCATGAATTGAATCATGAATCATGAATCATGAATCATAAATTGAATCATAAATCATGAATTGAATCATGAATCATGAATCGAATCATGAATCATGAATTGAATCATGAATCATGAATCGAATCATGATTTATGAATCATGAATCATGAATCATGAATTGAATCATGAATCATGAATTGAATCATGAATCCTGAATCATGAATCATGAATCAAATCATAAATTATGAATCATGAATCGAATCATGAATCATGAATTGAATCATGAATCATGAATTGAATCATGAATCATGAATCATGAATCATGAATCGAATCATGAATTATGAATCATGAATCGAATCATGAATCATGAATTGAATCATGAATCATGAATCGAATCATGAATCATGAATCATGAATTAAATCATGAATCATGAATCATGAATTGAATCATGAACCATGAATCATGAATCATGAATCGAATCATGAATCATGAATTGGATCATAAATCATGAATCATGAATTGAATCATGAATCATGAATTGAATCATGAATCATGAATCATGAATTGAATCATGAATCATGAATCATGAATTGAATCATGAATTGAATCATGAATCATGAATCATGAATTGAATCATAAATCATGAATCATGAATTGAATCATGAAATGAATCATGAATCATGAATTGAATCATAATTTGAATCATGAATCATGAATCATGAATTGAATCATGAATCATGAATCGAATCATGAATCTCGAATCATGAATTGAATCATGAATCATGAATTGAATCATGAATTGAATCATAAATCATGAATCATGAATTGAATCATAAATCATAAATCGAATCATGAATCATGAATTGAATCATGAAACATGAATCATGAATCGAATCATGAATCATGAATCAAATTATGAATCATGAATTGAATCATGAATCATGAATTTAATCATGAATCATGAATCGAATCATGAAACATGAATTGAATCATGAATCATGAATTGAATCATGAATCATTAATTGCATCATGAATCATGAATTGAATCATGAATCATTAATCATGAATTAAATCATGAATCATGAAATGAATCATGAATTGAATCATGAATCATGAATCATGAATCATGAATTGAATCATGAATCATGAAATGAATCATGAATTGAATCATGAATCATGAATCATGAATCGAATCATGAATCATGAATTGAATCATGAATCATGAATTGAATCATGAATCATGAATCAAATCATGAATCATGAATTAAATAATGAATCATGAATCATGAATTGAATCATGAATTATGAATCGAATCATGAATCATGAATTAAATAATGAATCATGAATCATAATTTAAATCATAAATCATGAATCTAATCATGATTAATGAATCGAATCATAAATCATGAATTGAATCATGAATCATGAATCATGAATCGAATCATGATTCATGAAATGAATCATGAATTTAATCATGAATTGAATCATAAATCATGAATCATGAATTGAATCATGAACCATGAATCGAATCATGAATCATGAATTGAATCATGAATCATGAATTAAATCATGAATCATGAATCATGAATCATGAATTGAATCATGAATCATGAATTGAATCATGAATCATGAATCGAATCATGAATCATGAATTGAATCATGAATCATGAATCATGAATTGAATCATGAATCATGAATCGAATCATGAATCATGAATCATGAATTGAATCATGAATGATGAATTGAATAATGAATCATGAATCATGAATTGAATCATGAATCGAATCATGAATCATGAATTAAATAATGAATCATGAATCATGAATTGAATCATGAATCATGAATCAAATCATGAATCATGAATCATGAATTGAATCATGAATCATGAATTGAATCATAAATTGAATCATAAATCATGAATTGAATCACGATTCATGAATCATGAATTATGAATCATGAATCGAATCATGAATCATGAATTGAATCATGAATCATGAATCATAAATTAAATCATGAATCATGAATCATGAATCATGAATGGAATCATGAATCATGAATCATGAATTGAATCATGAATCATGAATCATGAATTAAATCATGAATCATGAATCAAATCATGAATCATGAATCGAATCATGAATCATGAATTGAATCATGAATCATGAATTGAATCATGAATCATGAATCATGAATTGAATCATGAATCATGAATCATGAATTGATTAATGAATCATGAATCGAATCATGAATCATGAATTGAATCATGAATCATGAATCATGAATCGAATCATGAATCATGAATTGAATCATGAATCATGAATCATGAATTGAATCATGAATCATGAATCAAATCATGAATCATGAATCATGAATTGAATCATGAATCATGAATCATGAATCATAAATTGAATCATAAATCATGAATTGAATCATGAATCATGAATCGAATCATGAATCATGAATTGAATCATGAATCATGAATCATGAATCGAATCATGATTTATGAATCATGAATCATGAATCATGAATTGAATCATGAATCATGAATTGAATCATGAATCCTGAATCATGAATCATGAATCAAATCATAAATTATGAATCATGAATCGAATCATGAATCATGAATTGAATCATGAATCATGAATTGAATCATGAATCATGAATCATGAATCATGAATCGAATCATGAATTATGAATCATGAATCGAATCATGAATCATGAATTGAATCATGAATCATGAATCGAATCATGAATCATGAATTAAATCATGAATCATGAATCATGAATTGAATCATGAACCATGAATCATGAATCATGAATCGAATCATGAATCATGAATTGGATCATAAATCATGAATCATGAATTGAATCATGAATCATGAATTGAATCATGAATCATGAATCATGAATTGAATCATGAATCATGAATCATGAATTGAATCATGAATTGAATCATGAATCATGAATCATGAATTGAATCATAAATCATGAATCATGAATTGAATCATGAAATGAATCATGAATCATGAATTGAATCATAATTTGAATCATGAATCATGAATCATGAATTGAATCATGAATCATGAATCGAATCATGAATCTCGAATCATGAATTGAATCATGAATCATGAATTGAATCATGAATTGAATCATAAATCATGAATCATGAATTGAATCATAAATCATAAATCGAATCATGAATCATGAATTGAATCATGAAACATGAATCATGAATCGAATCATGAATCATGAATCAAATTATGAATCATGAATTGAATCATGAATCATGAATTTAATTATGAATCATGAATCGAATCATGAAACATGAATTGAATCATGAATTGAATCATGAATCATGAATTGCATCATGAATCATGAATTGAATCATGAATCATTAATCATGAATTAAATCATGAATCATGAAATGAATCATGAATTGAATCATGAATCATGAATCATGAATCATGAATTGAATCATGAATCATGAAATGAATCATGAATTGAATCATGAATCATGAATAAAATCATGAATCATGAATTAAATCATGAATCATAAATTGAATCATAATTAATGAATCGAATCATGAATCATGAATTGAATCACGAATCATGAATTGAATCATGAATTGAATCATAAATCATGAATCATGAATTGAATCATGAATCATGAATCATGAATCATGAATTAAATCATGAATCATGAATCATGAATTGAATCATGAATCATGAATCATGAATTGAATCATGAATCGAATCATGAATCATGAATCATGAATCGAATCATGAATCATGAATTGAATCATGAATCATGAATTAAATAATGAATCATGAATCATGAATTGAATCATGAATTATGAATCGAATCATGAATCATGAATTAAATAATGAATCATGAAACATAATTTAAATCATAAATCATGAATATAATCATGATTAATGAATCGAATCATGAATCATGAATTGAATCATGAATCATGAATCAAATCATGAATCATAAATCATGAAATATAAATTATGAATCGAATCATGAATCATGAATTGAATCATGAATCATGAATTGAATCATGAATTGAATCATGAATTGAATCATAAATCATGAATCATGAATTGAATCATGAATCATGAATCGAATCATGAATCATGAAATGAATCATGAATTGAATCATGAATTGAATCATAAATCATGAATCATGAATTGATTCATGAATCATGAATCGAATCATGAATCATGAATTGAATCATGAATCATGAATTAAATCATGAATCATGAATCATGAATCATGAATTGAATCATGAATCATGAATTGAATCATGAATCATGAATCGAATCATGAATCATGAATTGAATCATGAATCATGAATCATGAATTGAATCATGAATCATGAATTAAATCATGAATCATGAATCATGAATCATGAATTGAATCATAAATCATGAATCATGAATTGAATCATGAATCATGAATCGAATCATGAATCATGAATTGAATCATGAATCATGAATCACGAATTGAATCATGAATCATGAATCGAATCATGAATCATGAATTGAATCATGAATCGAATCATGAATCATGAATTAAATAATGAATCATGAATCATAAATTGAATCATGAATCATGAATCAAATCATGAATCATGAATCATGAATTGAATCATGAATCATGAATTGAATCATAAATTGAATCATAAATCATGAATTGAATCACGATTCATGAATCATGAATTATGAATCATGAATCGAATCATGAATCATGAATTGAATCATGAATCATGAATCATGAATTAAATCATGAATCATGAATCATGAATCATGAATTGAATCATGAATCATGAATCGAATCATGAATCTCGAATCATGAATTGAATCATGAATCATGAATTGAATCATGAATTGAATCATAAATCATGAATCATGAATTGAATCATAAATCATAAATCGAATCATGAAATATGAATTGAATCATGAAACATGAATCATGAATCGAATCATGAATCATGAATCATGAATCAAATTATGAATCATGAATTGAATCATGAATCATGAATTTAATCATGAATCATGAATCGAATCATGAAACATGAATTGAATCATGAATCATGAATTGAATCATGAATCATGAATTGCATCATGAATCATGAATTGAATCATGAATCATTAATCATGAATTAAATCATGAATCATGAAATGAATCATGAATTGAATCATGAATCATGAATCATGAATCATGAATTGAATCATGAATCATGAAATGAATCATGAATTGAATCATGAATCATGAATAAAATCATGAATCATTAATTAAATCATGAATCATAAATTGAATCATAATTAATGAATCGAATCATGAATCATGAATTGAATCACGAATCATGAATTGAATCATGAATTGAATCATAAATCATGAATCATGAATCGAATCATGAATCATGAATTGAATCATGAATCATGAATCATGAAACATGAATCATGAATTGAATCATGAATCATGATTTAAATCATGAATCATGAATTGAATCATGAATCATGAATCATGAATCATGAATTGAATCATGAATCATGAATCAGGAATTGAATCATGAATCGAATCATGAATCATGAATCATGAATCGAATCATGAATCATGAATTGAATCATGAATCATGAATTAAATAATGAATCATGAATCATGAATTGAATCATGAATTATGAATCGAATCATGCATCATGAATTAAATAATGAATCATGAATCATAATTTAAATCATAAATCATGAATCTAATCATGATTAATGAATCGAATCATGAATCATGGATTGAATCATGAATCATGAATCATGAATCGAATCATGAATCATAAATCATGAAATATAAATCATGAATCGAATCATGAATCATGAATTGAATCATGAATCATGAATTGAATCATAAATCATGAATCATGAATTGAATCATGAATCATGAATCATGAATTGAATCATGAATCATGAATCGAATCATGAATCATGAAATGAATCATGAATTGAATCATGAATTGAATCATAAATCATGAATCATGAATTGAATCATGAATCATGAATCGAATCATGAATCATGAATTGAATCATGAATCATGAATTAAATCATGAATCATGAATCATGAATCATGAATTGAATCATGAATCATGAATTGAATCATGAATCATGAATCGAATCATGAATCATGAATTGAATTATGAATCATGAATCATGAATTGAATCATGAATCATGAATTAAATCATGAATCATGAATCATGAATCATGAATTGAATCATAAATCATGAATCATGAATTGAATCATGAATCATGAATCGAATCATGAATCATGAATCATGAATTGAATCATGAATCATGAATTAAATCATGAATCATGAATCATGAATCATGAATTGAATCATAAATCATGAATCATGAATTGAATCATGAATCATGAATCGAATCATGAATCATGAATTGAATCATGAATCATGAATCATGAATTGAATCATGAATCATGAATCGAATCATGAATCATGAATCATGAATTGAATCATGAATGATGAATTAAATAATGAATCATGAATCATGAATTGAATCATGAATCGAATCATGAATCATGAATTAAATAATGAATCATGAATCATGAATTGAATCATGATTCATGAATCAAATCATGAATCATGAATCATGAATTGAATCATGAATCATGAATTGAATCATAAATTGAATCATAAATCATGAATTGAATCACGATTCATGAATCATGAATTGAATCATGAATCATGAATTGAATCATGAATCATGAATCATGAATCATGAATCGAATCATGAATTATGAATCATGAATCGAATCATGAATCATGAATTGAATCATGAATCATGAATCGAATCATGAATCATGAATCATGAATTAAATCATGAATCATGAATCATGAATTGAATCATGAACCATGAATCATGAATCATGAATCGAATCATGAATCATGAATTGGATCATAAATCATGAATCATGAATTGAATCATGAATCATGAATTGAATCATGAATCATGAATCATGAATTGAATCATGAATCATGAATCATGAATTGAATCATGAATTGAATCATGAATCATGAATCATGAATTGAATCATAAATCATGAATCATGAATTGAATCATGAAATGAATCATGAATCATGAATTGAATCATAATTTGAATCATGAATCATGAATCATGAATTGAATCATGAATCATGAATCGAATCATGAATCTCGAATCATGAATTGAATCATGAATCATGAATTGAATCATGAATTGAATCATAAATCATGAATCATGAATTGAATCATAAATCATAAATCGAATCATGAATCATGAATTGAATCATGAAACATGAATCATGAATCGAATCATGAATCATGAATCAAATTATGAATCATGAATTGAATCATGAATCATGAATTTAATCATGAATCATGAATCGAATCATGAAACATGAATTGAATCATGAATCATGAATTGAAATATGAATCATGAATTGCATCATGAATCATGAATTGAATCATGAATCATTAATCATGAATTAAATCATGAATCATGAAATGAATCATGAATTGAATCATGAATCATGAATCATGAATCATGAATTGAATCATGAATCATGAAATGAATCATGAATTGAATCATGAATCATGAATCATGAATCGAATCATGAATCATGAATTGAATCATGAATCATGAATTGAATCATGAATCATGAATTGAATCATGAATCATGAATCATGAATCAAATCATGAATCATGAATTAAATAATGAATCATGAATCATGAATTGAATCATGAATTATGAATCGAATCATGAATCATGAATTAAATAATGAATCATGAATCATAATTTAAATCATAAATCATGAATCTAATCATGATTAATGAATCGAATCATAAATCATGAATTGAATCATGAATCATGAATCATGAATCGAATCATGATTCATGAAATGAATCATGAATTTAATCATGAATTGAATCATAAATCATGAATCATGAATTGAATCATGAACCATGAATCGAATCATGAATCATGAATTGAATCATGAATCATGAATTAAATCATGAATCATGAATCATGAATCATGAATTGAATCATGAATCATGAATTGAATCATGAATCATGAATCGAATCATGAATCATGAATTGAATCATGAATCATGAATCATGAATTGAATCATGAATCATGAATCGAATCATGAATCATGAATCATGAATTGAATCATGAATGATGAATTGAATAATGAATCATGAATCATGAATTGAATCATGAATCGAATCATGAATCATGAATTAAATAATGAATCATGAATCATGAATTGAATCATGAATCATGAATCAAATCATGAATCATGAATCATGAATTGAATCATGAATCATGAATTGAATCATAAATTGAATCATAAATCATGAATTGAATCACGATTCATTAATCATGAATTATGAATCATGAATCGAATCATGAATCATGAATTGAATCATGAATCATGAATTAAATCATGAATCATGAATCATGAATCATGAATGGAATCATGAATCATGAATCATGAATTGAATCATGAATCATGAATCATGAATTAAATCATGAATCATGAATTGAATCATGAATCATGATTCGAATCATGAATTAAATAATAAATCATTAAACATGAATTAAATCATGAATCATGAATCATGATTTGAATCATAAATCATGATTTGAATCATAAATCATGAATCTAATCATGAATCATGAATCGAATCATGAATCATGAATTGAATCATTATTTATGAATCATGAATCATGAATCATGAATCATGAATTGAATCATGAATCATGAATTGAATCATGAATCATGAATCATGAATTAAATCATGAATCATGAATCATGAATTGAATCATGAATCATGAATTGAATCATTATTCATGAATCGAATCATGAATCATGAATTATGAATCATGATTTGAATCATGAATCATGAATTGAATCATGAATCATGAATTGAATCTTGAATCATGAATCATGAATCGAATCATGAATCATGAATCGAATCATGAATCATGAATCATGAATCGAATCATGAATCATGAAATGAATCATGAATTGAATTATGAATCGAATCATAAATCATGAATCATGAATCGAATCATGAATCATTAATCGAATCATGAATCATGAATTGAATCATGAATCATGAATCGAATCATGAATCATGAATCGAATCATGAATCATGAATTGAATCATGAATCATGAATTGAATCATGAATCATGAATCATGAATTGAATCATGAATCATGAATCATGAATTGATTAATGAATCATGAATCGAATCATGAATCATGAATTAAATCATGAATCATGAATCATGAATCGAATCATGAATCATGAATTGAATCATGAATCATGAATCATGAATTGAATCATGAATCATGAATCAAATCATGAATCATGAATCATGAATTGAATCATGAATCATGAATCATGAATCATAAATTGAATCATAAATCATGAATTGAATCATGAATCATGAATCGAATCATGAATCATGAATTGAATCATGAATCATGAATCATGAATCGAATCATGATTTATGAATCATGAATCATGAATCATGAATTGAATCATGAATCATGAATTGAATCATGAATCCTGAATCATGAATCATGAATCAAATCATAAATTATGAATCATGAATCGAATCATGAATCATGAATTGAATCATGAATCATGAATTGAATCATGAATCATGAATCGAATCATGAATTATGAATCATGAATCGAATCATGAATCATGAATTGAATCATGAATCATGAATCGAATCATGAATCATGAATTAAATCATGAATCATGAATCATGAATTGAATCATGAACCATGAATCATGAATCATGAATCGAATCATGAATCATGAATTGGATCATAAATCATGAATCATGAATTGAATCATGAATCATGAATTGAATCATGAATCATGAATCATGAATTGAATCATGAATCATGAATCATGAATTGAATCATGAATTGAATCATGAATCATGAATCATGAATTGAATCATAAATCATGAATCATGAATTGAATCATGAAATGAATCATGAATCATGAATTGAATCATAATTTGAATCATGAATCATGAATCATGAATTGAATCATGAATCATGAATCGAATCATGAATCTCGAAACATGAATTGAATCATGAATCATGAATTGAATCATGAATTGAATCATAAATCATGAATCATGAATTGATTTATAAATCATAAATCGAATCATGAATCATGAATTGAATCATGAAACATGAATCATGAATCGAATCATGAATCATGAATCAAATTATGAATCATGAATTGAATCATGAATCATGAATTTAATTATGAATCATGAATCGAATCATGAAACATGAATTGAATCATGAATCATGAATTGAATCATGAATCATGAATTGCATCATGAATCATGAATTGAATCATGAATCATTAATCATGAATTAAATCATGAATCATGAAATGAATCATGAATTGAATCATGAATCATGAATCATGAATCATGAATTGAATCATGAATCATGAAATGAATCATGAATTGAATCATGAATCATGAATAAAATCATGAATCATGAATTAAATCATGAATCATAAATTGAATCATAATTAATGAATCGAATCATGAATCATGAATTGAATCACGAATCATGAATTGAATCATGAATTGAATCATAAATCATGAATCATGAATCGAATCATGAATCATGAATTGAATCATGAATCATGAATCATGAATCATGAATTAAATAATGAATCATGAATCATGAATTGAATCATGAATTATGAATCGAATCATGAATCATGAATTAAATAATGAATCATGAAACATAATTTAAATCATAAATCATGAATATAATCATGATTAATGAATCGAATCATGAATCATGAATTGAATCATGAATCATGAATCAAATCATGAATCATAAATCATGAAATATAAATCATGAATCGAATCATGAATCATGAATTGAATCATGAATCATGAATTGAATCATGAATTGAATCATGAATTGAATCATAAATCATGAATCATGAATTGAATCATGAATCATGAATCGAATCATGAATCATGAAATGAATCATGAATTGAATCATGAATTGAATCATAAATCATGAATCATGAATTGATTCATGAATCATGAATCGAATCATGAATCATGAATTGAATCATGAATCATGAATTAAATCATGAATCATGAATCATGAATCATGAATTGAATCATGAATCATGAATTGAATCATGAATCATGAATCGAATCATGAATCATGAATTGAATCATGAATCATGAATCATGAATTGAATCATGAATCATGAATTAAATCATGAATCATGAATCATGAATTGAATCATAAATCATGAATCATGAATTGAATCATGAATCATGAATCGAATCATGAATCATGAATTGAATCATGAATCATGAATCATGAATTGAATCATGAATCATGAATCGAATCATGAATCATGAATTGAATCATGAATCGAATCATGAATCATGAATTAAATAATGAATCATGAATCATGAATTGAATCATGAATCATGAATCAAATCATGAATCATGAATCATGAATTGAATCATGAATCATGAATTGAATCATAAATTGAATCATAAATCATGAATTGAATCACGATTCATGAATCATGAATTATGAATCATGAATCGAATCATGAATCATGAATTGAATCATGAATCATGAATTAAATCATGAATCATGAATTGAATCATGAATCATGAATCGAATCATGAATCTCGAATCATGAATTGAATCATGAATCATGAATTGAATCATGAATTGAATCATAAATCATGAATCATGAATTGAATCATAAATCATAAATCGAATCATGAATCATGAATTGAATCATGAAACATGAATCATGAATCGAATCATGAATCATGAATCAAATTATGAATCATGAATTGAATCATGAATCATGAATTTAATCATGAATCATGAATCGAATCATGAAACATGAATTGAATCATGAATCATGAATTGAATCATGAATCATGAATTGCATCATGAATCATGAATTGAATCATGAATCATTAATCATGAATTAAATCATGAATCATGAAATGAATCATGAATTGAATCATGAATCATGAATCATGAATCATGAATTGAATCATGAATCATGAAATGAATCATGAATTGAATCATGAATCATGAATAAAATCATGAATCATTAATTAAATCATGAATCATAAATTGAATCATAATTAATGAATCGAATCATGAATCATGAATTGAATCACGAATCATGAATTGAATCATGAATTGAATCATAAATCATGAATCATGAATCGAATCATGAATCATGAATTGAATCATGAATCATGAATCATGAAACATGAATCATGAATTGAATCATGAATCATGATTTAAATCATGAATCATGAATTGAATCATGAATCATGAATCATGAATCATGAATTGAATCATGAATCATGAATCAGGAATTGAATCATGAATCGAATCATGAATCATGAATCATGAATCGAATCATGAATCATGAATTGAATCATGAATCATGAATTAAATAATGAATCATGAATCATGAATTGAATCATGAATTATGAATCGAATCATGCATCATGAATTAAATAATGAATCATGAATCATAATTTAAATCATAAATCATGAATCTAATCATGATTAATGAATCGAATCATGAATCATGAATTGAATCATGAATCATGAATCATGAATCGAATCATGAATCATAAATCATGAAATATAAATCATGAATCGAATCATGAATCATGAATTGAATCATGAATCATGAATTGAATCATAAATCATGAATCATGAATTGAATCATGAATCATGAATCATGAATTGAATCATGAATCATGAATCGAATCATGAATCATGAAATGAATCATGAATTGAATCATGAATTGAATCATAAATCATGAATCATGAATTGAATCATGAATCATGAATCGAATCATGAATCATGAATTGAATCATGAATCATGAATTAAATCATGAATCATGAATCATGAATCATGAATTGAATCATGAATCATGAATTGAATCATGAATCATGAATCGAATCATGAATCATGAATTGAATTATGAATCATGAATCATGAATTGAATCATGAATCATGAATTAAATCATGAATCATGAATCATGAATCATGAATTGAATCATAAATCATGAATCATGAATTGAATCATGAATCATGAATCGAATCATGAATCATGAATTGAATCATGAATCATGAATCATGAATTGAATCATGAATCATGAATCGAATCATGAATCATGAATCATGAATTGAATCATGAATGATGAATTAAATAATGAATCATGAATCATGAATTGAATCATGAATCGAATCATGAATCATGAATTAAATAATGAATCATGAATCATGAATTGAATCATGATTCATGAATCAAATCATGAATCATGAATCATGAATTGAATCATGAATCATGAATTGAATCATAAATTGAATCATAAATCATGAATTGAATCACGATTCATGAATCATGAATTATGAATCATGAATCGAATCATGAATCATGAATTGAATCATGAATCATGAATCATGAATTAAATCATGAATCATGAATCATGAATCATGAATGGAATCATGAATCATGAATCATGAATTGAATCATGAATCATGAATCATGAATTGAATCATGAATCATGAATTGAATCATGAATCATGATTCGAATCATGAATTAAATAATAAATCATGAATCATGAATTAAATCATGAATCATGAATCATGATTTGAATCATAAATCATGATTTGAATCATAAATCATGAATCTAATCATGAATCATGAATCGAATCATGAATCATGAATTGAATCATTATTTATGAATCATGAATCGAATCATGAATCATGAATTGAATCATGAATCATGAATTGAATCATGAATCATGAATTATGAATTAAATCATGAATCATGAATCATGAATTGAATCATCAATCATGAATCATGAATTGAATCATGAATCATGAATCATGAATTGAATCATGAATCATTAATTGAATCATGAATCATGATTCGAATCATGATTTAAATATTAAATCATGAATCATGAATTAAATCATGAATCATGAATCATGATTTCAATCATAAATCATGATTTCAATCATAAATCATGAATCTAATCATGAATCATGAATCGAATCATGAATCATGAATTGAATCATTATTCATGAATCGAATCATGAATCATGAATTATGAATGATGATTTGAATCATGAATCATGAATCATGAATTGAATCTTGAATCATGAATCATGAATCATGAATCGAATCATGAATCATGAATCGAATAATGAATCATGAATCATGAATCGAATCATGAATCATGAAATGAATCATGAATTGAATTATGAATTGAATCATAATTCATGAATCATGAATTGAATCATGAATTGAATCATAATTCATGAATCATGAATTGAATCATGAATCATGAATCGAATCATGAATCATGAATCGAATCATGAATCATGAATTGAATCATGAATCATGAATTGAATCATGAATCATGAATCATGAATTGAATCATGAATCATGAATCATGAATTGAATCATGAATCATGAATCGAATCATGAATCATGAATTGAATCATGAATCATGAATCGAATCATGAATCATGAATTGAATCATGAATCATGAATCATGAATTGAATCATGAATCATGAATCAAATCATGAAGCATGAATCATGAATTGAATCATGAATCATGAATCATGAATCATAAATTGAATCATAAATCATGAATTGAATCATGAATCATGAATCGAATCATGAATCATGAATTGAATCATGAATCATGAATCATGAATCGAATCATGATTTATGAATCATGAATCATGAATCATGAATTGAATCATGAATCATGAATTGAATCATGAATCCTGAATCATGAATCATGAATCGAATCATAAATTATGAATCATGAATCGAATCATGAATCATTAATTGAATCATGAATCATGAATCATGAATCATGAATCGAATCATGAATTATGAATCATGAATCATGAATCGAATCATGAATCATGAATTGAATCATGAATCATGAATCGAATCATGAATCATGAATCATGAATTGAATCATGAATCATGAATTGAATCATGAATCATGAATCATGAATCATGAATCGAATCATGAATCATGAATTGAATCATAAATCATGAATCATGAATTGAATCATGAATCATGAATTGAATCATGAATCATGAATTGAATCATAAATCATGAATCATGAATTGAATCATGAAATGAATCATGAATCATGAATTGAATCATAATTTGAATCATGAATCATGAATCATGAATCATGAATCATGAATCGAATCATGAATCATAAATCCTGAATTGAATTATGAATCATGAATCATGAATCATGAATTGAATCATGAAATGAATCATGAATCATGAATCATGAATTGAATCATGAATCATGAATCGAATCATGAATCTCGAATCATGAATTGAATCATGAATTATGAATTGAATCATGAATTGAATCATAAATCATGAATCATGAATTGAATCATAAATCATAAATCGAAACATGAATCATGAATTGAATCATGAAACATGAATCATGAATCGAATCATGAATCATAAATCATGAATCAAATTATGAATCATGAATTGAATCATGAATCATGAATTTAATCATGAATCATGAATCGAATCATGAAACATGAATTGAATCATGAATCATGAATTGAATCATGAATCATGAATTGCATCATGAATCATGAATTGAATCATGAATCATTAATCATGAATTAAATCATGAATCATGAAATGAATCATGAATTGAATCATGAATCATTAATCATGAATTAAATCATGAATCATGAAATGAATCATGAATTGAATCATGAATCATGAATCATGAATCATGAATTGAATCATGAATCATGAAATGAATCATGAATTGAATCATGAATCATGAATAAAATCATGAATCATGAATTAAATCATGAATCATAAATTGAATCATAATTAATGAATCGAATCATGAATCATGAATTGAATCACGAATCATGAATTGAATCATAAATCATGAATCATGAATCGAATCATGAATCATGAATTGAATCATGAATCATGAATCATGAATCATGAATCATGAATTGAATCATGAATCATGAATTAAATCATGAATCATGAATTGAATCATGAATCATGAATCATGAATCATGAATTGAATCATGAATCATGAATCATGAATTGAATCATGAATTGAATCATGAATCATGAATCATGAATCGAATCATGAATCATGAATTGAATCATGAATCATGAATTAAATAATGAATCATGAATCATGAATTGAATCATGAATTATGAATCGAATCATGAATCATGAATTAAATAATGAATCATGAATCATAATTTAAATCATAAATCATGAATCTAATCATGATTAATGAATCGAATCATGAATCATGAATTGAATCATGAATCATGAATCATGAATCGAATCATGAATCATAAATCATGAAATATAAATCATGAATCGAATCATGAATCATGAATTGAATCATGAATCATGAATTGAATCATGAATTGAATCATGAATTGAATCATAAATCATGAATCATGAATTGAATCATGAATCATGAATCGAATCATGAATCATGAAATGAATCATGAATTGAATCATGAATTGAATCATAAATCATGAATCATGAATTGAATCATGAATCATGAATCGAATCATAAATCATGAATTGAATCATGAATCATGAATTAAATCATGAATCATGAATCATGAATCATGAATTGAATCATGAATCATGAATTGAATCATGAATCATGAATCGAATCATGAATCATGAATTGAATCATGAATCATGAATCATGAATTGAATCATGAATCATGAATCGAATCATGAATCATGAATCATGAATTGAATCATGAATGATGAATTGAATCATGAATCATGAATCATGAATTTAATCATGAATCGAATCATGAATCATGAATTAAATAATGAATCATGAATCATGAATTGAATCATGAATCATGAATCGAATCATGAATCATGAATCATGAATTGAATCATGAATCATGAATTGAATCATAAATTAAATCATAAATCATGAATTGAATCACGATTTATGAATCATGAATTATGAATCATTAATCGAATCATGAATCATGAATTGAATCATGAATCATGAATCATGAATTAAATCATGAATCATGAATCATGAATTGAATCATGAATCATGAATCATGAATTGAATCATGAATCATGAATCATGAATTGAATCATGAATCATGAATTGAATCATGAATCATGATTCGAATCATGAATTAAATAATAAATCATGAATCATGAATTAAATCATGAATCATGAATCATGATTTGAATCATAAATCATGATTTGAATCATAAATCATGATTTGAATCATAAATCATGAATCTAATCATGAATCATGAATCGAATCATGAATCATGAATTGAATCATTATTTATGAATCATGAATCGAATCATGAATCATGAATTGAATCATGAATCATGAATTGAATCATGAATCATGAATCATGTATTAAATAATGAATCATGAATCATGAATCATGAATTGAGTCATGAATCATGAATCATGAATTGAATCATGAAGCATGAATCATGAATCATGAATTGAATCATGAATCATGAATTGAATCATGAATCATGAATTGAATCATGAATCATGAATCATGAATTGAATCATGAATCATGAATTGAATCATGAATTGAATCATGAATTATGAATCATGAAATGAATCATGAAATGAATCATGAAATGAATCATGAATCATGAATCGAATCATGAATCATGAACTGAATCATGAATCGTAAATCATGAATTATGAATTGAATCATGAATCATAAATTGAATCATGAATCGAATAATGAATCATGAATCGAATCATGAATCGAATAATGAATCATGAATCGAATAATGAATCATGAATCGAATCATGAATCATAAATCATGAATTGAATCATAAATCATGAATTGAATCATGAAGCATGAATCATGAATAATGAATTGAATCATGAATCATGAATCATGAAATGATTCATGAATCATGAATTCAATTATGAATCATAAATCATGAATTGAATCATAAATCATGAATCATGAATTGAATCATGAATCATAAATTAAATCATGAATTGAATCATGAATAGAATCATGATTCATGAATCATGAAATGAATCATGAATCAGGAATCATGAATCAAATCATGAATCATGATTTGAATCATGAATCATGAATCGAATCATGAATCATGAATCAGGAATCTAATCATGAATCATGAATTGAATCATAAATCATGAATTGAATCATGAATCGAATCATGAATCATGAATTGAATCATAATTCGACTCATGAATCATGAATCGAATCATGAATCATGAATTGAATCATGAATCATGAATTGAATCATGAATCATGAATTGAATCATGAATCATGAATTGAATCATGAATTAAATAATGAATCATGAATTGAATCATGAATTGAATCATGAATTGAATCATGAATCATGAAATAAATCATGAAATGAATCATGAATCATGATTCATGAATTGAATCATAAATCATGAATTGAATCATGAATCATGAATTGAATCATGAATCATGAATTGAATCATAATTCGACTCATGAATCATGAAATAAATCATGAAATGAATCATGAATCATGATTCATGAATTGAATCATAAATCATGAATTGAATCATGAATCATGAATGGAATCATGAATCATGAATTGAATCATAATTCGACTCATGAATCATGAATCGAATCATGAATCATGAATTGAATCATGAATCATGAAATGAATCATGAATCATGAATTGAATCATGAATCATAAATTGAATCATGAATTATGAATCATGAAATGAATCATGAATCATGAATCGAATCATGAATCTTGAACTGAATCATGAATCATGAATTGAATCATGAATCATGAATTAAATCTTGAATCATGAATCGAAATATGAATCATGAATTGAATCATGAATCATGAATCATGAATTGAATCATGAAGCATGAATCATGAATCATGAAATTAATCATGAATCATGAAATTAATCATGAATCATGAACTGAATCATGAATCATGAATTGAATCATGAATCATGAATTAAATCTTGAATCATGAATCGAAATATGAATCATGAATTGAATCATGAATCATGAATTGAATCATGAATTGAATCATGAATTATGAATCATGAAATGAATCATGAAATGAATCATGAAATGAATCATGAATCATGAATCGAATCATGAATCATGAACTGAATCATGAATCGTAAATCATGAATTATGAATTGAATCATGAATCATAAATTGAATCATGAATCGAATAATGAATCATGAATCGAATCATGAATCGAATAATGAATCATGAATCGAATAATGAATCATGAATCGAATCATGAATCATAAATCATGAATTGAATCATAAATCATGAATTGAATCATGAAGCATGAATCATGAATAATGAATTGAATCATGAATCATGAATCATGAAATGATTCATGAATCATGAATTCAATTATGAATCATAAATCATGAATTGAATCATAAATCATGAATCATGAATTGAATCATGAATCATAAATTAAATCATGAATTGAATCATGAATAGAATCATGATTCATGAATCATGAAATGAATCATGAATCAGGAATCATGAATCAAATCATGAATCATGATTTGAATCATGAATCATGAATCGAATCATGAATCATGAATCAGGAATCTAATCATGAATCATGAATTGAATCATAAATCATGAATTGAATCATGAATCGAATCATGAATCATGAATTGAATCATAATTCGACTCATGAATCATGAATCGAATCATGAATCATGAATTGAATCATGAATCATGAATTGAATCATGAATCATGAATTGAATCATGAATCATGAATTGAATCATGAATTAAATAATGAATCATGAATTGAATCATGAATTGAATCATGAATTGAATCATGAATCATGAAATAAATCATGAAATGAATCATGAATCATGATTCATGAATTGAATCATAAATCATGAATTGAATCATGAATCATGAATTGAATCATGAATCATGAATTGAATCATAATTCGACTCATGAATCATGAAATAAATCATGAAATGAATCATGAATCATGATTCATGAATTGAATCATAAATCATGAATTGAATCATGAATCATGAATGGAATCATGAATCATGAATTGAATCATAATTCGACTCATGAATCATGAATCGAATCATGAATCATGAATTGAATCATGAATCATGAAATGAATCATGAATCATGAATTGAATCATGAATCATAAATTGAATCATGAATTATGAATCATGAAATGAATCATGAATCATGAATCGAATCATGAATCTTGAACTGAATCATGAATCATGAATTGAATCATGAATCATGAATTAAATCTTGAATCATGAATCGAAATATGAATCATGAATTGAATCATGAATCATGAATCATGAATTGAATCATGAAGCATGAATCATGAATCATGAAATTAATCATGAATCATGAAATTAATCATGAATCATGAACTGAATCATGAATCATGAATTGAATCATGAATCATGAATTAAATCTTGAATCATGAATCGAAATATGAATCATGAATTGAATCATAAATCATGAATCATGAATTGAATCATGAATCATGAATCATGAATTGAAACATGAATCATGAATCATAAAATGAATCATGAATTGAATCATGAATCAAGAATCATGAATTGAATCATGAATTGAATCAAGATTCATGAATCATGAAATGAATCATGAATCAGGAATTGAATCATGAATCATGAATCATGAATCAAATCATGAATCATGAATCATGAATCGAATCATGAATCATGAATCATGAATCATAAATCGAATCATGAATCATGAATCATGAATCATGAATCGAATCATGAATCATTAATTGAATCATAAATCATGAATTGTATCATAAATCATGAATTGAATCAAGAATCATGAATCGAATCATAATTCGACTCATGAATCATGAATCGAATCATGAATCATGAATTGAATCATGAATCATGAATTGAATCATGAATCGAATCATGAATCATGAACTGAATCATGAATCAAATCATGAATCATGAATTGAATCATGAATCATAAATTGAATCATGAATGGAATAATGAATCATGAATTGAATCATGAATCATAAATCATGAATCATGAATCGAATCATGAATCATGAATTGAATCATGAAGCATGAATCATTAATCATGAATTGAATCATGATTTGAATAATGAATTGAATCATGATTCATAAATCATGAATCATGAATCATGAATTGAATCATGATTCATAAATAATGAATCATGAATCATGAATTGAATCATGAATCATGAAATTAATCATGAATCATGAACTGAATCATGAATCATGAATTGAAACATGAATCATGAATCATAAAATGAATCATGAATTGAATTATGAATCATGAATTGAATCATGAATTGAATCAGGAATTGAAACATGAATCATGAATCATAAAATGAATCATGAATCATGAATTGAATCATGAATCATGAATTGAATTATGAATCATGAATTGAATCATGAATTGAATCACGAATCATGAATCATGAAATGAATCATGAATCATGAATCATGAAATGAATCATGAATTGAATTATGATTCATTAATCATGAAATGAATCATGAATTGAATTATGATTCATTAATCATGAAATGAATCATAGATCAGGAATTGAATCATGAATCATGAATCATGAATCATGAATCGAATCATGAATCATGAATCATGAATCATGAATCATGAATCGAATCATGAATCATGAATCAAATTATGAATCATGAATCATGAATCTAATCATGAATCATGAATTGAATCATAAATCATGAATTGAATCATGAATCATGAATTGAATCATGAATCATGAATTGAATCATAATTCGACTTATGAATCATTAATCGAATCATGAATCATGAATTGAATCATGAATCATGAATTGAAGCATGAATCATGAATCATGAATTGAATCATGAATTGAATCATGAATCATGAATTGAATCATGAATTGAATCATGAATCATTAATTGAATCATGAATTAAATCATGAATTATGAATCATGAAATAAATCATGAAATGAATCATGAATTGAATCATGAATCACGAATTGAATTATAATTTGACTCATGAATCATGAATCGAATCATGAATCATGAATTGAATAATGAATCATGAATTGAATCATGAATTGAATCATGAATTATGAATCATGAAATGAATCATGAAATGAATCATGAAATGAATCATGAATCATGAATCGAATCATGAATCATGAACTGAATCATGAATCGTAAATCATGAATTATGAATTGAATCATGAATCATAAATTGAATCATGAATCGAATAATGAATCATGAATCAAATCATGAATCGAATAATGAATCATGAATCGAATAATGAATCATGAATCGAATCATGAATCATAAATCATGAATTGAATCATAAATCATGAATTGAATCATGAAGCATGAATCATGAATAATGAATTGAATCATGAATCATGAATTGAATCATTAATTGAATCATGATTCATGAATCATGAATCGAATCATGAATCATGAATCATGAATCATGAATTGAATCATGAAGCACGAATCATGAATCATGAAATTAATCATGAATCATGAACTGAATCATGAATCATGAATTGAATCATGAATCATGAATTGAATCTTAAATCATGAATCGAATCATGAATCATGAATTGAATAATGAATCATGAATTGAATCATGAATTATGAATCATGAATTGAAACATGAATCATGAATCATAAAATGAATCATGAATTGAATCATGAATCATAAATCAAGAATTAAATCATGAATCATGAATTGAATCATGAATCATGTAATGAATCATGAATTGAATCATGAATTCAAACATGAATCATGAATTGAATTATGAATTGAATCTAGAATTGAATCATGCATTGAATCATGAATCATGAATCATGAATTGATGATGAATCATGAATCATGAATTAATTCAATAAATAGAATTGAATCATAAATCATGAATTGAATCATGAATCTTGAATTGAATCATGAATCATGAATTGAATCATGAATCATGAATTGAATCATGAATCATGAATTGAATCATGAATTAAATAATGAATCATGAATTGAATCATGAATTGAATCATGAATCATGAAATAAATTCGACTCATGAATCATGAATCATGATTCATGAATTGAATCATAAATCATGAATTGAATCATGAATCATGAATTGAATCATGAATCATGAATTGAATCATAATTCAACTCATGAATCATGAATCGAATCATGAATCATGAATTGAATCATGAATCATGAAATGAATCATGAATCATGAATCATGAATCGAATCATGAATCATGAATTGAATCATGAATCATGAAATGAATCATGAATCATGAATCATGAATTGAATCATGAATCATAAATTGAATCATAAATTATTAATCATGAAATGAATGATGAATCATGAATCGAATCATGAATCATGAACTGAATCATGAATCATGAATTGAATCATGAATCATGAATTAAATCTTGAATCATGAATCGAAATATGAATCATGAATTGAATCATGAATCATGAATTGAATCATGAAGCATGAATCATGAATCATGAAATGAATCATGAATCATGAATCGAATCATGAATCATGAACTGAATCATGAATCTTGAATTGAATCATGAATCATAAATTGAATCATGAATGGAATAATGAATCATGAATTGAATCATGAATCATAAATCATGAATCATGAATCGAATCATGAATCATGAATTGAATCATGAAGCATGAATCATGAATCATGAATTGAATCATGAATCATGAATTGAATCATGAATCATAAATCATGAATTGAATCATGAAGCATGAATCATGAATCATGAAATTAATCATGAATCATGAAATTAATCATGAATCATGAACTGAATCATGAATCATGAATTGAATCATGAATCATGAATTAAATCTTGAATCATGAATCGAAATATGAATCATGAATTGAATCATGAATCATGAATCATGAATTGAATCATGAATCATGAATCATGAATTGAAACATGAATCATGAATCATAAAATGAATCATGAATTGAATCATGAATCAAGAATCATGAATTGAATCATGAATTGAATCATGATTCATGAATCATGAAATGAATCATGAATCAGGAATTGAATTATGAATCATGAATCATGAATCAAATCATGAATCATGAATCATGAATCGAATCATGAATCATGAATCATGAATCATGAATCGAATCATGAATCATGAATCATGAATCATGAATCGAATCATGAATCATTAATTGAATCATAAATCATGAATTCTATCATAAATCATGAATTGAATCAAGAATCATGAATCGAATCATAATTCGACTTATGAATCATGAATCGAATCATGAATCATGAATTGAATCATGAATCATGAATTGAATCATGAAACATGAATCATGAAATGAATCATGAAATGAATCATGAATCATGATTCATGAATTGAATCACGAATCATGAATTGAATCATGAATCGAATCATGAATCGAATAATGAATCATGAATTGAATCATTATTTGAATCATGAATCATGAATCATGAATTGAATCATAAATTGAATCATGAATCATGAATCATGAAATGAATCATGAAATGAATCATGAATCATGAATTAAATCATGAATCATGAATTGAATCATTATTTGAATCATTAATCATGAATCATGAATTGAATCATGATTCATGAATCATGAATTGAATCATGAATTGAATCATGAATTGAATCATGAATCATGAATCATGAAATTAATCATGAATCATGAATTGAATCATGAATTGAATCATGATTCATGAATCATGAATTATGAATCATGAAATGAATCATGAATCATGAATCAAATCATGAATCATGAACTGAATCATGAATCAAATCATGAATCATGAATTGAATCATGAATCATAAATTGAATCATGAATGGAATAATGAATCATGAATTGAATCATGAATCATAAATCATGAATCATGAATCGAATCATGAATCATGAATTGAATCATGAAGCATGAATCATTAATCATGAATTGAATCATGATTTGAATAATGAATTGAATCATGATTCATAAATCATGAATCATGAATCATGAATTGAATCATGATTCATAAATCATGAATCATGAATCATGAATTGAATCATGAATCATGAAATTAATCATGAATCATGAACTGAATCATGAATCATGAATTGAAACATGAATCATGAATCATAAAATGAATCATGAATTGAATCATGAATCATGAATCATGAATTGAATCATGAATTGAATCATGATTCATGAATCATGAAATGAATCATGAATCAGGAATTGAATCATGAATCACGAATCATGAATCAAATCATGAATCATGAATCGAATCATGAATCATGAATCATGAATCATGAATTGAATCATTATTCATTAATTGAATCATGAATCATGAATTGAATCATGAATCATGAATTGAATCATTAATCATGAATCATGAATTGAATCATGAATCATGAATTGAATTATGAATCATGAATTGAATCATGAATTGAATCAGGAATTGAAACATGAATCATGAATCATAAAATGAATCATGAATCATGAATCATGAATTGAATCATGAATCATGAATTGAATTATGAATCATGAATTGAATCATGAATTGAATCATGAATCATGAATCATGAAATGAATCATGAATCATGAATCATGAAATGAATCATGAATTGAATTATGATTCATTAATCATGAAATGAATCATGAATTGAATTATGATTCATTAATCATGAAATGAATCATAGATCATGAATCGAATCATGAATCATGAATCATGAATCATGAATCATGAATCGAATCATGAATCATGAATCAAATTATGAATCATGAATCATGAATCTAATCATGAATCATGAATTGAATCATAAATCATGAATTGAATCATGAATCATGAATTGAATCATGAATCATGAATTGAATCATAATTCGACTTATGAATCATTAATCGAATCATGAATCATGAATTGAATCATGAATCATGAATTGAAGCATGAATCATGAATCATGAATTGAATCATGAATCATGAATTGAATCATGAATCATGAATTGAATCATGAATCATGAATCATGAATTGAATCATGAATCATGAATTGAATCATGAATTGAATCATGAATTATGAATCATGAAATGAATCATGAAATGAATCATGAAATGAATCATGAATCATGAATCGAATCATGAATCATGAATTGAATCATGAATCGTAAATCATGAATTATGAATTGAATCATGAATCATAAATTGAATCATGAATCGAATCATGAATCATGAATCGAATCATGAATCGAATAATGAATCATGAATCGAATAATGAATCATGAATCGAATCATGAATCATAAATCATGAATTGAATCATAAATCATGAATTGAATCATGAAGCATGAATCATGAATAATGAATTGAATCATGAATCATGAATCATGAAATGATTCATGAATCATGAATTCAATTATGAATCATAAATCATGAATTGAATCATAAATCATGAATCATGAATTGAATCATGAATCATAAATTAAATCATGAATTGAATCATGAATAGAATCATGATTCATGAATCATGAAATG
This sequence comes from Mixophyes australis, assembly GCA_036250195.1. NCBI lineage: Eukaryota > Metazoa > Chordata > Amphibia > Anura > Limnodynastidae > Mixophyes > Mixophyes australis. The sequence goes on from JAVHZZ010000034.1 coordinate 499,803, forward strand.
AATCATGAATCAGGAATCATGAATCAAATCATGAATCATGATTTGAATCATGAATCATGAATCGAATCATGAATCATGAATCAGGAATCTAATCATGAATCATGAATTGAATCATAAATCATGAATTGAATCATGAATCATGAATTGAATCATGAATCATGAATTGAATCATAATTCGACTCATGAATCATGAATCGAATCATGAATCATGAATTGAATCATGAATCATGAATTGAATCATGAATCATGAATTGAATCATGAATCATGAATTGAATCATGAATTAAATAATGAATCATGAATTGAATCATGAATTGAATCATGAATTGAATCATGAATCATGAAATAAATCATGAAATGAATCATGAATCATGATTCATGAATTGAATCATAAATCATGAATTGAATCATGAATCATGAATTGAATCATGAATCATGAATTGAATCATAATTCGACTCATGAATCATGAAATAAATCATGAAATGAATCATGAATCATGATTCATGAATTGAATCATAAATCATGAATTGAATCATGAATCATGAATGGAATCATGAATCATGAATTGAATCATAATTCGACTCATGAATCATGAATCGAATCATGAATCATGAATTGAATCATGAATCATGAAATGAATCATGAATCATGAATTGAATCATGAATCATAAATTGAATCATGAATTATGAATCATGAAATGAATCATGAATCATGAATCGAATCATGAATCTTGAACTGAATCATGAATCATGAATTGAATCATGAATCATGAATTAAATCTTGAATCATGAATCGAAATATGAATCATGAATTGAATCATGAATCATGAATCATGAATTGAATCATGAAGCATGAATCATGAATCATGAAATTAATCATGAATCATGAAATTAATCATGAATCATGAACTGAATCATGAATCATGAATTGAATCATGAATCATGAATTAAATCTTGAATCATGAATCGAAATATGAATCATGAATTGAATCATAAATCATGAATCATGAATTGAATCATGAATCATGAATCATGAATTGAAACATGAATCATGAATCATAAAATGAATCATGAATTGAATCATGAATCAAGAATCATGAATTGAATCATGAATTGAATCAAGATTCATGAATCATGAAATGAATCATGAATCAGGAATTGAATCATGAATCATGAATCATGAATCAAATCATGAATCATGAATCATGAATCGAATCATGAATCATGAATCATGAATCATAAATCGAATCATGAATCATGAATCATGAATCATGAATCGAATCATGAATCATTAATTGAATCATAAATCATGAATTGTATCATAAATCATGAATTGAATCAAGAATCATGAATCGAATCATAATTCGACTCATGAATCATGAATCGAATCATGAATCATGAATTGAATCATGAATCATGAATTGAATCATGAATCGAATCATGAATCATGAACTGAATCATGAATCAAATCATGAATCATGAATTGAATCATGAATCATAAATTGAATCATGAATGGAATAATGAATCATGAATTGAATCATGAATCATAAATCATGAATCATGAATCGAATCATGAATCATGAATTGAATCATGAAGCATGAATCATTAATCATGAATTGAATCATGATTTGAATAATGAATTGAATCATGATTCATAAATCATGAATCATGAATCATGAATTGAATCATGATTCATAAATCATGAATCATGAATCATGAATTGAATCATGAATCATGAAATTAATCATGAATCATGAACTGAATCATGAATCATGAATTGAAACATGAATCATGAATCATAAAATGAATCATGAATTGAATCATGAATCATGAATCATGAATTGAATCATGAATTGAATCATGATTCATGAATCATGAAATGAATCATGAATCAGGAATTGAATCATGAATCATGAATCATGAATCAAATCATGAATCATGAATCATGAATCGAATCATGAATCATGAATCATGAATCATGAATTGAATCATTAATCATTAATTGAATCATGAATCATGAATTGAATCATGAATCATGAATTGAATCATTAATCATGAATCATGAATTGAATCATGAATCATGAATTGAATTATGAATCATGAATTGAATCATGAATTGAATCAGGAATTGAAACATGAATCATGAATCATAAAATGAATCATGAATCATGAATCATGAATTGAATCATGAATCATGAATTGAATTATGAATCATGAATTGAATCATGAATTGAATCACGAATCATGAATCATGAAATGAATCATGAATCATGAATCATGAAATGAATCATGAATTGAATTATGATTCATTAATCATGAAATGAATCATGAATTGAATTATGATTCATTAATCATGAAATGAATCATAGATCAGGAATTGAATCATGAATCATGAATCATGAATCATGAATCGAATCATGAATCATGAATCATGAATCATGAATCATGAATCGAATCATGAATCATGAATCAAATTATGAATCATGAATCATGAATCTAATCATGAATCATGAATTGAATCATAAATCATGAATTGAATCATGAATCATGAATTGAATCATGAATCATGAATTGAATCATAATTCGACTTATGAATCATTAATCGAATCATGAATCATGAATTGAATCATGAATCATGAATTGAAGCATGAATCATGAATCATGAATTGAATCATGAATTGAATCATGAATCATGAATTGAATCATGAATTGAATCATGAATCATTAATTGAATCATGAATTAAATCATGAATTATGAATCATGAAATAAATCATGAAATGAATCATGAATTGAATCATGAATCACGAATTGAATTATAATTTGACTCATGAATCATGAATCGAATCATGAATCATGAATTGAATCATGAATCATGAATTGAATCATGAATCATGAATCATGAATTGAATCATGAATCACGAATTGAATTATAATTCGACTCATGAATCATGAATCGAATCATGAATCATGAATTGAATCATGAATCATGAATTCAATCATGAATCATGAATCATGAATTGAATAATGAATCATGAATTGAATCATGAATTGAATCATGAATTATGAATCATGAAATGAATCATGAAATGAATCATGAAATGAATCATGAATCATGAATCGAATCATGAATCATGAACTGAATCATGAATCGTAAATCATGAATTATGAATTGAATCATGAATCATAAATTGAATCATGAATCGAATAATGAATCATGAATCAAATCATGAATCGAATAATGAATCATGAATCGAATAATGAATCATGAATCGAATCATGAATCATAAATCATGAATTGAATCATAAATCATGAATTGAATCATGAAGCATGAATCATGAATAATGAATTGAATCATGAATCATGAATTGAATCATTAATTGAATCATGATTCATGAATCATTAATTGAATCATGATTCATGAATCATGAATCGAATCATGAATCATGAATCATGAATCATGAATTGAATCATGAAGCACGAATCATGAATCATGAAATTAATCATGAATCATGAACTGAATCATGAATCATGAATTGAATCATGAATCATGAATTGAATCTTAAATCATGAATCGAATCATGAATCATGAATTGAATAATGAATCATGAATTGAATCATGAATTATGAATCATGAATTGAAACATGAATCATGAATCATAAAATGAATCATGAATTGAATCATGAATCATGAATCATGAAATGATTCATGAATCATGAATTCAATTATGAATCATAAATCATGAATTGAATCATAAATCATGAATCATGAATTGAATCATGAATTAAATCATGAATTGAATCATGAATAGAATCATGATTCATGAATCATGAAATGAATCATGAATCAGGAATCATGAATCAAATCATGAATCATGATTTGAATCATGAATCATGAATCCAATCATGAATCATGAATCAGGAATCTAATCATGAATCATGAATTGAATCATAAATCATGAATTGTATCATGAATCATGAATTGAATCATGAATCATGAATTGAATCATAATTCGACTCATGAATCATGAATCGAATCATGAATCATGAATTGAATCATGAATCATGAATTGAATCATGAATCATGAATTGAATCATGAATAATGAATTGAATCATGAATTAAATAATGAATCATGAATTGAATCATGAATTGAATCGTGAATTGAATCATGAATCATGAAATAAATCATGAAATGAATCATGAATCATGATTCATGAATTGAATCATAAATCATGAATTGAATCATGAATCATGAATTGAATCATGAATCATGAATTGAATCATAATTCGACTCATGAATCATGAAATAAATCATGAATTGAATCATGAATCATGAATCATAAATTGAATCATGAATTGAATCATGATTCATGAATCATGAAATGAATCATGAATCAGGAATTGAATCATGAATCATGAATCATGAATCAAATCATGAATCATGAATCATGAATCGAATCATGAATCATGAATCATGAATCATGAATTGAATCATTAATCATTAATTGAATCATGAATCATGAATTGAATCATGAATCATGAATTGAATCATTAATCATGAATCATGAATTGAATCATGAATCATGAATTGAATTATGAATCATGAATTGAATCATGAATTGAATCAGGAATTGAAACATGAATCATGAATCATAAAATGAATCATGAATCATGAATCATGAATTGAATCATGAATCATGAATTGAATTATGAATCATGAATTGAATCATGAATTGAATCATGAATCATGAATCATGAAATGAATCATGAATCATGAATCATGAAATGAATCATGAATTGAATTATGATTCATTAATCATGAAATGAATCATGAATTGAATTATGATTCATTAATCATGAAATGAATCATAGATCAGGAATTGAATCATGAATCATGAATCATGAATCATGAATCGAATCATGAATCATGAATCATGAATCATGAATCATGAATCGAATCATGAATCACTAATCAAATTATGAATCATGAATCATGAATCTAATCATGAATCATGAATTGAATCATAAATCATGAATTGAATCATGAATCATGAATTGAATCATGAATCATGAATTGAATCATAATTCGACTTATGAATCATTAATCGAATCATGAATCATGAATTGAATCATGAATCATGAATTGAAGCATGAATCATGAATCATGAATTGAATCATGAATTGAATCATGAATCATGAATTGAATCATGAATTGAATCATGAATCATTAATTGAATCATGAATTAAATCATGAATTATGAATCATGAAATAAATCATGAAATGAATCATGAATTGAATCATGAATCACGAATTGAATTATAATTTGACTCATGAATCATGAATCGAATCATGAATCATGAATTGAATCATGAATCATGAATTGAATCATGAATCATGAATCATGAATTGAATCATGAATCACGAATTGAATTATAATTCGACTCATGAATCATGAATCGAATCATGAATCATGAATTGAATCATGAATCATGAATTCAATCATGAATCATGAATCATGAATTGAATCATGAATCATGAATTGAATCATGAATTGAATCATGAATTATGAATCATGAAATGAATCATGAAATGAATCATGAAATGAATCATGAATCATGAATCGAATCATGAATCATGAACTGAATCATGAATCGTAAATCATGAATTATGAATTGAATCATGAATCATAAATTGAATCATGAATCGAATAATGAATCATGAATCAAATCATGAATCGAATAATGAATCATGAATCGAATAATGAATCATGAATCGAATCATGAATCATAAATCATGAATTGAATCATAAATCAAGAATTGAATCATGAAGCATGAATCATGAATAATGAATTGAATCATGAATCATGAATTGAATCATTAATTGAATCATGATTCATGAATCATGAATCGAATCATGAATCATGAATCATGAATCATGAATTGAATCATGAAGCACGAATCATGAATCATGAAATTAATCATGAATCATGAACTGAATCATGAATCATGAATTGAATCATGAATCATGAATTGAATCTTAAATCATGAATCGAATCATGAATCATGAATTGAATAATGAATCATGAATTGAATCATGAATTATGAATCATGAATTGAAACATGAATCATGAATCATAAAATGAATCATGAATTGAATCATGAATCATGAATCATGAAATGATTCATGAATCATGAATTCAATTATGAATCATAAATCATGAATTGAATCATAAATCATGAATCATGAATTGAATCATGAATTAAATCATGAATTGAATCATGAATAGAATCATGATTCATGAATCATGAAATGAATCATGAATCAGGAATCATGAATCAAATCATGAATCATGATTTGAATCATGAATCATGAATCCAATCATGAATCATGAATCAGGAATCTAATCATGAATCATGAATTGAATCATAAATCATGAATTGAATCATGAATCATGAATTGAATCATGAATCATGAATTGAATCATAATTCGACTCATGAATCATGAATCGAATCATGAATCATGAATTGAATCATGAATCATGAATTGAATCATGAATCATGAATTGAATCATGAATAATGAATTGAATCATGAATTAAATAATGAATCATGAATTGAATCATGAATTGAATCGTGAATTGAATCATGAATCATGAAATAAATCATGAATCGTAAATCATGAATTATGAATTGAATCATGAATCATAAATTGAATCATGAATCGAATAATGAATCATGAATCAAATCATGAATCGAATAATGAATCATGAATCGAATAATGAATCATGAATCGAATCATGAATCATAAATCATGAATTGAATCATAAATCATGAATTGAATCATGAAGCATGAATCATGAATAATGAATTGAATCATGAATCAAGAATTGAATCATTAATTGAATCATGATTCATGAATCATGAATCGAATCATGAATCATGAATCATGAATCATGAATTGAATCATGAAGCACGAATCATGAATCATGAAATTAATCATGAATCATGAACTGAATCATGAATCATGAATTGAATCATGAATCATGAATTGAATCTTAAATCATGAATCGAATCATGAATCATGAATTGAATAATGAATCATGAATTGAATCATGAATTATGAATCATGAATTGAAACATGAATCATGAATCATAAAATGAATCATGAATTGAATCATGAATCATGAATCATGAAATGATTCATGAATCATGAATTCAATTATGAATCATAAATCATGAATTGAATCATAAATCATGAATCATGAATTGAATCATGAATTAAATCATGAATTGAATCATGAATAGAATCATGATTCATGAATCATGAAATGAATCATGAATCAGGAATCATGAATCAAATCATGAATCATGATTTGAATCATGAATCATGAATCCAATCATGAATCATGAATCAGGAATCTAATCATGAATCATGAATTGAATCATAAATCATGAATTGTATCATGAATCATGAATTGAATCATGAATCATGAATTGAATCATAATTCGACTCATGAATCATGAATCGAATCATGAATCATGAATTGAATCATGAATCATGAATTGAATCATGAATCATGAATTGAATCATGAATAATGAATTGAATCATGAATTAAATAATGAATCGAATCATGAATTGAATCGTGAATTGAATCATGAATCATGAAATAAATCATGAAATGAATCATGAATCATGATTCATGAATTGAATCATAAATCATGAATTGAATCATGAATCATGAATTGAATCATGAATCATGAATTGAATCATAATTCGACTCATGAATCATGAAATAAATCATGAATTGAATCATGAATCATGAATCATGAATTGAATCATGAATTGAATCATGATTCATGAATCATGAAATGAATCATGAATCAGGAATTGAATCATGAATCATGAATCATGAATCAAATCATGAATCATGAATCATGAATCGAATCATGAATCATGAATCATGAATCATGAATTGAATCATTAATCATTAATTGAATCATGAATCATGAATTGAATCATGAATCATGAATTGAATCATTAATCATGAATCATGAATTGAATCATGAATCATGAATTGAATTATGAATCATGAATTGAATCATGAATTGAATCAGGAATTGAAACATGAATCATGAATCATAAAATGAATCATGAATCATGAATCATGAATTGAATCATGAATCATGAATTGAATTATGAATCATGAATTGAATCATGAATTGAATCATGAATCATGAATCATGAAATGAATCATGAATCATGAATCATGAAATGAATCATGAATTGAATTATGATTCATTAATCATGAAATGAATCATGAATTGAATTATGATTCATTAATCATGAAATGAATCATAGATCAGGAATTGAATCATGAATCATGAATCATGAATCGAATCATGAATCATGAATCAAATTATGAATCATGAATCATGAATCTAATCATGAATCATGAATTGAATCATAAATCATGAATTGAATCATGAATCATGAATTGAATCATGAATCATGAATTGAATCATAATTCGACTTATGAATCATTAATCGAATCATGAATCATGAATTGAATCATGAATCATGAATTGAAGCATGAATCATGAATCATGAATTGAATCATGAATTGAATCATGAATCATGAATTGAATCATGAATTGAATCATGAATCATTAATTGAATCATGAATTAAATCATGAATTATGAATCATGAAATAAATCATGAAATGAATCATGAATTGAATCATGAATCACGAATTGAATTATAATTTGACTCATGAATCATGAATCGAATCATGAATCATGAATTGAATCATGAATCATGAATTGAATCATGAATCATGAATCATGAATTGAATCATGAATCACGAATTGAATTATAATTCGACTCATGAATCATGAATCGAATCATGAATCATGAATTGAATCATGAATCATGAATTCAATCATGAATCATGAATCATGAATTGAATCATGAATCATGAATTGAATCATGAATTGAATCATGAATTATGAATCATGAAATGAATCATGAAATGAATCATGAAATGAATCATGAATCATGAATCGAATCATGAATCATGAACTGAATCATGAATCGTAAATCATGAATTATGAATTGAATCATGAATCATAAATTGAATCATGAATCGAATAATGAATCATGAATCAAATCATGAATCGAATAATGAATCATGAATCGAATAATGAATCATGAATCGAATCATGAATCATAAATCATGAATTGAATCATAAATCATGAATTGAATCATGAAGCATGAATCATGAATAATGAATTGAATCATGAATCATGAATTGAATCATTAATTGAATCATGATTCATGAATCATGAATCGAATCATGAATCATGAATCATGAATCATGAATTGAATCATGAAGCACGAATCATGAATCATGAAATTAATCATGAATCATGAACTGAATCATGAATCATGAATTGAATCATGAATCATGAATTGAATCTTAAATCATGAATCGAATCATGAATCATGAATTGAATAATGAATCATGAATTGAATCATGAATTATGAATCATGAATTGAAACATGAATCATGAATCATAAAATGAATCATGAATTGAATCATGAATCATGAATCATGAAATGATTCATGAATCATGAATTCAATTATGAATCATAAATCATGAATTGAATCATAAATCATGAATCATGAATTGAATCATGAATTAAATCATGAATTGAATCATGAATAGAATCATGATTCATGAATCATGAAATGAATCATGAATCAGGAATCATGAATCAAATCATGAATCATGATTTGAATCATGAATCATGAATCCAATCATGAATCATGAATCAGGAATCTAATCATGAATCATGAATTGAATCATAAATCATGAATTGAATCATGAATCATGAATTGAATCATGAATCATGAATTGAATCATAATTCGACTCATGAATCATGAATCGAATCATGAATCATGAATTGAATCATGAATCATGAATTGAATCATGAATCATGAATTGAATCATGAATAATGAATTGAATTATGAATTAAATAATGAATCATGAATTGAATCATGAATTGAATCGTGAATTGAATCATGAATCATGAAATAAATCATGAAATGAATCATGAATCATGATTCATGAATTGAATCATAAATCATGAATTGAATCATGAATCATGAATTGAATCATGAATCATGAATTGAATCATAATTCGACTCATGAATCATGAAATAAATCATGAAATGAATCATGAATCATGAATTGAATCATAAATCATGAATTGAATCATGAATCATGAATGGAATCATGAATCATGAATTGAATCATAATTCGACTCATGAATCATGAATCGAATCATGAATCATGAATTGAATCATGAATCATGAAATTAATCATGAATCATGAATTGAATCATGAATCATAAATTGAATCATGAATTATGAATCATGAAATGAATCATGAATCATGAATCGAATCATGAATCTTGAACTGAATCATGAATCATGAATTGAATCATGAATTGAATCATGAATCATGAATTAAATCTTGAATCATGAATCGAAATATGAATCATGAATTGAATCATGAATCATGAATCATGAATTGAATCATGAAGCATGAATCATGAATCATGAAATTAATCATGAATCATGAAATTAATCATGAATCATGAACTGAATCATGAATCATGAATTGAATCATGAATCATGAATTAAATCTTGAATCATGAATCGAAATATGAATCATGAATTGAATCATAAATCATGAATCATGAATTGAATCATGAATCATGAATCATGAATTGAAACATAAATCATGAATCATAAAATGAATCATGAATTGAATCATGAATCAAGAATCATGAATTGAATCATGAATTGAATCAAGATTCATGAAGCATGAAATGAATCATGAATCAGGAATTGAATCATGAATCATGAATCATGAATCAAATCATGAATCATGAATCATGAATCGAATCATGAATCATGAATCATGAATCATAAATCGAATCATGAATCATGAATCATGAATCATGAATCGAATCATGAATCATTAATTGAATCATAAATCATGAATTGTATCATAAATCATGAATTGAATCAAGAATCATGAATCGAATCATAATTCGACTCATGAATCATGAATCGAATCATGAATCATGAATTGAATCATGAATCATGAATCGAATCATGAATCATTAATTGAATCATAAATCATGAATTGTATCATAAATCATGAATTGAATCAAGAATCATGAATCGAATCATAATTCGACTCATGAATCATGAATCGAATCATGAATCATGAATTGAATCATGAATCATGAATTGAATCATGAAACATGACTCATGAAATGAATCATGAAATGAATCATGAATCATGATTCATGATTTGAATCACGAATCATGAATTGAATCATGAATCGAATCATGAATCGAATCATGAATCATGAATTGAATCATTATTTGAATCATGAATCATGAATCATGAATTGAATCATAAATTGAATCATGAATCATGAAATGAATCATGAAATGAATCATGAAATGAATCATGAATCATGAATTAAATCATGAATTGAATCATTATTTAAATCATTAATCATGAATCATGAATTGAATCATGAATCATGAATCATGAAATGAATCATGAATCATGAATCATTAATTGAATCTTGAATCATGAATCGTGATTCGAATCATGAATCATGAATCGAATCATGAATCATGAATCAAATCATGAATCGTGATTCGAATCATGAATCATGAATCGAATCATGAATCATGAATTGATTCATGAATTGAATCATGATTCATGAATCATGAATTGAATCATGAATCATGAAATGAATCATGAATCATGAATTGAATCATGAATTCAATCATGATTCATGAATCATGAATTGAATCATGAATTATGAATCATGAAATGAATCATGAATCATGAATCGAATCATGAATCATGAACTGAATCATGAATCAAATCATGAATCATGAATTTAATCATGAATCATGAATTGAATCATAAATCATGAATTGAATCATGAATTGAATCATGAATCATGAATCATGAAATGAATCATGAATCATGAATCATGAAATGAATCATGAATTGAATTATGATTCATTAATCATGAAATGAATCATGAATTGAATTATGATTCATTAATCTTGAAATGAATCATAAATCAGGAATTGAATCATGAATCATGAATCGAATCATGAATCATGAATTGAATCATAATTCGACTCATGAATCATGAATCGAATCATGAATCATGAATTGAATCATGAATCATGAAATGAATCATGAATCATGAATCATGAATTAAATCATGAATCATAAATTGAATCATGAATTATGAATCATGAAATGAATCATGAATCATGAATCGAATCATGAATCATGAACTGAATCATGAATCTTGAATTGAATCATGAATCATAAATTGAATCATGAATGGAATAATGAATCATGAATTGAATCATGAATCATAAATCATGAATCATGAATCGAATCATGAATCATGAATTGAATCATGAAGCATGAATAATGAATCATGAATTGAATCATGAATCATGAATTGAATCATGAATCATAAATCATGAATTGAATCATGAAGCATGAATCATGAATCATGAAATTAATCATGAATCATGAAATTAATCATGAATCATGAACTGAATCATGAATCATGAATTGAATCATGAATCATGAATTAAATCTTGAATCATGAATCGAAATATGAATCATGAATTGAATCATGAATCATGAATCATGAATTGAATCATGAATCATGAATCATGAATTGAAACATGAATCATGAATCATAAAATGAATCATGAATTGAATCATGAATCAAGAATCATGAATTGAATCATGAATTGAATCATGATTCATGAATCATGAAATGAATCATGAATCAGGAATTGAATCATGAATTGAATCATGATTCATGAATCATGAAATGAATCAGGAATCAGGAATTGAATCATGAATCATGAATCATGAAATGAATCATGAATCATGAATCATGAATTGAATCATGATTCATGAATCATGAAATGAATCATGAATCAGGAATTGAATCATGAATCATGAATCATGAAATGAATCATGAATCATGAATCATGAATTGAATCATGAATCATAAATTGAATCATGAATTATGAATCATGAAATGAATCATGAATCGAATCATGAATCATGAACTGAATCATGAATCTTGAATTGAATCATGAATCATAAATTGAATCATGAATGGAATAATGAATCATGAATTGAATCATGAATCATAAATCATGAATCATGAATCGAATCATGAATCATGAATTGAATCATGAAGCATGAATCATGAATCATGAATTGAATCATGAATCATGAATTAAATCATGAATCATGAATTGAATCATGAATCATGAATTAAATCTTGAATCATGAATCGAAATATGAATCATGAATTGAATCATGAATCATGAATCATGAATTGAATCATGAAGCATGAATCATGAAATTAATCATGAATCATGAAATTAATCATGAATCATGAACTGAATCATGAATCATGAATTGAATCATGAATCATGAATTAAATCTTGAATCATGAATCGAAATATGAATCATGAATTGAATCATAATCATGAATCATGAATTGAATCATAATTCGACTCATGAATCATGAATCGAATCATGAATCATGAATTGAATCATGAATCATGAAATGAATCATGAATCATGAATCATGAATTGAATCATGAATCATAAATTGAATCATGAATTATGAATCATGAAATGAATCATGAATCATGAATCGAATCATGAATCATGAACTGAATCATGAATCTTGAATTGAATCATGAATCATAAATTGAATCATGAATGGAATAATGAATCATGAATTGAATCATGAATCATAAATCATGAATCATGAATCGAATCATGAATCATGAATTGAATCATGAAGCATGAATCATGAATTGAATCATGAATCATGAATATAATCATAAATCATAAATCATGAATTGAATCATGAAGCATGAATCATTAATCATGAAATTAATCATGAATCATGAAATTAATCATGAATCATGAACTGAATCATGAATCATGAATTGAATCATGAATCATGAATTAAATCTTGAATCATGAATCGAAATATGAATCATGAATTGAATCATGAATCATGAATCATGAATTGAATCATGAATCATGAATCATGAATTGAAACATGAATCATGAATCATAAAATGAATCATGAATTGAATCATGAATCAAGAATCATGAATTGAATCATGAATTGAATCATGATTCATGAATCATGAAATGAATCATGAATCAGGAATTGAATCATGAATTGAATCATGATTCATGAATCATGAAATAAATCATGAATCAGGAATTGAATCATGAATCATGAATCATGAAATGAATCATGAATCATGAATCATGAATTGAATCATGAATTATAAATTGAATCATGAATTATGAATCATGAAATGAATCATGAATCGAATCATGAATCATGAACTGAATCATGAATCTTGAATTGAATCATGAATCATAAATTGAATCATGAATGGAATAATGAATCATGAATTGAATCATGAATCATAAATCATGAATCATGAATCGAATCATGAATCATGAATTGAATCATGAAGCATGAATCATGAATCATGAAATGAATCATGAATCATGAATTGAATCATGAATCATGAATTAAATCATGAATCATGAATTAAATCTTGAATCATGAATCGAAATATGAATCATGAATTGAATCATGAATCATGAATCATGAATTGAATCATGAAGCATGAATCATGAAATTAATCATGAATCATGAAATTAATCATGAATCATGAACTGAATCATGAATCATGAATTGAATCATGAATCATGAATTAAATCTTGAATCATGAATCGAAATATGAATCATGAATTAAATCATGAATCATGAATCATGAATTGAATCATGAATCATGAATCATGAATTGAAACATGAATCATGAATCATAAAATGAATCATGAATTGAATCATGAATCAAGAATCATGAATTGAATCATGAATTGAATCATGATTCATGAATCATGAATCAAATCATGAATCATGAATCATGAATCGAATCATGAATCATGAATCGAAACATGAATCATGAATTATGAATCGAATCATGAATCATTAATTGAATCATGAATCGAATCATGAATCATGAATCATGAATCATGAATCGAATCATGTATCATTAATTGAATCATAAATCATGAATTGTATCATAAATCATGAATTGAATCAAGAATAATGAATCGAATCATAATTCGACTCATGAATCATGAATCGAATCATGAATCATGAATCATGAATTGAATCATGAAACATGAATCATGAAATGAATCATGAAATGAATCATGAATCATGATTCATGAATTGAATCACGAATCATAAATTGAATCATGAATCGAATCATGAATCATGAATTGAATCATTATTTGAATCATGAATCATGAATCATGAATTGAATCATAAATTGAATCATGAATCATGAAATGAATCATGAAATGAATCATGAATCATGAATTAAATCATGAATCATGAATTGAATCATTATTTGAATCATATATCATGAATCATGAATTGAATCATGATTCATGAATCATGAAATGAATCATGAATTGAATCATGAATTGAATCATGAATCATGAATCATGAAATTAATCATGAATCATGAATTGAATCATGAATTGAATCATGATTCATGAATCATGAATTATGAATCATGAATGGAATAATGAATCATGAATTGAATCATGAATCATAAATCATGAATCATGAATCGAATCATGAATCATGAATTGAATCATGAAGCATGAATCATGAATTGAATCATGAATCATGAATTGAATCATGAATCATAAATCATGAATTGAATCATGAAGCATGAATCATGAATCATGAAATTAATCATGAATCATGAAATTAATCATGAATCATGAACTGAATCATGAATCATGAATTGAATCATGAATCATGAATTAAATCTTGAATCATTAATCGAAATATGAATCATGAATTGAATCATGAATCATGAATCATGAATTGAATCATGAAGCATGAATCATGAATCATGAAACTAATCATGAATCATGAAATTAATCATGAATCATGAACTGAATCATGAATCATGAATTGAATCATGAATCATGAATTAAATCTTGAATCATGAATCGAAATATGAATCATGAATTGAATCATGAATCATGAATCATGAATTGAATCATGAATCATGAATCATGAATTGAAACATGAATCATGAATCATAAAATGAATCATGAATTGAATCATGAATCAAGAATCATGAATTGAATCATGAATTGAATCATGATTCATGAATCATGAAATGAATCATGAATCAGGAATTGAATCATGAATCATAAATTGAATCATGAATTGGATCATGAATCATGAATCATGAAATGAATCATGAATCATGAATCATGAAATGAATCATGAATTGAATTATGATTCATTAATCATGAAATGAATCATGAATTGAATTATGATTCATTAATCTTGAAATGAATCATAAATCAGGAATTGAATCATGAATCATGAATCGAATCATGAATCATGAATTGAATCATAATTCGACTCATGAATCATGAATCGAATCATGAATCATGAAATGAATCATGAATTATGAAATGAATCATGAATCATGAATCATGAATTGAATCATGAATCATAAATTGAATCATGAATATTGAATCATGAAATGAATCATGAATCATGAATCGAATCATGAATCATGAACTGAATCATGAATCTTGAATTGAATCATGAATCATAAATTGAATCATGAATGGAATAATGAATCATGAATTGAATCATGAATCATAAATCATGAATCATGAATCGAATCATGAATCATGAATTGAATCATGAAGCATGAATCATGAATCATGAATTGAATCATGAATCATGAATTTAATCATGAATCATAAATCATGAATTGAATCATGAAGCATGAATCATGAATCATGAAATTAATCATGAATCATGAAATTAATCATGAATCATGAACTGAATCATGAATCATGAATTGAATCATGAATCATGAATTAAATCTTGAATCATGAATCGAAATATGAATCATGAATTGAATCATGAATCATGAATTGAATCATGAAGCATGAATCATGAATCATGAAATTAATCATGAATCATGAAATTAATCATGAATCATGAACTGAATCATGAATCATGAATTGAATCAAGAATCATGAATTAAATCTTGAATCATGAATCGAAATATGAATCATGAATTGAATCATGAATCATGAATCATGAATTGAATCATGAATCATGAATCATGAATTGAAACATGAATCATGAATCATAAAATGAATCATGAATTGAATCATGAATCAAGAATCATGATTTGAATCATGAATTGAATCATGATTCATGAATCATGAAATGAATCATGAATCAGGAATTGAATCATGAATTATGAATCATGAAATGAATCATGAATCATGAATTGAATCATGAATCATAAATTGAATCATGAATTATGAATCATGAAATGAATCATGAATCATGAATCGAATCATGAATCATGAACTGAATCATGAATCTTGAATTGAATCATGAATCATAAATTGAATCATGAATGGAATAATGAATCATGAATTGAATCATGAATCATAAATCATGAATCATGAATCGAATCATGAATCATGAATTGAATCATGAAGCATGAATCATGAAACATGAATTGAATCATGAATCATGAATTGAATCATGAAGCATGAATCATGAATCATGAATTGAATCATGAATCATGAATCATGAAATTAATCATGAATCATGAAATTAATCATGAATCATGAACTGAATCATGAATCATGAATTGAATCATGAATCATGAATTAAATCTTGAATCATGAATCGAAATATGAATCATGAATTGAATCATGAATCATGAATCATGAATTGAATCATGAAGCATGAATCATGAAATTAATCATGAATCATGAAATTAATCATGAATCATGAACTGAATCATGAATCATGAATTAAATCATGAATTATAAATTAAATCTTGAATCATGAATCGAAATATGAATCATGAATTGAATCATGAATCATGAATCATGAATTGAATCATGAATCATGAATCATGAATTGAAACATGAATCATGAATCATAAAATGAATCATGAATTGAATCATGAATCAAGAATCATGAATTGAATCATGAATTGAATCATGATTCATGAATCATGAAATGAATCATGAATCAGGAATTGAATCATAAATCATGAATCATGAATCGAATCATGAATCATAAATTGAATCATGAAGCATGAATCATGAATCATGAATTGAATCATGAATCATGAATTGAATCATGAATCATGAATTAAATCATGAATCATGAATTAAATCTTGAATCATGAATCGAAATATGAATCATGAATTGAATCATGAATCATGAATCATGAATTGAATCATGAAGCATGAATCATGAAATTAATCATGAATCATGAAATTAATCATGAATCATGAACTGAATCATGAATCATGAATTGAATCATGAATCATGAATTAAATCTTGAATCATGAATCGAAATATGAATCATGAATTGAATCATGAATCATGAATCATGAATTGAATCATGAATCATGAATCATGAATTGAAACATGAATCATGAATCATAAAATGAATCATGAATTGAATCATGAATCAAGAATCATGAATTGAATCATGAATTGAATCATGATTCATGAATCATGAAATGAATCATGAATCAGGAATTGAATCATGAATTGAATCATGAATCAAGAATCATGAATTGAATCATGAATCGAATCATGATTCATGAATCATGAAATGAATCATGAATCAGGAATTGAATCATGAATCATGAATCATGAATCAAATCATGAATCATGAATCATGAATCGAATCATGAATCATGAATCGAAACATGAATCATGAATTATGAATCGAATCATGAATCATTAATTGAATCATGAATCGAATCATGAATCATGAATCATGAATCATGAATCGAATCATGTATCATTAATTGAATCATAAATCATGAATTGTATCATAAATCATGAATTGAATCAAGAATAATTAATTGAATCATGAAACATGAATCATGAAATGAATCATGAAATGAATCATGAATCATGATTCATGAATTGAATCACGAATCATAAATTGAATCATGAATCGAATCATGAATCGAATCATGAATCATGAATTGAATCATTATTTGAATCATGAATCATGAATCATGAATTGAATCATAAATTGAATCATGAATCATGAATCATGAAATGAATCATGAAATGAATCATGAATCATGAATTAAATCATGAATCATGAATTGAATCATTATTTGAATCATATATCATGAATCATGAATTGAATCATGATTCATGAATCATGAATTGAATCATGAATTGAATCATGAATTGAATCATGAATCATGAAATTAATCATGAATCATGAATTGAATCATGAATTGAATCATGATTCATGAATCATGAATTATGAATCATGAATGGAATAATGAATCATGAATTGAATCATGAATCATAAATCATGAATCATGAATCGAATCATGAATCATGAATTGAATCATGAAGCATGAATCATGAATTGAATCATGAATCATGAATTGAATCATGAATCATAAATCATGAATTGAATCATGAAGCATGAATCATGAATCATGAAATTAATCATGAATCATGAAATTAATCATGAATCATGAACTGAATCATGAATCATGAATTGAATCATGAATCATGAATTAAATCTTGAATCATTAATCGAAATATGAATCATGAATTGAATCATGAATCATGAATCATGAATTGAATCATGAAGCATGAATCATGAATCATGAAACTAATCATGAATCATGAAATTAATCATGAATCATGAACTGAATCATGAATCATGAATTGAATCATGAATCATGAATTAAATCTTGAATCATGAATCGAAATATGAATCATGAATTGAATCATGAATCATGAATCATGAATTGAATCATGAATCATGAATCATGAATTGAAACATGAATCATGAATCATAAAATGAATCATGAATTGAATCATGAATCAAGAATCATGAATTGAATCATGAATTGAATCATGATTCATGAATCATGAAATGAATCATGAATCAGGAATTGAATCATGAATCATGAATTGAATCATGAATCATGAATCATGAAATGAATCATGAATCATGAATCATGAAATGAATCATGAATTGAATTATGATTCATTAATCATGAAATGAATCATGAATTGAATTATGATTCATTAATCTTGAAATGAATCATAAATCAGGAATTGAATCATGAATCATGAATCGAATCATGAATCATGAATTGAATCATAATTCGACTCATGAATCATGAATCGAATCATGAATCATGAATTGAATCATGAATCATGAAATGAATCATGAATCATGAATCATGAATTGAATCATGAATCATAAATTGAATCATGAATATTGAATCATGAAATGAATCATGAATCATGAATCGAATCATGAATCATGAACTGAATCATGAATCTTGAATTGAATCATGAATCATAAATTGAATCATGAATGGAATAATGAATCATGAATTGAATCATGAATCATAAATCATGAATCATGAATCGAATCATGAATCATGAATTGAATCATGAAGCATGAATCATGAATCATGAATTGAATCATGAATCATGAATTTAATCATGAATCATAAATCATGAATTGAATCATGAAGCATGAATCATGAATCATGAAATTAATCATGAATCATGAAATTAATCATGAATCATGAACTGAATCATGAATCATGAATTGAATCATGAATCATGAATTAAATCTTGAATCATGAATCGAAATATGAATCATGAATTGAATCATGAATCATGAATCATGGATTGAATCATGAAGCATGAATCATGAATCATGAAATTAATCATGAATCATGAAATTAATCATGAATCATGAACTGAATCATGAATCATGAATTGAATCAAGAATCATGAATTAAATCTTGAATCATGAATCGAAATATGAATCATGAATTGAATCATGAATCATGAATCATGAATTGAATCATGAATCATGAATCATGAATTGAAACATGAATCATGAATCATAAAATGAATCATGAATTGAATCATGAATCAAGAATCATGATTTGAATCATGAATTGAATCATGATTCATGAATCATGAAATGAATCATGAATCAGGAATTGAATCATGAATCATGAATCATGAAATGAATCATGAATCATGAATCATGAATTGAATCATGAATCATAAATTGAATCATGAATTATGAATCATGAAATGAATCATGAATCATGAATCGAATCATGAATCATGAACTGAATCATGAATCTTGAATTGAATCATGAATCATAAATTGAATCATGAATGGAATAATGAATCATGAATTGAATCATGAATCATAAATCATGAATCATGAATCGAATCATGAATCATGAATTGAATCATAAAGCATGAATCATGAATCATGAATTGAATCATGAATCATGAATTGAATCATGAATCATAAATCATGAATTGAATCATGAAGCATGAATCATGAATCATGAAATTAATCATGAATCATGAAATTAATCATGAATCATGAACTGAATCATGAATCATGAATTGAATCATGAATCATGAATTAAATCTTGAATCATGAATCGAAATATGAATCATGAATTGAATCATGAATCATGAATCATGAATTGAATCATGAAGCATGAATCATGAAATTAATCATGAATCATGAAATTAATCATGAATCATGAACTGAATCATGAATCATGAATTAAATCATGAATCATAAATTAAATCTTGAATCATGAATCGAAATATGAATCATGAATTGAATTAATGAATCATGAATCATGAATTGAATCATGAATCATGAATCATGAATTGAAACATGAATCATGAATCATAAAATGAATCATGAATTGAATCATGAATCAAGAATCATGAATTGAATCATGAATTGAATCATGATTCATGAATCATGAAATGAATCATGAATCAGGAATTGAATCATGAATCATGAATCATGAATCGAATCATGAATCATGAATCGAATCATGAATCATGAATTATGAAACGAATCATGAATCATTAATTGAATCATGAATCGAATCATGAATCATGAATCATGAATCATGAATCGAATCATGAATCATTAATTGAATCATAAATCATGAATTGTATCATAAATCATAAATTGAATCAAGAATCATGAATCGAATCATAATTCGACTCATGAATCATGAATCGAATCATGAATCATGAATTGAATCATGAATCATGAATTGAATCATGAAACATGAATCATGAATTGAATCATGATTCATGAATCATGAATTGAATCATGAATTGAATCATGAATTGAATCATGAATCATGAATCATGAAATTAATCATGAATCATGAATTGAATCATGAATTGAATCATGATTCATGAATCATGAATTATGAATCATGAATGGAATAATGAATCATGAATTGAATCATGAATCATAAATCATGAATCATGAATCGAATCATGAATCATGAATTGAATCATGAATCATGAATCATGAATTGAATCATGAATCATGAATTGAATCATGAATCATAAATCATGAATTGAATCATGAAGCATGAATCATGAATCATGAAATTAATCATGAATCATGAAATTAATCATGAATCATGAACTGAATCATGAATCATGAATTGAATCATGAATCATGAATTAAATCTTGAATCATGAATCGAAATATGAATCATGAATTGAATCATGAATCATGAATCATGAATTGAATCATGAAGCATGAATCATGAATCATGAAATTAATCATGAATCATGAACTGAATCATGAATCATGAATTGAATCATGAATCATGAATTAAATCTTGAATCATGAATCGAAATATGATTCATGAATTGAATCATGAATCATGAATCATGAATTGAGTCATGAATCATGAATCATGAATTGAAACATGAATCATGAATCATAAAATGAATCATGAATTGAATCATGAATCAAGAATCATGAATTGAATCATGAATTGAATCATGATTCATGAATCATGAAATGAATCATGAATCAGGAATTGAATCATGAATCATGAATCATGAATCAAATCATGAATAATGAATCATGAATCGAATCATGAATCATAAATCATGAATCATGAATCGAATCATGAATCATGAAATTAATCATGAAGCATGAATCATGAATCATGAATTGAATCATGAATCATGAATTGAATCATGAATCATGAATCATGAAATTAATCATGAATCATGAACTGAATCATGAATCATGAATTGAATCAAGAATCATGAATTAAATCTTGAATCATGAATCGAAATATGAGTCATGAATTGAATCATGAATCATGAATCATGAATTGAATCATGAATCATGAATTGAAACATGAATCATGAATCATAAAATGAATCATGAATTGAATCATGAATCAAGAATCATGAATTGAATCATGAATTGAATCATGAATCATTAATCATGAATTAAATCACGAATCATGAAATGAATCATGAATCATGAAATGAATCATGAATTGAATCATGAATTATGAATCATGAATTGAATCATGAATCATGAAATTAATCATGAATTGAATTATGAATCATGAATCATGATTCATGAATTGAATCATGAATCATGAATCAAATCATGAGTCATGAAATAAAACATGAATCATGAATTGAATCATGAATTATTAATCATGAATTAAATCATGAATCATGAATAATGAAATGAATCATGACTTGTATCATGAATCATGAATTAAATAAAGAATCATGAATCATGAATTGAATCATGAATCATGAATCGAATCATGAATCATGAATTGAATCATGAATCATGAATTGAATCATAAATTGAATCATAAATTATAAATCATGAATTGAATCATGAATCATGAATCGAATCATGAATCATGAATTGAATCATGAATCATGAATCATAAATCGAATCATGAATCATGAATTGAATCATGAATCATGAATTCAATCATAAATTGAATCATAAATCATGAATCATGAATTGAATCATGAATCATAAATCGAATCATGAATCATGAATTTAATCATGAATCATGAATCATGAATCGAATCATGAATCATGAATCAATTCATGAATCATGAATTAAATCATGAATCATGAATCATGAATTGAATCATGAATCATGAATCGAATCATGAAACATGAATTGAATCATGAATCATGAATTCAATCATGAATCATGAATTGCATCATGAATCATGAATTAAATCATGAATCATTAATCATGAATTGAATCATGAATCATGAAATGAATCATGAATCATGAATCGAATCATGAAACATGAATTGAATCATGAATCATGAATTAAATCATGAATCATGAATCATGAATTGAATCATGAATCATGAATCGAATCATGAAACATGAATTGAATCATGAATCATGAATTCAATCATGAATCATGAATTGCATCATGAATCATGAATTAAATCATGAATCATTAATCATGAATTGAATCATGAATCATGAATTGAATCATGAATCATGAAATGAATCATGAATTGAATCATGAATCATGAATCATGAATCGAATCATGAATCATGAATCATGTATCATGAATCATGAATCAAATCATGAATCATGAATTGAATCATGAATCATGAATTGAATCATGAATCATGAATCATGAATCATGAATCGAATCATAAATTATGAATCATGAATCATGAATCGAATCATGAATCATGAATCATGAATCGAATCATGAATCATGAATCATGAATCGAATCATGAATCTCGAATCATGAATTAAATCATGAATCATGAATTGAATCATAATTCATAAATCGAATCATGAATCATGAATTGATTCATGAATCATGAATCAAGAATCAAATCATGAATCATGAATCGAATCATGAATCATGAATTGAATCATGAATCATGAATTGAATCATGAATCATGAATCGAATCATGAAACATGAATTGAATCATGAATTGAATCATGAATCATGAATTGCATCATGAATCATGAATTGAATCATAATTCATAAATCGAATCATGAATCATGAATTGATTCATGAATCATGAATCATGAATCAAATCATGAATCATGAATCATGAATCGAATCATGAATCATGAATTGAATCATGAATCATGAATTGAATCATGAATCATGAATCGAATCATGAAACATGAATTGAATCATGAATTGAATCATGAATCATGAATTGCATCATGAATCATGAATCATGAATTGCATCATGAATCATGAATCATGAATTGCATCATGAATCATGAATCATGAATTGCATCATGAATCATGAATTGAATCATGAATCATTAATCATGAATTAAATCATGAATCATGAAATGAATCATGAATCATGAAATGAATCATGAATCATGAAATGAATCATGAATTGAATCATGAATTATGAATCATGAATTGAATCATGAATCATGAAATGAATCATGAATCAAATCATGAGTCATGATTTAAATCATGAATCATGAATTGAATCATGAATTATTAATCATGAATTAAATTATGAATCATGAATAATGAAATGAATCATGAATTGAATCATGAATCATGAATTGAATCATAAATCATGAAATGAATCATGAATTGAATCAAGAATCATGAATCAAATCATGAATCATGAATTAAATCATGAATCATGAATCATGAATCGAATCATGAATCATGAATCATGAATTGAATCATGAATCATGATTTGAATCATGCATCATAAATCATGACTTGAATCATGAATCATGAATCGAATCATGAATCATGAATTGAATCATGAATCATAAATCATGAAACGAATCATGAATAATGAATCATGAATCATGATTCATGAATCGAATCATGAATTGAATCATGAATCATAATTTGAATCATGAATCATGAATCATGAATCATGAATCATGAATCATGAATTGAATCATGAATCATGAATCAAATCATGAATCATGAATTAAATAATGAATCATGAATCATGTATTGAATCATGAATCATGAATCGAATCAGGAATCATGAATTGAATCATAAATTGAATCATAAATCATGAATCATGAAGTGAATCATGAATCGAATCATGAATCATGAATCATGAATCAATTCATGAATCATGAATTGAATCATGAATCATGAATCATGAATTGAATCATGAATCATGAATCGAATCATGAAACATGAATTGAATCATGAATCATGAATTCAATCATGAATCATGAATTGCATCATGAATCATGAATTAAATCATGAATCATTAATCATGAATTAAATCATGAATCATGAAATGAATCATGAATCATGTATCATGAATCATGAATTGAATCATGAATCATGAATCGAATCATGAATCATGAATCATGTATCATGAATCATGAATCGAATCATGAATCATGAATTGAATCATGAATCATGAATTGAATCATGAATCATGAATCGAATCATAAATTATGAATCATGAATCATGAATCGAATCATGAATCATGAATCGAATCATGAATCATGAATCGAATCATGAATCTCGAATCATGAATTAAATCATGAATCATGAATTGAATCATAATTCATAAATCGAATCATGAATCATGAATTGAATCATGAATCATGAATCGAATCATGAATCATGAATCATGAATTGAATCATGAATCATGAATCGAATCATGAATCATGAATCATGAATCGAATAATGAATCATGAATTGAATCATGAATCATGAATTAAATCATGAATCATGAATTGCATCATGAATCATGAATTGAATCATGAATCATTAATCATGAATTAAATCATGAATCATGAAATGAATCATGAATCATGAAATGAATCATGAATTGAATCATGAATTATGAATCATGAATTGAATCATGAATCATGAATCGAATCATGAATCATGAATTGAATCATGAATCATGAATTGAATCATAAATTGAATCATAAATCATAAATCATGATTTGAATCATGAATCATGAATCGAATCATGAATCATGAATTGAATCATGAATCATGAATCATAAAACGAATCATGAATCATGAATCATGAATCATGAATCATAAATTGGATCATGAATCATGAATTGAATCATGAATCATGAATTGAATCATAAATTGAATCATAAATCATGAATCATGAATTGAATCATGAATCATGAATTGCTTAATGAATCATGAATTAAATCATGAATCATTAATCATGAATTGAATCATGAATCATGAATTCAATCATGAATCATGAAATGAATCATGAATTGAATCATGAATCGAATCATAAATTATGAATCATGAATCATGAATCGAATCATGAATCATGAATCGAATAATGAATCATGAATCGAATCATGAATCATGAATCGAATCATAAATTATGAATCTCGAATCATGAATTGAATTATGAATCATGAATCGAATCATGAATCATGAATCATGAATCAAATCATGAATCTCGAATCATGAATTGAATTATGAATCATGAATTGAATCATAATTCATAAATCGAATCATGAATCATGAATCAAATCATGAATCATGAATCGAATTATGAATCATGAATTGAATCATGAATCATGAATTGAATCATGAATCATGAATCGAATCATGAAACATGAATTGAATCATGAATCATGAATTGAATCATGAATCCTGAATTGCATCATGAATCATGAATCATGAATTGCATCATGAATTATGAATTGAATCATGAATCATGAAATGAATCATGAATTGAATCATGAATTATGAATCATGAATTGTATCATGAATCATGAAATGAATCATGAATTGAATTATGAATCATGAATCATGATTCATGAATTGAATCATGAATCATGAATCAAATCATGAGTCATGATTTAAATCATGAATCATGAATTGAATCATGAATTATTAATCATGAATTAAATCATGAATCATGAATAATGAAATGAATCATGAATTGAATCATGAATCATGAATTGAATCATGAATCATGAATTGAATCATGAATCATGAAATGAATCATGAATTGAATCAAGAATCATGAATCAAATCATGAATCATGAATTTAATCATGAATCATGAATTGAATCATGAATCATGAATCGAATCATGAATCATGAATTATGAATTGAATCATGAATCATGATTTAAATCATGAATCATAAATCATGACTCGAATCATGAATCATGAATCGAATCATGAATCATGAATCATGAATCGAATCATGAATCATGAATCGAATCATGAATCATGAATTGAATCATGAATCATGAATTGAATCATGAATCATGAATTGAATCATGAATCATTAATCATGAATTGAATCATGAATCATGATTTGAATCATGAATCATAAATCATGACTCGAATCATGAATCATGAATCGAATCATGAATCATGAATCATGAATCGAATCATGAATCATGAATCGAATCATGAATCATGAATTGAATCATGAATCATTTATTGAATCATGAATCATTAATTCTGAATTAAATCATGAATCATGAAATGCATCATGAATCATGAATTGAATCATGAATCATGAATTCAATCATGAATCATGAATTGCATCATGAATCATGAATTAAATCATGAATCATTAATCATGAATTAAATCATGAATCGAATCATGAATCATGAATCATGTATCATGAATCATGAATTGAATCATGAATCATGAATCGAATCATGAATCATGAATCATGTATCATGAATCATGAATTGAATCATGAATCATGAATCGAATCATAAATTATGAATCATGAATCATGAATCGAATCATGAATCATAAATCGAATCATGAATCTCGAATCATGAATTGAATCATGAATCATGAATTGAATCATAATTCATAAATCGAATCATGAATCATGAATCGAATCATGAATCATGAATCATGAATCGAATAATGAATCATGAAATGAATCATGAATCATGAATTGAATCATGAATCATGAATTGCATCATGAATCATGAATTGAATCATGAATATTTAATCATGAATTAAATCATGAATCATGAAATGAATCATGAATCATGAAATGAATCATGAATTGAATCATGAATTATGAATCATGAATTGAATCATGAATCATGAATCGAATCATGAATCATGAATTAAATAAAGAATCATTAATCATGAATTGAATCATGAATCATGAATCGAATCATGAATCATGAATTGAATCATGAATCATGAATTGAATCATAAATTGAATCATAAATCATAAATCTTGATTTGAATCATGAATCATGAATCGAATCATGAATCATGAATTGAATCATGAATCATGAATCATAAAACGAATCATGAATCATGAATCATGAATCATGAATCATAAATTGAATCATAATTCATGAATTGAATCATGAATCATGAATTGAATCATAAATTGAATCATAAATCATGAATCATGAATTGAATCATGAATCATAAATCGAATCATGAATCATGAATTTAATCATGAATCATGAATCGAATCATGAATCATGAATCATGAATCAATTCATGAATCATGAATTGAATCATGAATCATGAATCGAATCATGAAACATGAATTGAATCATGAATCATGAATTGAATCATGAAACATGAATTGCATCATGAATCATGAATTCAATCATGAATCATTAATCATGAATTGAATCATGAATCATGAATTCAATCATGAATCATGAAATGAATCATGAATTGAATCATGAATCGAATCATAAATTATGAATCATGAATCATGAATCGAATCATGAATCATGAATCGAATTATGAATCATGAATCATGAATCGAATCATAAATTATGAATCTCGAATCATGAATTGAATTATGAATCATGAATCGAATCATGAATCATGAATCATGAATCGAATCATGAATCTCGAATTATGAATTGAATTATGAATCATGAATTGAATCATAATTCATAAATCGAATCATGAATCATATATTGAATCATGAATCATGAATCATGAATCAAATCATGAATCATGAATCGAATTATGAATCATGAATTGAATCATGAATCATGAATTGAATCATGAATCATGAATCGAATCATGAAACATGAATTGAATCATGAATCATGAATTAAATCATATATCATGAATTGCATCATGAATCATGAATCATGAATTGCATCATGAATTATGAATTGAATCATGAATCATTAATCATGAATTAAATCATGAATCATGAAATGAATCATGAATCATGAAATGAATCATGAATTGAATCATGAATTATGAATCATGAATTGAATCATGAATCATGAAATGAATCATGAATTGAATCATGAATCATGAAATGAATCATGAATTGAATTATAAATCATGATTCATGAATTGAATCATGAATCATGAATCAAATCATGAGTCATGATTTAAATCATGACTCATGAATTGAATCATGAATTATTAATCATGAATTAAATCATGAATCATGAATAATGAAATTAATCATGAATTGAATCATGAATCATGAACTAAATTATGAATCATGAAATGAATCATGAATTGAATCAAGAATCATGAATCAAATCATGAATCATGAATTAAATCATGAATCATGAATTGAATCATGAATCATGAATCGAATCATGAATCATGAATCATGAATTGAATCATGAATCATGATTTGAATCATGAATCATAAATCATGACTCGAATCATGAATCATGAATCGAATCATGAATCATGAATCATGAATCGAATCATGAATCATGAATCGAATCAGGAATCATGAATTGAATCATGAATCATGAATTGAATCATGAATCATGAATCATGAAATGAATCATGAATCATGAAATGAATCATGAATCATGAAATGAATCATGAATTGAATCATGAATCATGAAATGAATCATGAATTAAATTATGAATCATGAATCATGAATTGAATCATGAATCATGAATCAAATCATGAGTCATGAATTAAATCATGAATCATGAATTGAATCATGAATTATTAATCATGAATTAAATCATGAATCATGAATTGAATCATGAATCATGAATTGAATCATGAATCATGAATTGAATTATGAATCATGAAATGAATCATGAATTGAATCATGAATCATGAATTGAATCATGAATCATTAATCATGAATTAAATCATGAATCATGAAATGAATCATGAATCATGAAATGAATCATGAATTGAATCATGAATTATGAATCATGAATGGAATCATGAATCATGAAATGAATCATGAATCAAATCATGAGTCATGATTTAAATCATGAATCATGAATTATTAATCATGAATTGAATCATGAATTATGAATTGAATCATAAATCATGAAATGAATCATGAATTGAATCAAGAATCATGAATCAAATCATGAATTGAATCATGAATCATAATTTGAATCATGAATCATGAATCATGAATCATGAATCATGAATCATGAATTGAATCATGAATCATGAATCAAATCATGAATCATGAATTAAATAATGAATCATGAATCATGTATTGAATCATGAATCATGAATCGAATCATGAAACATGAATTGAATCATAAATTGAATCATAAATCATGAATCATGAAGTGAATCATGAATCATGAATCGAATCATGAATCATGAATCATGAATCGAATCATGAATCATGAATCATGAATCAATTCATGAATCATGAATTGAATCATGAATCATGAATCATGAATTGAATCATGAATCATGAATCGAATCATGAAACATGAATTGAATCATGAATCATGAATTCAATCATGAATCATGAATTGCATCATGAATCATGAATTAAATCATGAATCATTAATCATGAATTAAATCATGAATCATGAAATGAATCATGAATCATGTATCATGAATCATGAATTGTATCATGAATCATGAATCGAATCATGAATCATGAATCATGTATCAAGAATCATGAATCGAATCATGATTCATGAATTGAATCATGAATCATGAATTGAATCATGAATCATGAATCGAATCATAAATTATGAATCATGAATCATGAATCGAATCATGAATCGAATCATGAATCATGAATCATGAATTGAATCATGAATCATGATTTGAATCATGAATCATAAATCATGACTCGAATCATGAATCATGAATCGAATCATGAATCATGAATCATGAATCGAATCATGAATCATGAATCGAATCAGGAATCATGAATTGAATCATGAATCATGAATTGAATCATGAATCATGAATCATGAAATGAATCATGAATCATGAAATGAATCATGAATCATGAAATGAATCATGAATTGAATCATGAATCATGAAATGAATCATGAATTAAATTATGAATCATGAATCATGAATTGAATCATGAATCATGAATCAAATCATGAGTCATGAATTAAATCATGAATCATGAATTGAATCATGAATTATTAATCATGAATTAAATCATGAATCATGAATTGAATCATGAATCATGAATTGAATCATGAATCATGAATTGAATCATGAATCATGAAATGAATCATGAATTGAATCATGAATCATGAATTGAATCATGAATCATTAATCATGAATTAAATCATGAATCATGAAATGAATCATGAATAATGAAATGAATCATGAATCATGAAATGAATCATGAATTGAATCATGAATTATGAATCATGAATGGAATCATGAATCATGAAATGAATCATGAATCAAATCATGAGTCATGATTTAAATCATGAATCATGAATTATTAATCATGAATTGAATCATGAATCATGAATTGAATCATAAATCATGAAATGAATCATGAATTGAATCAAGAATCATGAATCAAATCATGAATTGAATCATGAATCATAATTTGAATCATGAATCATGAATCATGAATCATGAATTGAATCATGAATCATGAATCAAATCATGAATCATGAATTAAATAATGAATCATGAATCATGTATTGAATCATGAATCATGAATCGAATCATGAAACATGAATTGAATCATAAATTGAATCATAAATCATGAATCATGAAGTGAATCATGAATCATGAA
The DNA here is from genome assembly GCA_036250195.1 of Mixophyes australis. Taxonomy (NCBI): domain Eukaryota; kingdom Metazoa; phylum Chordata; class Amphibia; order Anura; family Limnodynastidae; genus Mixophyes; species Mixophyes australis. The sequence goes on from JAVHZZ010000034.1 coordinate 532,911, forward strand.
TCGAATCATGAATCATGAATCATGAATCAATTCATGAATCATGAATTGAATCATGAATCATGAATCATGAATTGAATCATGAATCATGAATCGAATCATGAAACATGAATTGAATCATGAATCATGAATTCAATCATGAATCATGAATTGCATCATGAATCATGAATTAAATCATGAATCATTAATCATGAATTAAATCATGAATCATGAAATGAATCATGAATCATGTATCATGAATCATGAATTGAATCATAATTCATAAATCGAATCATGAATCATGAATTGAATCATGAATCATGAATCATGAATCGAATCATGAATCATGAATCATGAATCGAATAATGAATCATGAATTGAATCATGAATCATGAATTGAATCATGAATCATGAATTGCATCATGAATCATGAATTGAATCATGAATCATTAATCATGAATTAAATCATGAATCATGAAATGAATCATGAATCATGAAATGAATCATGAATTGAATCATGAATTATGAATCATGAATTGAATCATGAATCATGAATCGAATCATGAATCATGAATTAAATAAAGAATCATGAATCATGAATTGAATCATGAATCATGAATCGAATCATGAATCATGAATTGAATCATGAATCATGAATTGAATCATAAATTGAATCATAAATCATAAATCATGATTTGAATCATGAATCATGAATCGAATCATGAATCATGAATTGAATCATGAATCATGAATCATAAAATGAATCATGAATCATGAATCATGAATCATGAATCATAAATTGGATCATGAATCATGAATTGAATCATGAATCATGAATTGAATCATAAATTGAATCATAAATCATGAATCATGAATTGAATCATGAATCATAAATCGAATCATGAATCATGAATTTAATCATGAATCATGAATCGAATCATGAATCATGAATCAATTCATGAATCATGAATTGAATCATGAATCATGAATCGAATCATGAAACATGAATTGAATCATGAATCATGAATTGAATCATGAATCATGAATTGCATCATGAATCATGAATTAAATCATGAATCATTAATCATGAATTGAATCATGAATCATGAATTCAATCATGAATCATGAAATGAATCATGAATTGAATCATGAATCAAATCATAAATTATGAATCATGAATCATGAATCGAATCATGAATCATGAATCGAATCATGAATCATGAATCATGAATTGAATCATAAATTATGAATCTCGAATCATGAATTGAATTATGAATCATGATTCGAATCATGAATCATGAATCATGAATCGAATCATGAATCTCAAATCATGAATTGAATTATGAATCATGAATTGAATCATAATTCATAAATCGAATCATGAATCATGAATTGAATCATGAATCATGAATCATGAATCAAATCATGAATCATGAATCATGAATCGAATTATGAATCATGAATTGAATCATGAATCATGAATTGAATCATGAATCATAATCGAATCATGAAACATGAATTGAATCATGAATCATGAATTGAATCATGAATCCTGAATTGCATCATGAATTATGAATTGAATCATGAATCATGAAATGAATCATGAATTGAATCATGAATTATGAATCATGAATTGAATCATGAATCATGAAATGAATCATGAATTGAATCATGAATCATGAAATGAATCATGAATTGAATTATGAATCATGAATCATGATTCATGAATTGAATCATGAATCATGAATCAAATCATGAGTCATGATTTAAATCATGAATCATGAATTGAATCATGAATTATTAATCATGAATTAAATCATGAATCATGAATAATGAAATGAATCATGAATTGAATCATGAATCATGAATTGAATCATGAATCATGAATTGAATCATGAATCATGAATTGAATCATGAATCATGAAATGAATCATGAATTGAATCAAGAATCATGAATCAAATCATGAATCATGAATTAAATCATGAATCATGAATTGAATCATGAATCATGAATCGAATCATGAATCATGAATTGAATCATGAATCATGATTTGAATCATGAATCATAAATCATGACTCGAATCATGAATCATGAATCGAATCATGAATCATGAATTGAATCATGAATCATGAATTGAATCATGAATCATGAATTGAATCATGAATCATTAATCATGAATTGAATCATGAATCATGATTTGAATCATGAATCATAAATCATGACTCTAATCATGAATCATGAATCGAATCATGAATCATGAATCATGAATCGAATCATGAATCATGAATTGAATCATGAATCATGAATTGAATCATGAATCATTAATCATGAATTAAATCATGAATCATGAAATGCATCATGAATCATGAATTGAATCATGAATCATGAATTCAATCATGAATCATGAATTGCATCATGAATCATGAATTAAATCATGAATCATGAATCGAATCATAAATTATAAATCATGAATCATGAATCGAATCATGAATCATGAATCGAATCATGAATCTCGAATCATGAATTGAATCATGAATCATGAATTGAATCATAATTCATAAATCGAATCATGAATCATGAATCATGAATCATGAATCGAATCATGAATCATGAATCATGAATTGAATCATGAATCATGAATTGAATCATGAATCATGAATCATGAATCATGAATTGAATCATGAATCATGAATCATGAATTGAATCATGAATCATATATTAAATAATGAATCATGAATCATGAATTGAATCATGAATCATGAATTGAATCATGAATCATGAATTGAATCATGAATCATGAATTAAATAATGAATCATGAATCATGAATTGAATCATAAATCATGAATCATGAATTGAATCATGAAATGAATCATGAATCATGAATTGAATCATAATTTGAATCATGAATCATGAAATGAATCATGAATCATGAATTGAATCATAATTTGAATCATGAATCATGAATCATGAATCATGAATCATGAATCGAATCATGAATCATAAATCCTGAATTGAATTATGAATCATGAATCATGAATCATGAATTGAATCATGAAATGAATCATGAATCATGAATCATGAATTGAATCATGAATCATGAATCGAATCATGAATCTCGAATCATGAATTGAATCATGAAACATGAATTGAATCATGAATTGAATCATAAATCATGAATCATGAATTGAATCATAAATCATAAATCGAATCATGAATCATGAATAATGAATCAAATCATGAATCATGAATTAAATAATGAATCATGAATCATGAATTGAATCATGAATTATGAATCGAATCATGAATCATGAATTAAATAATGAATCATGAATCATAATTTAAATCATAAATCATGAATCTAATCATGATTAATGAATCGAATCATAAATCATGAATTGAATCATGAATCATGAATCGAATCATGAATCATAAATCATGAAATATAAATCATGAATCGAATCATGAATCATGAATTGAATCATGAATCATGAATTGAATCATGAATCATGAAATGCATCATGAATCATGAATTGAATCATGAATCATTAATCATGAATTAAATCATGAATCATGAAATGAATCATGAATTGAATCATGAATCATGAATCATGAATCATGAATCGAATCATGAATCATGAATTGAATCATAAATCATGAATCATGAATTGAATCATAAATCATGAATCATGAATTGAATCATGAATCATGAATCGAATCATGAATCATGAATCATGAATTGAATCATGAATCATGAATCATGAATTGAATCATGAATTGAATCATGAATCATGAATTGAATCATAAATCATGAATCATGAATTGAATCATGAAATGAATAATGAATCATGAATTGAATCATAATTCATAAATCCTGAATTGAATTATGAATCATGAATCATGAATCATGAATTGAATGATGAAATGAATCATGAATCATGAATCATGAATTGAATCATGAATCATGAATCGAATCATGAATCTCGAATCATGAATTGAATCATGAAACATGAATTGAATCATGAATTGAATCATAAATCATGAATCATGAATTGAATCATAAATCATAAATCGAATCATGAATCATGAATTGAATCATGAAACATGAATCATGAATCGAATCATGAATCATGAATCATGAATCAAATTATGAATCATGAATTGAATCATGAATCATGAATTTAATCATGAATCATGAATCGAATCATGAAACATGAATTGAATCATGAATCATGAATTGAATCATGAATCATGAATCATGAATTGCATCATGAATCATGAATTGAATCATGAATCATGAATTGCATCATGAATCATGAATTGAATCATGAATCATTAATCATGAATTAAATCATGAATCATGAAATGAATCATGAATTGAATCATGAATCATGAATCATGAATCATGAATCATGAATTGAATCATGAATCATGAAATGAATCATGAATTGAATCATGAATCATGAATAAAATCATGAATCATGAATTAAATCATGAATCATAAATTGAATCATAATTAATGAATCAAATTATGAATCATGAAATGAATCATGAATTGAATCATGAATCATGAATAAAATCATGAATCATGAATTAAATCATGAATCATAAATTGAATCATAATTAATGAATCAAATCATGAATCATGAATTGAATCACGAATCATGAATTGAATCATGAATTGAATCATGAATCATGAATCATGAATCGAATCATGAATCATGAATTGAATCATGAATCATGAATTGAATCATGAATCATGAATCATGAATCAAATCATGAATCATGAATTAAATAATGAATCATGAATCATGAATTGAATCATGAATTATGAATCGAATCATGAATCATGAATTAAATAATGAATTATGAATCATAATTTAAATCATAAATCATGAATCTAATCATGATTAATGAATCGAATCATAAATCATGAATTGAATCATGAATCATGAATCGAATCATGAATCATAAATCATGAATTATAAATCATGAATCGAATCATGAATCATGAATTGAATCATGAATCATGAATTGAATCATGAATTGAATCATGAATTGAATCATAAATCATGAATCATGAATTGAATCATGAATCATGAATCGAATCATGAATCATGAATCGAATCATGAATCATGAAATGAATCATGAATTGAATCATGAATTGAATCATAAATCATGAATCATGAATTGAATCATGAATCATGAATCATGAATTGAATCATGAATCATGAATCATGAATTGAATCATGAATTGAATCATGAATCATGAATTGAATCATAAATCATGAATCATGAATTGAATCATGAAATGAATCATGAATCATGAATTGAATCATAATTTGAATCATGAATCATGAATCATGAATCATGAATCATGAATCGAATCATGAATCATAAATCCTGAATTGAATTATGAATCATGAATCATGAATCATGAATTGAATCATGAAATGAATCATGAATCATGAATCATGAATTGAATCATGAATCATGAATCAAATCATGAATCTCGAATCATGAATTGAATCATGAAACATGAATTGAATCATGAATTGAATCATAAATCATGAATCATGAATTGAATCATAAATCATAAATCGAATCATGAATCATGAATTGAATCATGAATCATGAATTAAATCATGAATCATGAATCATGAATCATGAATTGAATCATAAATCATGAATTGAATCATGAATCATGAATCGAATCATGAATCATGAATTGAATCATGAATCATGAATCATGAATTGAATCATGAATCATGAATCGAATCATGAATCATGAATCATGAATTGAATCATGAATGATGAATTGAATAATGAATCATGAATCATGAATTGAATCATGAATCGAATCATGAATCATGAATTAAATAATGAATCATGAATCATGAATTGAATCATGAATCATGAATCAAATCATGAATCATGAATCATGAATTGAATCATGAATCATGAATTGAATCATAAATTGAATCATAAATCATGAATTGAATCACGATTCATGAATCATGAATTGAATCATGAATCATGAATCATGAATTAAATCATGAATCATGAATCATGAATCATGAATGGAATCATGAATCATGAATCATGAATTGAATCATGAATCATGAATTAAATCATGAATCATGAATTGAATCATGAATCATGATTCGAATCATGAATTAAATAATAAATCATTAAACATGAATTAAATCATGAATCATGAATCATGATTTGAATCATAAATCATGATTTGAATCATAAATCATGAATCTAATCATGAATCGAATCATGAATCATGAATTGAATCATTATTTATGAATCATGAATCATGAATCATGAATCATGAATTGAATCATGAATCATGAATTGAATCATGAATCATGAATCATGAATTAAATCATGAATCATGAATCATGAATCATGAATTGAATCATGAATCATGAATTGAATCATTATTCATGAATCGAATCATGAATCATGAATTATGAATTATGATTTGAATCATGAATCATGAATTGAATCATGAATCATGAATTGAATCTTGAATCATGAATCGAATCATGAATCATGAATCGAATAATGAATCATGAATCATGAATCGAATCATGAATCATGAAATGAATCATGAATTGAATTATGAATTGAATCATAAATCATGAATCATGAATCAAATCATGAATAATTAATCGAATCATGAATCATGAATTGAATCATGAATCATGAATCGAATCATGAATCATGAATCGAATCATGATACATGAATTGAATCATGAATCATGAATTGAATCATGAATCATGAATCATGAATTGAATCATGAATCATGAATCATGAATTGATTAATGAATCATGAATCGAATCATGAATCATGAATTGAATCATGAATCATGAATCATGAATCGAATCATGAATCATGAAATGAATCATGAATCATGAATCATGAATTGAATCATGAATCATGAATCAAATCATGAATCATGAATCATGAATTGAATCATGAATCATGAATCATGAATCATAAATTGAATCATAAATCATGAATTGAATCATGAATCATGAATCGAATCATGAATCATGAATTGAATCATGAATCATGAATCATGAATCGAATCATGATTTATGAATCATGAATCATGAATCATGAAATGAATCATGAATCATGAATTGAATCATGAATCCTGAATCATGAATCATGAATCAAATCATAAATTATGAATCATGAATCGAATCATGAATCATGAATTGAATCATGAATCATGAATTGAATCATGAATCATGAATCATGAATCGAATCATGAATTATGAATCATGAATCGAATCATGTAAATCATGAATTGAATCATGAATCATGAATCGAATCATGAATCATGAATCATGAATTAAATCATGAATCATGAATCATGAATTGAATCATGAACCATGAATCATGAATCATGAATCGAATCATGAATCATGAATTGGATCATAAATCATGAATCATGAATTGAATCATGAATCATGAATTGAATCATGAATCATGAATCATGAATTGAATCATGAATCATGAATCATGAATTGAATCATGAATTGAATCATGAATCATGAATCATGAATTGAATCATAAATCATGAATCATGAATTGAATCATGAAATGAATCATGAATCATGAATTGAATCATAATTTGAATCATGAATCATGAATCATGAATTGAATCATGAATCATGAATCGAATCATGAATCTCGAATCATGAATTGAATCATAAATCATGAATAAAATCATGAATCATGAATTAAATCATGAATCATAAATTGAATCATAATTAATGAATCAAATCATGAATCATGAATTGAATCACGAATCATGAATTGAATCATGAATTGAATCATGAATCATGAATCATGAATCGAATCATGAATCATGAATTGAATCATGAATCATGAATTGAATCATGAATCATGAATCATGAATCAAATCATGAATCATGAATTAAATAATGAATCATGAATCATGAATTGAATCATGAATTATGAATCGAATCATGAATCATGAATTAAATAATGAATCATGAATCATAATTTAAATCATAAATCATGATTCTAATCATGATTAATGAATCGAATCATAAATCATGAATTGAATCATGAATCATGAATCATGAATCGAATCATGATTCATGAAATGAATCATGAATTGAATCATGAATTGAATCATAAATCATGAATCATGAATTGAATCATGAACCATGAATCGAATCATGAATCATGAATTGAATCATGAATCATGAATTAAATCATGAATCATGAATCATGAATTGAATCATGAATCATGAATTGAATCATGAATCATGAATCAAATCATGAATCATGAATTGAATCATGAATCATGAATCATGAATTGAATCATGAATCATGAATCGAATCATGAATCATGAATGATGAATTGAATCATGAATGATGAATTGAATAATGAATCATGAATCATGAATTGAATCATGAATCGAATCATGAATCATGAATTAAATAATGAATCATGAATCATGAATTGAATCATGAATCATGAATTGAATCATGAATCATGAATCAAATCATGAATCATGAATCATGAATTGAATCATGAATCATGAATTGAAACATAAATTGAATCATAAATCATGAATTGAATCACGATTCATGAATCATGAATTATGAATCATGAATCGAATCATGAATCATGAATTGAATCATGAATCATGAATCATGAATTAAATCATGAATCATGAATCATGAATCATGAATGGAATCATGAATCATGAATCATGAATTGAATCATGAATCATGAATCATGAATTAAATCATGAATCATGAATTGAATCATGAATCATGATTCGAATCATGAATTAAATAATAAATCATTAAACATGAATTAAATCATGAATCATGAATCATGATTTGAATCATAAATCATGAATCTAATCATGAATCATGAATCGAATCATGAATCATGAATTGAATCATTATTTATGAATCATGAATCATGAATCATGAATCATGAATTGAATCATGAATCATGAATTGAATCATGAATCATGAATCATGAATTAAATCATGAATCATGAATCATGAATCATGAATTGAATCATGAATCATGAATTGAATCATTATTCATGAATCGAATCATGAATCATGAATTATGAATCATGATTTGAATCATGAATCATGAATTGAATCATGAATCATGAATTGAATCTTGAATCATGAATCATGAATCGAATCATGAATCATGAATCGAATAATGAATCATGAATCATGAATCGAATCATGAATCATGAAATGAATCATGAATTGAATTATGAATTGAATCATAAATCATGAATCATGAATCGAATCATGAATCATTAATCGAATCATGAATCATGAATTGAATCATGAATCATGAATCGAATCATGAATCATGAATCGAATCATGAATCATGAATTGAATCATGAATCATGAATTGAATCATGAATCATGAATCATGAATTGAATCATGAATCATGAATCATGAATTGATTAATGAATCATGAATCGAATCATGAATCATGAATTGAATCATGAATCATGAATCATGAATCGAATCATGAATCATGAATTGAATCATGAATCATGAATCATGAATTGAATCATGAATCATGAATCAAATCATGAATCATGAATCATGAATTGAATCATGAATCATGAATCATGAATCATAAATTGAATCATAAATCATGAATTGAATCATGAATCATGAATCGAATCATGAATCATGAATTGAATCATGAATCATGAATCGAATCATGATTTATGAATCATGAATCATGAATCATGAATTGAATCATGAATCATGAATTGAATCATGAATCCTGAATCATGAATCATGAATCAAATCATAAATTATGAATCATGAATCGAATCATGAATCATGAATTGAATCATGAATCATGAATTGAATCATGAATCATGAATCATGAATCATGAATCGAATCATGAATTATGAATCATGAATCGAATCATGAATCATGAATTGAATCATGAATCATGAATCGAATCATGAATCATGAATCATGAATTAAATCATGAATCATGAATCATGAATTGAATCATGAACCATGAATCATGAATCATGAATCGAATCATGAATCATGAATTGGATCATAAATCATGAATCATGAATTGAATCATGAATCATGAATTGAATCATGAATCATGAATCATGAATTGAATCATGAATCATGAATCATGAATTGAATCATGAATTGAATCATGAATCATGAATCATGAATTGAATCATAAATCATGAATCATGAATTGAATCATGAAATGAATCATGAATCATGAATTGAATCATAATTTGAATCATGAATCATGAATCATGAATTGAATCATGAATCATAAATCGAATCATGAATCTCGAATCATGAATTGAATCATGAATCATGAATTGAATCATGAATTGAATCATAAATCATGAATCATGAATTGAATCATAAATCATAAATCGAATCATGAATCATGAATTGAATCATGAAACATGAATCATGAATCGAATCATGAATCATGAATCAAATTATGAATCATGAATTGAATCATGAATCATGAATTTAATCATGAATCATGAATCGAATCATGAAACATGAATTGAATCATGAATCATGAATTGAATCATGAATCATTAATTGCATCATGAATCATGAATTGAATCATGAATCATTAATCATGAATTAAATCATGAATCATGAAATGAATCATGAATTGAATCATGAATCATGAATCATGAATCATGAATTGAATCATGAATCATGAAATGAATCATGAATTGAATCATGAATCATGAATCATGAATCGAATCATGAATCATGAATTGAATCATGAATCATGAATTGAATCATGAATCATGAATCAAATCATGAATCATGAATTAAATAATGAATCATGAATCATGAATTGAATCATGAATTATGAATCGAATCATGAATCATGAATTAAATAATGAATCATGAATCATAATTTAAATCATAAATCATGAATCTAATCATGATTAATGAATCGAATCATAAATCATGAATTGAATCATGAATCATGAATCATGAATCGAATCATGATTCATGAAATGAATCATGAATTTAATCATGAATTGAATCATAAATCATGAATCATGAATTGAATCATGAACCATGAATCGAATCATGAATCATGAATTGAATCATGAATCATGAATTAAATCATGAATCATGAATCATGAATCATGAATTGAATCATGAATCATGAATTGAATCATGAATCATGAATCGAATCATGAATCATGAATTGAATCATGAATCATGAATCATGAATTGAATCATGAATCATGAATCGAATCATGAATCATGAATCATGAATTGAATCATGAATGATGAATTGAATAATGAATCATGAATCATGAATTGAATCATGAATCGAATCATGAATCATGAATTAAATAATGAATCATGAATCATGAATTGAATCATGAATCATGAATCAAATCATGAATCATGAATCATGAATTGAATCATGAATCATGAATTGAATCATAAATTGAATCATAAATCATGAATTGAATCACGATTCATGAATCATGAATTATGAATCATGAATCGAATCATGAATCATGAATTGAATCATGAATCATGAATCATAAATTAAATCATGAATCATGAATCATGAATCATGAATGGAATCATGAATCATGAATCATGAATTGAATCATGAATCATGAATCATGAATTAAATCATGAATCATGAATCGAATCATGAATCATGAATCGAATCATGAATCATGAATTGAATCATGAATCATGAATTGAATCATGAATCATGAATCATGAATTGAATCATGAATCATGAATCATGAATTGATTAATGAATCATGAATCGAATCATGAATCATGAATTGAATCATGAATCATGAATCATGAATCGAATCATGAATCATGAATTGAATCATGAATCATGAATCATGAATTGAATCATGAATCATGAATCAAATCATGAATCATGAATCATGAATTGAATCATGAATCATGAATCATGAATCATAAATTGAATCATAAATCATGAATTGAATCATGAATCATGAATCGAATCATGAATCATGAATTGAATCATGAATCATGAATCATGAATCGAATCATGATTTATGAATCATGAATCATGAATCATGAATTGAATCATGAATCATGAATTGAATCATGAATCCTGAATCATGAATCATGAATCAAATCATAAATTATGAATCATGAATCGAATCATGAATCATGAATTGAATCATGAATCATGAATTGAATCATGAATCATGAATCATGAATCATGAATCGAATCATGAATTATGAATCATGAATCGAATCATGAATCATGAATTGAATCATGAATCATGAATCGAATCATGAATCATGAATTAAATCATGAATCATGAATCATGAATTGAATCATGAACCATGAATCATGAATCATGAATCGAATCATGAATCATGAATTGGATCATAAATCATGAATCATGAATTGAATCATGAATCATGAATTGAATCATGAATCATGAATCATGAATTGAATCATGAATCATGAATCATGAATTGAATCATGAATTGAATCATGAATCATGAATCATGAATTGAATCATAAATCATGAATCATGAATTGAATCATGAAATGAATCATGAATCATGAATTGAATCATAATTTGAATCATGAATCATGAATCATGAATTGAATCATGAATCATGAATCGAATCATGAATCTCGAATCATGAATTGAATCATGAATCATGAATTGAATCATGAATTGAATCATAAATCATGAATCATGAATTGAATCATAAATCATAAATCGAATCATGAATCATGAATTGAATCATGAAACATGAATCATGAATCGAATCATGAATCATGAATCAAATTATGAATCATGAATTGAATCATGAATCATGAATTTAATTATGAATCATGAATCGAATCATGAAACATGAATTGAATCATGAATTGAATCATGAATCATGAATTGCATCATGAATCATGAATTGAATCATGAATCATTAATCATGAATTAAATCATGAATCATGAAATGAATCATGAATTGAATCATGAATCATGAATCATGAATCATGAATTGAATCATGAATCATGAAATGAATCATGAATTGAATCATGAATCATGAATAAAATCATGAATCATGAATTAAATCATGAATCATAAATTGAATCATAATTAATGAATCGAATCATGAATCATGAATTGAATCACGAATCATGAATTGAATCATGAATTGAATCATAAATCATGAATCATGAATTGAATCATGAATCATGAATCATGAATCATGAATTAAATCATGAATCATGAATCATGAATTGAATCATGAATCATGAATCATGAATTGAATCATGAATCGAATCATGAATCATGAATCATGAATCGAATCATGAATCATGAATTGAATCATGAATCATGAATTAAATAATGAATCATGAATCATGAATTGAATCATGAATTATGAATCGAATCATGAATCATGAATTAAATAATGAATCATGAAACATAATTTAAATCATAAATCATGAATATAATCATGATTAATGAATCGAATCATGAATCATGAATTGAATCATGAATCATGAATCAAATCATGAATCATAAATCATGAAATATAAATTATGAATCGAATCATGAATCATGAATTGAATCATGAATCATGAATTGAATCATGAATTGAATCATGAATTGAATCATAAATCATGAATCATGAATTGAATCATGAATCATGAATCGAATCATGAATCATGAAATGAATCATGAATTGAATCATGAATTGAATCATAAATCATGAATCATGAATTGATTCATGAATCATGAATCGAATCATGAATCATGAATTGAATCATGAATCATGAATTAAATCATGAATCATGAATCATGAATCATGAATTGAATCATGAATCATGAATTGAATCATGAATCATGAATCGAATCATGAATCATGAATTGAATCATGAATCATGAATCATGAATTGAATCATGAATCATGAATTAAATCATGAATCATGAATCATGAATCATGAATTGAATCATAAATCATGAATCATGAATTGAATCATGAATCATGAATCGAATCATGAATCATGAATTGAATCATGAATCATGAATCATGAATTGAATCATGAATCATGAATCGAATCATGAATCATGAATTGAATCATGAATCGAATCATGAATCATGAATTAAATAATGAATCATGAATCATAAATTGAATCATGAATCATGAATCAAATCATGAATCATGAATCATGAATTGAATCATGAATCATGAATTGAATCATAAATTGAATCATAAATCATGAATTGAATCACGATTCATGAATCATGAATTATGAATCATGAATTGAATCATGAATCATGAATTGAATCATGAATCATGAATCATGAATTAAATCATGAATCATGAATCATGAATCATGAATTGAATCATGAATCATGAATCGAATCATGAATCTCGAATCATGAATTGAATCATGAATCATGAATTGAATCATGAATTGAATCATAAATCATGAATCATGAATTGAATCATAAATCATAAATCGAATCATGAAATATGAATTGAATCATGAAACACGAATCATGAATCGAATCATGAATCATGAATCATGAATCAAATTATGAATCATGAATTGAATCATGAATCATGAATTTAATCATGAATCATGAATCGAATCATGAAACATGAATTGAATCATGAATCATGAATTGAATCATGAATCATGAATTGCATCATGAATCATGAATTGAATCATGAATCATTAATCATGAATTAAATCATGAATCATGAAATGAATCATGAATTGAATCATGAATCATGAATCATGAATCATGAATTGAATCGTGAATCATGAAATGAATCATGAATTGAATCATGAATCATGAATAAAATCATGAATCATTAATTAAATCATGAATCATAAATTGAATCATAATTAATGAATCGAATCATGAATCATGAATTGAATCACGAATCATGAATTGAATCATGAATTGAATCATAAATCATGAATCATGAATCGAATCATGAATCATGAATTGAATCATGAATCATGAATCATGAAACATGAATCATGAATTGAATCATGAATCATGATTTAAATCATGAATCATGAATTGAATCATGAATCATGAATCATGAATCATGAATTGAATCATGAATCATGAATCAGGAATTGAATCATGAATCGAATCATGAATCATGAATCATGAATCGAATCATGAATCATGAATTGAATCATGAATCATGAATTAAATAATGAATCATGAATCATGAATTGAATCATGAATTATGAATCGAATCATGCATCATGAATTAAATAATGAATCATGAATCATAATTTAAATCATAAATCATGAATCTAATCATGATTAATGAATCGAATCATGAATCATGGATTGAATCATGAATCATGAATCATGAATCGAATCATGAATCATAAATCATGAAATATAAATCATGAATCGAATCATGAATCATGAATTGAATCATGAATCATGAATTGAATCATAAATCATGAATCATGAATTGAATCATGAATCATGAATCATGAATTGAATCATGAATCATGAATCGAATCATGAATCATGAAATGAATCATGAATTGAATCATGAATTGAATCATAAATCATGAATCATGAATTGAATCATGAATCATGAATCGAATCATGAATCATGAATTGAATCATGAATCATGAATTAAATCATGAATCATGAATCATGAATCATGAATTGAATCATGAATCATGAATTGAATCATGAATCATGAATCGAATCATGAATCATGAATTGAATTATGAATCATGAATCATGAATTGAATCATGAATCATGAATTAAATCATGAATCATGAATCATGAATCATGAATTGAATCATAAATCATGAATCATGAATTGAATCATGAATCATGAATCGAATCATGAATCATGAATCATGAATTGAATCATGAATCATGAATTAAATCATGAATCATGAATCATGAATCATGAATTGAATCATAAATCATGAATCATGAATTGAATCATGAATCATGAATCGAATCATGAATCATGAATTGAATCATGAATCATGAATTGAATCATGAATCATGAATCGAATCATGAATCATGAATCATGAATTGAATCATGAATGATGAATTAAATAATGAATCATGAATCATGAATTGAATCATGAATCGAATCATGAATCATGAATTAAATAATGAATCATGAATCATGAATTGAATCATGATTCATGAATCAAATCATGAATCATGAATCATGAATTGAATCATGAATCATGAATTGAATCATAAATTGAATCATAAATCATGAATTGAATCACGATTCATGAATCATGAATTGAATCATGAATCATGAATTGAATCATGAATCATGAATCATGAATCATGAATCGAATCATGAATTATGAATCATGAATCGAATCATGAATCATGAATTGAATCATGAATCATGAATCGAATCATGAATCATGAATCATGAATTAAATCATGAATCATGAATCATGAATTGAATCATGAACCATGAATCATGAATCATGAATCGAATCATGAATCATGAATTGGATCATAAATCATGAATCATGAATTGAATCATGAATCATGAATTGAATCATGAATCATGAATCATGAATTGAATCATGAATCATGAATCATGAATTGAATCATGAATTGAATCATGAATCATGAATCATGAATTGAATCATAAATCATGAATCATGAATTGAATCATGAAATGAATCATGAATCATGAATTGAATCATAATTTGAATCATGAATCATGAATCATGAATTGAATCATGAATCATGAATCGAATCATGAATCTCGAATCATGAATTGAATCATGAATCATGAATTGAATCATGAATTGAATCATAAATCATGAATCATGAATTGAATCATAAATCATAAATCGAATCATGAATCATGAATTGAATCATGAAACATGAATCATGAATCGAATCATGAATCATGAATCAAATTATGAATCATGAATTGAATCATGAATCATGAATTTAATCATGAATCATGAATCGAATCATGAAACATGAATTGAATCATGAATCATGAATTGAAATATGAATCATGAATTGCATCATGAATCATGAATTGAATCATGAATCATTAATCATGAATTAAATCATGAATCATGAAATGAATCATGAATTGAATCATGAATCATGAATCATGAATCATGAATTGAATCATGAATCATGAAATGAATCATGAATTGAATCATGAATCATGAATCATGAATCGAATCATGAATCATGAATTGAATCATGAATCATGAATTGAATCATGAATCATGAATTGAATCATGAATCATTAATCATGAATCAAATCATGAATCATGAATTAAATAATGAATCATGAATCATGAATTGAATCATGAATTATGAATCGAATCATGAATCATGAATTAAATAATGAATCATGAATCATAATTTAAATCATAAATCATGAATCTAATCATGATTAATGAATCGAATCATAAATCATGAATTGAATCATGAATCATGAATCATGAATCGAATCATGATTCATGAAATGAATCATGAATTTAATCATGAATTGAATCATAAATCATGAATCATGAATTGAATCATGAACCATGAATCGAATCATGAATCATGAATTGAATCATGAATCATGAATTAAATCATGAATCATGAATCATGAATCATGAATTGAATCATGAATCATGAATTGAATCATGAATCATGAATCGAATCATGAATCATGAATTGAATCATGAATCATGAATCATGAATTGAATCATGAATCATGAATCGAATCATGAATCATGAATCATGAATTGAATCATGAATGATGAATTGAATAATGAATCATGAATCATGAATTGAATCATGAATCGAATCATGAATCATGAATTAAATAATGAATCATGAATCATGAATTGAATCATGAATCATGAATCAAATCATGAATCATGAATCATGAATTGAATCATGAATCATGAATTGAATCATAAATTGAATCATAAATCATGAATTGAATCACGATTCATGAATCATGAATTATGAATCATGAATCGAATCATGAATCATGAATTGAATCATGAATCATGAATTAAATCATGAATCATGAATCATGAATCATGAATGGAATCATGAATCATGAATCATGAATTGAATCATGAATCATGAATCATGAATTAAATCATGAATCATGAATTGAATCATGAATCATGATTCGAATCATGAATTAAATAATAAATCATTAAACATGAATTAAATCATGAATCATGAATCATGATTTGAATCATAAATCATGATTTGAATCATAAATCATGAATCTAATCATGAATCATGAATCGAATCATGAATCATGAATTGAATCATTATTTATGAATCATGAATCATGAATCATGAATCATGAATTGAATCATGAATCATGAATTGAATCATGAATCATGAATCATGAATTAAATCATGAATCATGAATCATGAATTGAATCATGAATCATGAATTGAATCATTATTCATGAATCGAATCATGAATCATGAATTATGAATCATGATTTGAATCATGAATCATGAATTGAATCATGAATCATGAATTGAATCTTGAATCATGAATCATGAATCGAATCATGAATCATGAATCGAATCATGAATCATGAATCATGAATCGAATCATGAATCATGAAATGAATCATGAATTGAATTATGAATCGAATCATAAATCATGAATCATGAATCGAATCATGAATCATTAATCGAATCATGAATCATGAATTGAATCATGAATCATGAATCGAATCATGAATCATGAATCGAATCATGAATCATGAATTGAATCATGAATCATGAATTGAATCATGAATCATGAATCATGAATTGAATCATGAATCATGAATCATGAATTGATTAATGAATCATGAATCGAATCATGAATCATGAATTAAATCATGAATCATGAATCATGAATCGAATCATGAATCATGAATTGAATCATGAATCATGAATCATGAATTGAATCATGAATCATGAATCAAATCATGAATCATGAATCATGAATTGAATCATGAATCATGAATCATGAATCATAAATTGAATCATAAATCATGAATTGAATCATGAATCATGAATCGAATCATGAATCATGAATTGAATCATGAATCATGAATCATGAATCGAATCATGATTTATGAATCATGAATCATGAATCATGAATTGAATCATGAATCATGAATTGAATCATGAATCCTGAATCATGAATCATGAATCAAATCATAAATTATGAATCATGAATCGAATCATGAATCATGAATTGAATCATGAATCATGAATTGAATCATGAATCATGAATCGAATCATGAATTATGAATCATGAATCGAATCATGAATCATGAATTGAATCATGAATCATGAATCGAATCATGAATCATGAATTAAATCATGAATCATGAATCATGAATTGAATCATGAACCATGAATCATGAATCATGAATCGAATCATGAATCATGAATTGGATCATAAATCATGAATCATGAATTGAATCATGAATCATGAATTGAATCATGAATCATGAATCATGAATTGAATCATGAATCATGAATCATGAATTGAATCATGAATTGAATCATGAATCATGAATCATGAATTGAATCATAAATCATGAATCATGAATTGAATCATGAAATGAATCATGAATCATGAATTGAATCATAATTTGAATCATGAATCATGAATCATGAATTGAATCATGAATCATGAATCGAATCATGAATCTCGAAACATGAATTGAATCATGAATCATGAATTGAATCATGAATTGAATCATAAATCATGAATCATGAATTGATTTATAAATCATAAATCGAATCATGAATCATGAATTGAATCATGAAACATGAATCATGAATCGAATCATGAATCATGAATCAAATTATGAATCATGAATTGAATCATGAATCATGAATTTAATTATGAATCATGAATCGAATCATGAAACATGAATTGAATCATGAATCATGAATTGAATCATGAATCATGAATTGCATCATGAATCATGAATTGAATCATGAATCATTAATCATGAATTAAATCATGAATCATGAAATGAATCATGAATTGAATCATGAATCATGAATCATGAATCATGAATTGAATCATGAATCATGAAATGAATCATGAATTGAATCATGAATCATGAATAAAATCATGAATCATGAATTAAATCATGAATCATAAATTGAATCATAATTAATGAATCGAATCATGAATCATGAATTGAATCACGAATCATGAATTGAATCATGAATTGAATCATAAATCATGAATCATGAATCGAATCATGAATCATGAATTGAATCATGAATCATGAATCATGAATCATGAATTAAATAATGAATCATGAATCATGAATTGAATCATGAATTATGAATCGAATCATGAATCATGAATTAAATAATGAATCATGAAACATAATTTAAATCATAAATCATGAATATAATCATGATTAATGAATCGAATCATGAATCATGAATTGAATCATGAATCATGAATCAAATCATGAATCATAAATCATGAAATATAAATCATGAATCGAATCATGAATCATGAATTGAATCATGAATCATGAATTGAATCATGAATTGAATCATGAATTGAATCATAAATCATGAATCATGAATTGAATCATGAATCATGAATCGAATCATGAATCATGAAATGAATCATGAATTGAATCATGAATTGAATCATAAATCATGAATCATGAATTGATTCATGAATCATGAATCGAATCATGAATCATGAATTGAATCATGAATCATGAATTAAATCATGAATCATGAATCATGAATCATGAATTGAATCATGAATCATGAATTGAATCATGAATCATGAATCGAATCATGAATCATGAATTGAATCATGAATCATGAATCATGAATTGAATCATGAATCATGAATTAAATCATGAATCATGAATCATGAATTGAATCATAAATCATGAATCATGAATTGAATCATGAATCATGAATCGAATCATGAATCATGAATTGAATCATGAATCATGAATCATGAATTGAATCATGAATCATGAATCGAATCATGAATCATGAATTGAATCATGAATCGAATCATGAATCATGAATTAAATAATGAATCATGAATCATGAATTGAATCATGAATCATGAATCAAATCATGAATCATGAATCATGAATTGAATCATGAATCATGAATTGAATCATAAATTGAATCATAAATCATGAATTGAATCACGATTCATGAATCATGAATTATGAATCATGAATCGAATCATGAATCATGAATTGAATCATGAATCATGAATTAAATCATGAATCATGAATTGAATCATGAATCATGAATCGAATCATGAATCTCGAATCATGAATTGAATCATGAATCATGAATTGAATCATGAATTGAATCATAAATCATGAATCATGAATTGAATCATAAATCATAAATCGAATCATGAATCATGAATTGAATCATGAAACATGAATCATGAATCGAATCATGAATCATGAATCATGAATCAAATTATGAATCATGAATTGAATCATGAATCATGAATTTAATCATGAATCATGAATCGAATCATGAAACATGAATTGAATCATGAATCATGAATTGAATCATGAATCATGAATTGCATCATGAATCATGAATTGAATCATGAATCATTAATCATGAATTAAATCATGAATCATGAAATGAATCATGAATTGAATCATGAATCATGAATCATGAATCATGAATTGAATCATGAATCATGAAATGAATCATGAATTGAATCATGAATCATGAATAAAATCATGAATCATTAATTAAATCATGAATCATAAATTGAATCATAATTAATGAATCGAATCATGAATCATGAATTGAATCACGAATCATGAATTGAATCATGAATTGAATCATAAATCATGAATCATGAATCGAATCATGAATCATGAATTGAATCATGAATCATGAATCATGAAACATGAATCATGAATTGAATCATGAATCATGATTTAAATCATGAATCATGAATTGAATCATGAATCATGAATCATGAATCATGAATTGAATCATGAATCATGAATCAGGAATTGAATCATGAATCGAATCATGAATCATGAATCATGAATCGAATCATGAATCATGAATTGAATCATGAATCATGAATTAAATAATGAATCATGAATCATGAATTGAATCATGAATTATGAATCGAATCATGCATCATGAATTAAATAATGAATCATGAATCATAATTTAAATCATAAATCATGAATCTAATCATGATTAATGAATCGAATCATGAATCATGAATTGAATCATGAATCATGAATCATGAATCGAATCATGAATCATAAATCATGAAATATAAATCATGAATCGAATCATGAATCATGAATTGAATCATGAATCATGAATTGAATCATAAATCATGAATCATGAATTGAATCATGAATCATGAATCATGAATTGAATCATGAATCATGAATCGAATCATGAATCATGAAATGAATCATGAATTGAATCATGAATTGAATCATAAATCATGAATCATGAATTGAATCATGAATCATGAATCGAATCATGAATCATGAATTGAATCATGAATCATGAATTAAATCATGAATCATGAATCATGAATCATGAATTGAATCATGAATCATGAATTGAATCATGAATCATGAATCGAATCATGAATCATGAATTGAATTATGAATCATGAATCATGAATTGAATCATGAATCATGAATTAAATCATGAATCATGAATCATGAATCATGAATTGAATCATAAATCATGAATCATGAATTGAATCATGAATCATGAATCGAATCATGAATCATGAATTGAATCATGAATCATGAATCATGAATTGAATCATGAATCATGAATCGAATCATGAATCATGAATCATGAATTGAATCATGAATGATGAATTAAATAATGAATCATGAATCATGAATTGAATCATGAATCGAATCATGAATCATGAATTAAATAATGAATCATGAATCATGAATTGAATCATGATTCATGAATCAAATCATGAATCATGAATCATGAATTGAATCATGAATCATGAATTGAATCATAAATTGAATCATAAATCATGAATTGAATCACGATTCATGAATCATGAATTATGAATCATGAATCGAATCATGAATCATGAATTGAATCATGAATCATGAATCATGAATTAAATCATGAATCATGAATCATGAATCATGAATGGAATCATGAATCATGAATCATGAATTGAATCATGAATCATGAATCATGAATTGAATCATGAATCATGAATTGAATCATGAATCATGATTCGAATCATGAATTAAATAATAAATCATGAATCATGAATTAAATCATGAATCATGAATCATGATTTGAATCATAAATCATGATTTGAATCATAAATCATGAATCTAATCATGAATCATGAATCGAATCATGAATCATGAATTGAATCATTATTTATGAATCATGAATCGAATCATGAATCATGAATTGAATCATGAATCATGAATTGAATCATGAATCATGAATTATGAATTAAATCATGAATCATGAATCATGAATTGAATCATCAATCATGAATCATGAATTGAATCATGAATCATGAATCATGAATTGAATCATGAATCATTAATTGAATCATGAATCATGATTCGAATCATGATTTAAATATTAAATCATGAATCATGAATTAAATCATGAATCATGAATCATGATTTCAATCATAAATCATGATTTCAATCATAAATCATGAATCTAATCATGAATCATGAATCGAATCATGAATCATGAATTGAATCATTATTCATGAATCGAATCATGAATCATGAATTATGAATGATGATTTGAATCATGAATCATGAATCATGAATTGAATCTTGAATCATGAATCATGAATCATGAATCGAATCATGAATCATGAATCGAATAATGAATCATGAATCATGAATCGAATCATGAATCATGAAATGAATCATGAATTGAATTATGAATTGAATCATAATTCATGAATCATGAATTGAATCATGAATTGAATCATAATTCATGAATCATGAATTGAATCATGAATCATGAATCGAATCATGAATCATGAATCGAATCATGAATCATGAATTGAATCATGAATCATGAATTGAATCATGAATCATGAATCATGAATTGAATCATGAATCATGAATCATGAATTGAATCATGAATCATGAATCGAATCATGAATCATGAATTGAATCATGAATCATGAATCGAATCATGAATCATGAATTGAATCATGAATCATGAATCATGAATTGAATCATGAATCATGAATCAAATCATGAAGCATGAATCATGAATTGAATCATGAATCATGAATCATGAATCATAAATTGAATCATAAATCATGAATTGAATCATGAATCATGAATCGAATCATGAATCATGAATTGAATCATGAATCGAATCATGAATCATGAATTGAATCATGAATCATGAATCATGAATCGAATCATGATTTATGAATCATGAATCATGAATCATGAATTGAATCATGAATCATGAATTGAATCATGAATCCTGAATCATGAATCATGAATCGAATCATAAATTATGAATCATGAATCGAATCATGAATCATTAATTGAATCATGAATCATGAATCATGAATCATGAATCGAATCATGAATTATGAATCATGAATCATGAATCGAATCATGAATCATGAATTGAATCATGAATCATGAATCGAATCATGAATCATGAATCATGAATTGAATCATGAATCATGAATCATGAATTGAATCATGAATCATGAATCATGAATCATGAATCGAATCATGAATCATGAATTGAATCATAAATCATGAATCATGAATTGAATCATGAATCATGAATTGAATCATGAATCATGAATTGAATCATAAATCATGAATCATGAATTGAATCATGAAATGAATCATGAATCATGAATTGAATCATAATTTGAATCATGAATCATGAATCATGAATCATGA
This sequence comes from Mixophyes australis, assembly GCA_036250195.1. Classification (NCBI taxonomy): domain Eukaryota; kingdom Metazoa; phylum Chordata; class Amphibia; order Anura; family Limnodynastidae; genus Mixophyes; species Mixophyes australis. The sequence continues at coordinate 557,924 of JAVHZZ010000034.1, forward strand.
ATCATGAATCGAATCATGAATCATAAATCCTGAATTGAATTATGAATCATGAATCATGAATCATGAATTGAATCATGAAATGAATCATGAATCATGAATCATGAATTGAATCATGAATCATGAATCGAATCATGAATCTCGAATCATGAATTGAATCATGAATTATGAATTGAATCATGAATTGAATCATAAATCATGAATCATGAATTGAATCATAAATCATAAATCGAAACATGAATCATGAATTGAATCATGAAACATGAATCATGAATCGAATCATGAATCATAAATCATGAATCAAATTATGAATCATGAATTGAATCATGAATCATGAATTTAATCATGAATCATGAATCGAATCATGAAACATGAATTGAATCATGAATCATGAATTGAATCATGAATCATGAATTGCATCATGAATCATGAATTGAATCATGAATCATTAATCATGAATTAAATCATGAATCATGAAATGAATCATGAATTGAATCATGAATCATTAATCATGAATTAAATCATGAATCATGAAATGAATCATGAATTGAATCATGAATCATGAATCATGAATCATGAATTGAATCATGAATCATGAAATGAATCATGAATTGAATCATGAATCATGAATAAAATCATGAATCATGAATTAAATCATGAATCATAAATTGAATCATAATTAATGAATCGAATCATGAATCATGAATTGAATCACGAATCATGAATTGAATCATAAATCATGAATCATGAATCGAATCATGAATCATGAATTGAATCATGAATCATGAATCATGAATCATGAATCATGAATTGAATCATGAATCATGAATTAAATCATGAATCATGAATTGAATCATGAATCATGAATCATGAATCATGAATTGAATCATGAATCATGAATCATGAATTGAATCATGAATTGAATCATGAATCATGAATCATGAATCGAATCATGAATCATGAATTGAATCATGAATCATGAATTAAATAATGAATCATGAATCATGAATTGAATCATGAATTATGAATCGAATCATGAATCATGAATTAAATAATGAATCATGAATCATAATTTAAATCATAAATCATGAATCTAATCATGATTAATGAATCGAATCATGAATCATGAATTGAATCATGAATCATGAATCATGAATCGAATCATGAATCATAAATCATGAAATATAAATCATGAATCGAATCATGAATCATGAATTGAATCATGAATCATGAATTGAATCATGAATTGAATCATGAATTGAATCATAAATCATGAATCATGAATTGAATCATGAATCATGAATCGAATCATGAATCATGAAATGAATCATGAATTGAATCATGAATTGAATCATAAATCATGAATCATGAATTGAATCATGAATCATGAATCGAATCATAAATCATGAATTGAATCATGAATCATGAATTAAATCATGAATCATGAATCATGAATCATGAATTGAATCATGAATCATGAATTGAATCATGAATCATGAATCGAATCATGAATCATGAATTGAATCATGAATCATGAATCATGAATTGAATCATGAATCATGAATCGAATCATGAATCATGAATCATGAATTGAATCATGAATGATGAATTGAATCATGAATCATGAATCATGAATTTAATCATGAATCGAATCATGAATCATGAATTAAATAATGAATCATGAATCATGAATTGAATCATGAATCATGAATCGAATCATGAATCATGAATCATGAATTGAATCATGAATCATGAATTGAATCATAAATTAAATCATAAATCATGAATTGAATCACGATTTATGAATCATGAATTATGAATCATTAATCGAATCATGAATCATGAATTGAATCATGAATCATGAATCATGAATTAAATCATGAATCATGAATCATGAATTGAATCATGAATCATGAATCATGAATTGAATCATGAATCATGAATCATGAATTGAATCATGAATCATGAATTGAATCATGAATCATGATTCGAATCATGAATTAAATAATAAATCATGAATCATGAATTAAATCATGAATCATGAATCATGATTTGAATCATAAATCATGATTTGAATCATAAATCATGATTTGAATCATAAATCATGAATCTAATCATGAATCATGAATCGAATCATGAATCATGAATTGAATCATTATTTATGAATCATGAATCGAATCATGAATCATGAATTGAATCATGAATCATGAATTGAATCATGAATCATGAATCATGTATTAAATAATGAATCATGAATCATGAATCATGAATTGAGTCATGAATCATGAATCATGAATTGAATCATGAATCATGAATCATGAATCATGAATTGAATCATGAATCATGAATTGAATCATGAATCATGAATCATGAATTGAATCATGAATCATGAATTGAATCATGAATCATGATTCGAATCATGAATTAAATAATAAATCATGAATCATGAATTAAATCATGAATCATGAATCATGATTTGAATCATAAATCATGATTTGAATCATAAATCATGAATCTAATCATGAATCATGAATCGAATCATGAATCATGAATTGAATCATTATTTATGAATCATGAATCGAATCATGAATCATGAATTGAATCATGAATCATGAATTGAATCATGAATCATGAATTAAATCATGAATCATGAATCATGAATCATGAATTGAATCATGAATCATGAATTGAATCATGAATCATGAATCGAATCATGAATCATGAATTGAATCATGAATCATGAATCATGAATTGAATCATGAATCATGAATCGAATCATGAATCATGAATCATGAATTGAATCATGAATGATGAATTGAATCATGAATCATGAATCATGAATTGAATCATGAATCGAATCATGAATCATGAATTAAATAATGAATCATGAATCATGAATTGAATCATGAATCATGAATCGAATCATGAATCATGAATCATGAATTGAATCATGAATCATGAATTGAATCATAAATTGAATCATAAATCATGAATTGAATCACGATTTATGAATCATGAATTATGAATCATGAATCGAATCATGAATCATGAATTGAATCATGAATCATGAATCATGAATTAAATCATGAATCATGAATCATGAATTGAATCATGAATCAATAATCATGAATTGAATCATGAATCATGAATCATGATTTGAATCATAAATCATGATTTGAATCATAAATCATGAATCTAATCATGAATCATGAATCGAATCATGAATCATGAATTGAATCATTATTTATGAATCATGAATCGAATCATGAATCATGAATTTAATCATGAATCATGAATTGAATCATGAATCATGAATTGAATCATGAATCATGAATCATGTATTAAATCATGAATCATGAATCATGAATTGAATCATGAATCATGAATCATGAATTGAATCATGAATCATGAATCATGAATCATGAATTGAATCATGAATCATGAATTGAATCATGAATCATGAATCATGAATTGAATCATGAATCATGAATTGAATCATGAATCATGATTCGAATCATGAATTAAATAATAAATCATGAATCATGAATTAAATCATGAATCATGAATCATGATTTGAATCATAAATCATGATTTGAATCATAAATCATGAATCTAATCATGAATCATGAATCGAATCATGAATCATGAATTGAATCATTATTTATGAATCATGAATCGAATCATGAATCATGAATCATGAATTGAATCATGAATCATGAATTGAATCATGAATCATGAATCATGTATTAAATCAGGAATCATGAATCATGAATCATGAATTGAATCATGAATCATGAATCATGAATTGAATCATGAATCATGAATCATGAATCATGAATTGAATCATGAATCATGAATTGAATCATGAATCATGAATCATGAATTGAATCATGAATCATGATTCGAATCATGAATTAAATAATAAATCATGAATCATGAATTAAATCATGAATCATGAATCATGATTTGAATCATAAATCATGATTTGAATCATAAATCATGAATCTAATCATGAATCATGAATCGAATCATGAATCATGAATTGAATCATTATTTATGAATCATGAATCGAATCATGAATCATGAATTGAATCATGAATCATGAATTGAATCATGAATCATGAATCATGTATTAAATCATGAATCATGAATCATGAATTGAATCATGAATCATGAATCATGAATTGAATCATGAATCATGAATCATGAATTGAATCATGAATCATGATTTAAATCATAAATCATTATTTGAATCATAAATCATGAATCTAATCATGAATCATGAATCGAATCATGAATCATGAATTGACTAATTATTCATGAATCGAATCATGAATCATGAATCATGAATTGAATCATGAATGATGAATTGAATCATGAATCATGAATCATGAATTGAATCATGAATTGAATCATGAATCATGAATTAAATAATGAATCATGAATCATGAATTGAATCATGAATCATGAATCGAATCATGAATCATGAATCATGAATTGAATCATGAATCATGAATTGAATCATAAATTGAATCATAAATCATGAATTGAATCACGATTTATGAATCATGAATTATGAATCATGAATCGAATCATGAATCATGAATTGAATCATGAATCATGAATCATGAATTAAATCATGAATCATGAATCATGAATTGAATCATGAATCATGAATTGAATCATGAATCATGAATCATGAATTGAATCATGAATCATGAATTGAATCATGAATCATGATTCGAATCATGAATTAAATAATAAATCATGAATCATGAATTAAATCATGAATCATGAATCATGATTTGAATCATAAATCATGATTTGAATCATAAATCATGATTTGAATCATAAATCATGAATCTAATCATGAATCATGAATCGAATCATGAATCATGAATTGAATCATTATTTATGAATCATAAATCGAATCATGAATCATGAATCATGAATTGAATCATGAATCATGAATTGAATCATGAATCATGAATCATGTATTAAATCATGAATCATGAATCATGAATCATGAATTGAATCATGAATCATGAATTGAATCATGAATCATGAATTGAATCATGAATCATGAATCATGAATCATGAATTGAATCATGAATCATGAATTGAATCATGAATCATGAATCATGAATTGAATCATGAATCATGAATTGAATCATGAATCATGATTCGAATCATGAATTAAATAATAAATCATGAATCATGAATTAAATCATGAATCATGAATCATGATTTGAATCATAAATCATGATTTGAATCATAAATCATGATTTGAATCATAAATCATGAATCTAATCATGAATCATGAATCGAATCATGAATCATGAATTGAATCATTATTTATGAATCATGAATCGAATCATGAATCATGAATTGAATCATGAATCATGAATTGAATCATGAATTATGAATCATGTATTAAATCATGAATCATGAATTGAATCATGAATCATGAATCATGAATTGAATCATGAATCATGAATCATGAATCATGAATTGAATCATGAATCATGAATTGAATCATGAATCATGAATCATGAATTGAATCATGAATCATGAATTGAATCATGAATCATGATTCGAATCATGAATTAAATAATAAATCATGAATCATGAATTAAATCATGAATCATGAATCATGATTTGAATCATAAATCATGATTTGAATCATAAATCATGAATCTAATCATGAATCATGAATCGAATCATGAATCATGAATTGAATCATTATTTATGAATCATGAATCGAATCATGAATCATGAATCATGAATTGAATCATGAATCATGAATTGAATCATGAATCATGAATCATGTATTAAATCATGAATCATGAATCATGAATCATGAATTGAATCATGAATCATGAATCATGAATTGAATCATGAATCATGAATCATGAATTGAATCATGAATCATGAATTGAATCATGAATCATGAATCATGAATTGAATCATGAATCATGATTCGAATCATGAATTAAATAATAAATCATGAATCATGAATTAAATCATGAATCATGATTTGAATCATAAATCATGATTTGAATCATAAATCATGAATCTAATCATGAATTTGATTTGAATCATGAATCATGAATTGAATCATTATTTATGAATCATGAATCGAATCATGAATCATGAATTGAATCATGAATCATGAATTGAATCATGAATCATGAATCATGTATTAAATCATGAATCATGAATCATGAATCATGAATTGAATCATGAATGATGAATCATGAATTGAATCATGAATCATGAATCATGAATCATGAATTGAATCATGAATTGAATCATGAATCATGAATCATGAATTGAATCATGAATCATGAATTGAATCATGAATCATGATTCGAATCATGAATTAAATAATAAATCATGAATCATGAATTAAATCATGAATCATGATTTGAATCATAAATCATGATTTGAATCATAAATCATGAATCTAATCATGAATCATGAATCGAATCATGAATCATGAATTGAATCATTATTTATGAATCATGAATTGAATCATGAATCATGAATCATGAATTGAATCATGAATCATGAATTGAATCATGAATCATGAATCATGTATTAAATCATGAATCATGAATCATGAATTGAATCATGAATCATGAATCATGAATCATGAATTGAATCATGAATCATGAATTGAATCATGAATCATGAATCATGAATTGAATCATGAATCATGAATTGAATCATGAATCATGATTCGAATCATGAATTAAATAATAAATCATGAATCATGAATTAAATCATGAATCATGAATCATGATTTGAATCATAAATCATGATTTGAATCATAAATCATGAATCTAATCATGGATCATGAATCGAATCATGAATCATGAATTGAATCATTATTTATGAATCATGAATCGAATCATGAATCATGAATTGAATCATGAATTGAATCATGAATCATGAATTAAATCATGAATCATGAATCATGAATCATGAATTGAATCATGAATCATGAATTGAATCATGAATCATGAATCGAATCATGAATCATGAATTGAATCATGAATCATGAATCATGAATTGAATCATGAATCATGAATCGAATCATGAATCATGAATCATGAATTGAATCATGAATGATGAATTGAATCATGAATCATGAATCATGAATTGAATCATGAATCGAATCATGAATCATGAATTAAATAATGAATCATGAATCATGAATTGAATCATGAATCATGAATCGAATCATGAATCATGAATCATGAATTGAATCATGAATCATGAATTGAATCATAAATTGAATCATAAATCATGAATTGAATCACGATTTATGAATCATGAATTATGAATCATGAATCGAATCATGAATCATGAATTGAATCATGAATCATGAATTGAATCATGAATCATGAATCATGAATTAAATCATGAATCATGAATCATGAATTGAATCATGAATCATGAATCATGAATTTAATCATGAATCATGAATCATGAATTGAATCATGAATCATGAATTGAATCATGAATCATGATTCGAATCATGAATTAAATAATAAATCATGAATCATGAATTAAATCATGAATCATGAATCATGATTTGAATCATAAATCATGATTTGAATCATAAATCATGAATCTAATTATGAATCATGAATCTAATCATGAATCATGAATTGAATCATTATTTATGAATCATGAATCGAATCATGAATCATGAATCATGAATTGAATCATGAATCATGAATTGAATCATGAATCATGTATTAAATCATGAATCATGAATCATGAATCATGAATTGAATCATGAATCATGAATCATGAATCATGAATTGAATCATGAATCATGAATTGAATCATGAATCATGAATCATGAATTGAATCATGAATCATGAATTGAATCATGAATCATGATTCGAATCATGAATTAAATAATAAATCATGAATCATGAATTAAATCATGAATCATGAATCATGATTTGAATCATAAATCATGATTTGAATCATAAATCATGAATCTAATCATGAATCATGAATCGAATCATGAATCATGAATTGAATCATTATTTATGAATCATGAATCGAATCATGAATCATGAATTAAATCATGAATCATGAATTGAATCATGAATCATGAATCATGTATTAAATCATGAATCATGAATCATGAATCATGAATTGAATCATGAATCATGAATCATGAATTGAATCATGAATCATGAATCATGAATCATGAATTGAATCATGAATCATGAATCATGAATTGAATCATGAATCATGAATCATGAATTGAATCATGAATCATGATTTGAATCATAAATCATGATTTGAATCATAAATCATGAATCTAATCATGAATCATGAATCGAATCATGAATCATGAATTGAATAATTATTCATGAATCGAATCATGAATCATGAATTATGAATCATGATTTGAATCATGAATCATGAATTGAATCATGAATCATGAATTGAATCTTGAATCATGAATCATGAATCATGAATCGAATCATGAATCATGAATCGAATCATGAATCATGAATTGAATCATGAATCATGAATCATGAATCGAATCATGAATCATGAATTGAATCATGAATCATGAATCATGAATTGAATCATGAATCATGAATCAAATCAAGAATCATGAATCATGAATTGAATCATGAATCATGAATCATAAATTGAATCATAAATCATGAATTGAATCATGAATCATGAATCGAATCATGAATCAGGAATTGAATCATGAATCATGAATCATGAATCGAATCATGATTTATGAATCATGAATCATGAATTGAATCATGAATCATGAATTGAATCATGAATCCTGAATCATGAATCATGAATCGAATCATAAATTATGAATCATGAATCGAATCATGAATCATGAATTGAATCATGAATCATGAATTGAATCATGAATCATGAATCGAATCATGAATTATGAATCATGAATCATGAATCGAATCATGAATCATGAATCGAATCATGAATCATGAATCATGAATTGAATCATGAATCATGAATCATGAATTGAATCATGAATCATGAATCATGAATCATGAATCGAATCATGAATCATGAATTGAATCATAAATCATGAATCATGAATTGAATCATGAATCATGAATCATGAATCATGAATCGAATCATGAATCATGAATTGAATCATAAATCATGAATTGAATCATGAATCATGAATCGAATCATGAATCATGAATAAAATAATGAATCATGAATCATGATTTGAATCATAAATCATGAATCATGAATTGAATCATAAATCATGAATCATGAATTGAATCCATGAATCATGAAATGAATCATGAATTGAATTATGAATCATGAATCATGAATTGAATCATGAATCATGATTCATGAATTGAATCATAAATCATGAATCATGAATTGAATCATGAATCATGAAATGAATCATGAATTGAATTATGAATCATGATTTGAATCATGAATCATGAATTGAATCATGAATCATGAATCTTGATTCATGAATTGAATCATAAATCATGAATCATGAATCGAATCATGAATCATGAATTGAATCATGAATCATGAATCGAATCATGAATCATGAATTGAATCATGAATCATGAATAATGAATCATGAATTGAATCATGAAATGAATCATGAATCATGAATCATGAATTGAATCATGAATCATGAATCAAATCATGAATCTCGAATCATGAATTGAATCATGAATTGAATCATAAATCATGAATCATAAATTGAATCATGAATCATAAATCGAATCATGAATCATGAATTGAATCATGAATCATGAAATGAATCATGAATTGAATCATGAATCATGAATTTTGATTCATGAATTGAATCATGAATCAAATCATGAATCATGAATTGAATCATGAATCATGAATCATGAATCATAAATTGAATCATAAATCATGAATTGAATCATGAATCATGAATCAAATCATGAATCATGAATTGAATCATGAATCATGAATTGAATCATGAATCATGAATCATGACTCGAATCATGATTTATGAATCGTGAATCATGAATCATGAATTGAATCATGAATCCTGAATCATGAATCATGAATCGAATCATAAATTATGAATCATGAATCGAATCATGAATCATGAATTGATTAATGAATCATGAATCGAATCATGAATCATGAATTGAATCATGAATCATGAATTGAATCATGAATTGAATCATAAATCACGATTCATGAATTGAATCATGAATCATGAATCGAATCATGAATCATGAATTGAATCATGAATCATGAATCATGAATCATGAATCATGAATTGAATCATGAATCATGAATCATGAATCATGAATCGAATCATGAATCATGAATTGAATCATGAATCATGAATTGAATCATGAATCATGAATCGAATCATGAATCATGAATTGAATCATGAATCATGAATTGAATCATGAATCATGAATCATGAATCATGAACTGAATCATGAATTGAATCATAAATCATGAATCATGAATTGAATCATGAATCATAAATCGAATCATGAATCATGAATTGAATCATGAATCATGAAATGAATCATGAATTGAATCATGAATCATGAATTGAATCATGAATCATGAATTGAATCATGAATCATGAATTGAATCATGAATCATGAATCATGAATCATGAATTGAATCATGAATCATGAATCAAAACATGAATCATGAATCATAAATTGAATCATAAATCATGAATTGAATAATGAATCATGAATCGAATCATGAATCATGAATTGAATCATGAATCATGAATCATGAATCGAATCATGATTTATGAATCATGAATCATGAATTGAATCATGAATCATGAATTGAATCATGAATCCTGAATCATGAATCGAATCAGAAATTATGAATCATGAATCGAATCATGAATCATGAATTGATTAATGAATCATGAATCGAATCATGAATCATGAATTGAATCATGAATCATGAATTGAATCATGAATTGAATCATAAATCATGAATCATGAATTGAATCATGAATCATGAATCGAATCATGAATCATGAATTGAATCATAAATCATGAATCATGAATCATTAATCGAATCATGAATCATGAATTGAATCATGAATCATGAATTGAATCATGAATCATGAATCGAATCATGAATCATGAATTGAATCATGAATCATGAATCATGAATCATGAATTGAATCATGAATCATGAATCATGAATTGAATCATAAATTGAATCATAAATCATAAATCATGAATTGAATCATGAATTATGAATCGAATCATGAATCATGAATTGAATCGTGAATCATGAATCATGAATCATGAATCGAATCATGAATCATGAATCGAATCATGAATTATGAATCATGAATCATGAATCGAATCATGAATCATGAATCGAATCATGAATTATGAATCGAAACATGAATCATGATTTGAATCATGAATCATGAAATGAATCAAGAATCATGAATCGAATCATGAATCATGAATCATGAATTGAATCATGAATCATGAAATGAATCATGAATTGAATCATGAATCATGATTTGAATCATGAATCATGAATTGAATCATGAATCATGAATCTTGATTCATGAATTGAATCATAAATCATGAATCAAATCATGAATCATGAATCGAATCATGAATCATGAATTGAATCATGAATCATGAATCGAATCATGAATCATGAATTGAATCATGAATCATGAATAATGAATCATGAATTGAATCATGAAATGAATCATGAATCATGAATCATGAATTGAATCATGAATCATGAATCAAATAATGAATCTCGAATCATGAATTGAATCATGAATTGAATCATAAATCATGAATCATAAATTGAATCATGAATCATAAATCGAATCATGAATCATGAATTGAATCATGAATCATGAAATGAATCATGAATTGAATCATGAATCATGAATTTTGATTCATGAATTGAATCATGAATCAAATCATGAATCATGAATTGAATCATGAATCATGAATCATGAATCATAAATTGAATCATAAATCATGAATTGAATCATGAATCATGAATCGAATCATGAATCATGAATTGAATCATGAATCATGAATCATGAATCGAATCATGATTTATGAATCATGAATCATGAATCATGAATTGAATCATGAATCCTGAATCATGAATCATGAATCGAATCATAAATTATGAATCATGAATCGAATCATGAATCATGAATTGATTAATGAATCATGAATCGAATCATGAATCATGAATTGAATCATGAATCATGAATTGAATCATGAATTGAATCATAATTCATGATTCATGAATTGAATCATGAATTATGAATCGAATCATGAATCATGAATTGAAACATGAATCATGAATCATGAATTGAATCATGAATCATGAATCATGAATCGAATCATGAATCATGAATTGAATCATGAATCATGAATTGAATCATGAATCATGAATCGAATCATGAATCATGAATTGAATCATGAATCATGAATTGAATCATGAATCATGAATCATGAATCATGAATTGAATCATGAATTGAATCATAAATCATGAATCATGAATTGAATCATGAATCATAAATCGAATCATGAATCATGAATTGAATCATGAATCATGAAATGAATCATGAATTGAATCATGAATCATGAATTGAATCATGAATCATGAATTGAATCATGAATCATGAATCATGAATCATGAATTGAATCATGAATCATGAATCAAATCATGAATCATGAATCATAAATTGAATCATAAATCATGAATTGAATCATGAATCATGAATCGAATCATGAATCATGAATTGAATCATGAATCATGAATCATGAATCGAATCATGATTTATGAATCATGAATTGAATCATGAATCATGAATTGAATCATGAATCATGAATCATGTATTAAATCATGAATCATGAATCATGAATCATGAATTGAATCATGAATCATGAATCATGAATTGAATCATGAATCATGAATCATGAATTGAATCATGAATCATGAATTGAATCATGAATCATGAATCATGAATTGAATCATGAATCATGATTCGAATCATGAATTAAATAATAAATCATGAATCATGAATTAAATCATGAATCATGATTTGAATCATAAATCATGATTTGAATCATAAATCATGAATCTAATCATGAATTTGATTTGAATCATGAATCATGAATTGAATCATTATTTATGAATCATGAATCGAATCATGAATCATGAATTGAATCATGAATCATGAATTGAATCATGAATCATGAATCATGTATTAAATCATGAATCATGAATCATGAATCATGAATTGAATCATGAATGATGAATCATGAATTGAATCATGAATCATGAATCATGAATCATGAATTGAATCATGAATTGAATCATGAATCATGAATCATGAATTGAATCATGAATCATGAATTGAATCATGAATCATGATTCGAATCATGAATTAAATAATAAATCATGAATCATGAATTAAATCATGAATCATGATTTGAATCATAAATCATGATTTGAATCATAAATCATGAATCTAATCATGAATCATGAATCGAATCATGAATCATGAATTGAATCATTATTTATGAATCATGAATTGAATCATGAATCATGAATCATGAATTGAATCATGAATCATGAATTGAATCATGAATCATGAATCATGTATTAAATCATGAATCATGAATCATGAATTGAATCATGAATCATGAATCATGAATTGAATCATGAATCATGAATCATGAATCATGAATTGAATCATGAATCATGAATTGAATCATGAATCATGAATCATGAATTGAATCATGAATCATGAATTGAATCATGAATCATGATTCGAATCATGAATTAAATAATAAATCATGAATCATGAATTAAATCATGAATCATGAATCATGATTTGAATCATAAATCATGATTTGAATCATAAATCATGAATCTAATCATGGATCATGAATCGAATCATGAATCATGAATTGAATCATTATTTATGAATCATGAATCGAATCATGAATCATGAATTGAATCATGAATTGAATCATGAATCATGAATTAAATCATGAATCATGAATCATGAATCATGAATTGAATCATGAATCATGAATTGAATCATGAATCATGAATCGAATCATGAATCATGAATTGAATCATGAATCATGAATCATGAATTGAATCATGAATCATGAATCGAATCATGAATCATGAATCATGAATTGAATCATGAATGATGAATTGAATCATGAATCATGAATCATGAATTGAATCATGAATCGAATCATGAATCATGAATTAAATAATGAATCATGAATCATGAATTGAATCATGAATCATGAATCGAATCATGAATCATGAATCATGAATTGAATCATGAATCATGAATTGAATCATAAATTGAATCATAAATCATGAATTGAATCACGATTTATGAATCATGAATTATGAATCATGAATCGAATCATGAATCATGAATTGAATCATGAATCATGAATTGAATCATGAATCATGAATCATGAATTAAATCATGAATCATGAATCATGAATTGAATCATGAATCATGAATCATGAATTTAATCATGAATCATGAATCATGAATTGAATCATGAATCATGAATTGAATCATGAATCATGATTCGAATCATGAATTAAATAATAAATCATGAATCATGAATTAAATCATGAATCATGAATCATGATTTGAATCATAAATCATGATTTGAATCATAAATCATGAATCTAATTATGAATCATGAATCTAATCATGAATCATGAATTGAATCATTATTTATGAATCATGAATCGAATCATGAATCATGAATCATGAATTGAATCATGAATCATGAATTGAATCATGAATCATGTATTAAATCATGAATCATGAATCATGAATCATGAATTGAATCATGAATCATGAATCATGAATTGAATCATGAATCATGAATCATGAATCATGAATTGAATCATGAATCATGAATTGAATCATGAATCATGAATCATGAATTGAATCATGAATCATGAATTGAATCATGAATCATGATTCGAATCATGAATTAAATAATAAATCATGAATCATGAATTAAATCATGAATCATGAATCATGATTTGAATCATAAATCATGATTTGAATCATAAATCATGAATCTAATCATGAATCATGAATCGAATCATGAATCATGAATTGAATCATTATTTATGAATCATGAATCGAATCATGAATCATGAATTAAATCATGAATCATGAATTGAATCATGAATCATGAATCATGTATTAAATCATGAATCATGAATCATGAATCATGAATTGAATCATGAATCATGAATCATGAATTGAATCATGAATCATGAATCATGAATCATGAATTGAATCATGAATCATGAATCATGAATTGAATCATGAATCATGAATCATGAATTGAATCATGAATCATGATTTGAATCATAAATCATGATTTGAATCATAAATCATGAATCTAATCATGAATCATGAATCGAATCATGAATCATGAATTGAATAATTATTCATGAATCGAATCATGAATCATGAATTATGAATCATGATTTGAATCATGAATCATGAATTGAATCATGAATCATGAATTGAATCTTGAATCATGAATCATGAATCATGAATCGAATCATGAATCATGAATCGAATCATGAATCATGAATTGAATCATGAATCATGAATCATGAATCGAATCATGAATCATGAATTGAATCATGAATCATGAATCATGAATTGAATCATGAATCATGAATCAAATCAAGAATCATGAATCATGAATTGAATCATGAATCATGAATCATAAATTGAATCATAAATCATGAATTGAATCATGAATCATGAATCGAATCATGAATCAGGAATTGAATCATGAATCATGAATCATGAATCGAATCATGATTTATGAATCATGAATCATGAATTGAATCATGAATCATGAATTGAATCATGAATCCTGAATCATGAATCATGAATCGAATCATAAATTATGAATCATGAATCGAATCATGAATCATGAATTGAATCATGAATCATGAATTGAATCATGAATCATGAATCGAATCATGAATTATGAATCATGAATCATGAATGGAATCATGAATCATGAATCGAATCATGAATCATGAATCATGAATTGAATCATGAATCATGAATCATGAATTGAATCCTGAATCATGAATCATGAATCATGAATCGAATCATGAATCATGAATTGAATCATAAATCATGAATCATGAATTGAATCATGAATCATGAATCATGAATCATGAATCGAATCATGAATCATGAATTGAATCATAAATCATGAATTGAATCATGAATCATGAATCGAATCATGAATCATGAATAAAATAATGAATCATGAATCATGATTTGAATCATAAATCATGAATCATGAATTGAATCATAAATCATGAATCATGAATTGAATCCATGAATCATGAAATGAATCATGAATTGAATTATGAATCATGAATCATGAATTGAATCATGAATCATGATTCATGAATTGAATCATAAATCATGAATCATGAATTGAATCATGAATCATGAAATGAATCATGAATTGAATTATGAATCATGATTTGAATCATGAATCATGAATTGAATCATGAATCATGAATCTTGATTCATGAATTGAATCATAAATCATGAATCAAATCATGAATCATGAATCGAATCATGAATCATGAATTGAATCATGAATCATGAATCGAATCATGAATCATGAATTGAATCATGAATCATGAATAATGAATCATGAATTGAATCATGAAATGAATCATGAATCATGAATCATGAATTGAATCATGAATCATGAATCAAATCATGAATCTCGAATCATGAATTGAATCATGAATTGAATCATAAATCATGAATCATAAATTGAATCATGAATCATAAATCGAATCATGAATCATGAATTGAATCATGAATCATGAAATGAATCATGAATTGAATCATGAATCATGAATTTTGATTCATGAATTGAATCATGAATCAAATCATGAATCATGAATTGAATCATGAATCATGAATCATGAATCATAAATTGAATCATAAATCATGAATTGAATCATGAATCATGAATCAAATCATGAATCATGAATTGAATCATGAATCATGAATTGAATCATGAATCATGAATCATGACTCAAATCATGATTTATGAATCATGAATCATGAATCATGAATTGAATCATGAATCCTGAATCATGAATCATGAATCGAATCATAAATTATGAATCATGAATCGAATCATGAATCATGAATTGATTAATGAATCATGAATCGAATCATGAATCATGAATTGAATCATGAATCATGAATTGAATCATGAATTGAATCATAAATCACGATTCATGAATTGAATCATGAATCATGAATCGAATCATGAATCATGAATTGAATCATGAATCATGAATCATGAATCATGAATCATGAATTGAATCATGAATCATGAATCATGAATCATGAATCGAATCATGAATCATGAATTGAATCATGAATCATGAATTGAATCATGAATCATGAATCGAATCATGAATCATGAATTGAATCATGAATCATGAATTGAATCATGAATCATGAATCATGAATCATGAACTGAATCATGAATTGAATCATAAATCATGAATCATGAATTGAATCATGAATCATAAATCGAATCATGAATCATGAATTGAATCATGAATCATGAATTGAATCATGAATCATGAATTGAATCATGAATCATGAATCATGAATCATGAATTGAATCATGAATCATGAATCAAAACATGAATCATGAATCATAAATTGAATCATAGATCATGAATTGAATAATGAATCATGAATCGAATCATGAATCATGAATTGAATCATGAATCATGAATCATGAATCGAATCATGATTTATGAATCATGAATCATGAATTGAATCATGAATCATGAATTGAATCATGAATCCTGAATCATGAATCGAATCAGAAATTATGAATCATGAATCGAATCATGAATCATGAATTGATTAATGAATCATGAATCGAATCATGAATCATGAATTGAATCATGAATCATGAATTGAATCATGAATTGAATCATAAATCATGAATCATGAATTGAATCATGAATCATGAATCGAATCATGAATCATGAATTGAATCATAAATCATGAATCATGAATCATTAATCGAATCATGAATCATGAATTGAATCATGAATCATGAATTGAATCATGAATCATGAATCGAATCATGAATCATGAATTGAATCATGAATCATGAATCATGAATCATGAATTGAATCATGAATCATGAATCATGAATTGAATCATAAATTGAATCATAAATCATAAATCATGAATTGAATCATGAATTATGAATCGAATCATGAATCATGAATTGAATCGTGAATCATGAATCATGAATCATGAATCGAATCATGAATCATGAATCGAATCATGAATTATGAATCATGAATCATGAATCGAATCATGAATCATGAATCGAATCATGAATTATGAATCGAAACATGAATCATGATTTGAATCATGAATCATGAAATGAATCAAGAATCATGAATCGAATCATGAATCATGAATCATGAATTGAATCATGAATCATGAAATGAATCATGAATTGAATCATGAATCATGATTTGAATCATGAATCATGAATTGAATCATGAATCATGAATCTTGATTCATGAATTGAATCATAAATCATGAATCAAATCATGAATCATGAATCGAATCATGAATCATGAATTGAATCATGAATCATGAATCGAATCATGAATCATGAATTGAATCATGAATCATGAATAATGAATCATGAATTGAATCATGAAATGAATCATGAATCATGAATCATGAATTGAATCATGAATCATGAATCAAATAATGAATCTCGAATCATGAATTGAATCATGAATTGAATCATAAATCATGAATCATAAATTGAATCATGAATCATAAATCGAATCATGAATCATGAATTGAATCATGAATCATGAAATGAATCATGAATTGAATCATGAATCATGAATTTTGATTCATGAATTGAATCATGAATCAAATCATGAATCATGAATTGAATCATGAATCATGAATCATGAATCATAAATTGAATCATAAATCATGAATTGAATCATGAATCATGAATCGAATCATGAATCATGAATTGAATCATGAATCATGAATCATGAATCGAATCATGATTTATGAATCATGAATCATGAATCATGAATTGAATCATGAATCCTGAATCATGAATCATGAATCGAATCATAAATTATGAATCATGAATCGAATCATGAATCATGAATTGATTAATGAATCATGAATCGAATCATGAATCATGAATTGAATCATGAATCATGAATTGAATCATGAATTGAATCATAATTCATGATTCATGAATTGAATCATGAATTATGAATCGAATCATGAATCATGAATTGAAACATGAATCATGAATCATGAATTGAATCATGAATCATGAATCATGAATCGAATCATGAATCATGAATTGAATCATGAATCATGAATTGAATCATGAATCATGAATCGAATCATGAATCATGAATTGAATCATGAATCATGAATTGAATCATGAATCATGAATCATGAATCATGAATTGAATCATGAATTGAATCATAAATCATGAATCATGAATTGAATCATGAATCATAAATCGAATCATGAATCATGAATTGAATCATGAATCATGAAATGAATCATGAATTGAATCATGAATCATGAATTGAATCATGAATCATGAATTGAATCATGAATCATGAATCATGAATCATGAATTGAATCATGAATCATGAATCAAATCATGAATCATGAATCATAAATTGAATCATAAATCATGAATTGAATCATGAATCATGAATCGAATCATGAATCATGAATTGAATCATGAATCATGAATCATGAATCGAATCATGATTTATGAATCATGAATTGAATCATGAATCATGAATTGAATCATGAATCCTGAATCATGAATCGAATCAGAAATTATGAATCATGAATCGAATCATGAATCATGAATTGATTAATGAATCATGAATCGAATCATGAATCATGAATTGAATCATGAATCATGAATTGAATCATGAATTGAATCATAAATCATGAATCATGAATTGAATCATGAATCATGAATCGAATCATGAATCATGAATTGAATCATGAATCATGAATCATGAATCATTAATCGAATCATGAATCATGAATTGAATCATGAATCATGAATTGAATCATGAATCATGAATCGAATCATGAATCATGAATTGAATCATGAATCATGAATCATGAATCATGAATTGAATCATGAATCATGAATCATGAATTGAATCATAAATTGAATCATAAATCATAAATCATGAATTGAATCATGAATCATGAATCGAATCATGAATTGAATCGTGAATCATGAATCATGAATCATGAATCGAATCATGAATCATGAATCGAATCATGAATTATGAATCATGAATCATGAATCGAATCATGAATCATGAATCGAATCATGAATTATGAATCGAAACATGAATCATGATTTGAATCATGAATCATGAAATGAATCAAGAATCATGAATCGAATCATGAATCATGAATCATGAATTGAATCATGAATCATGAAATGAATCATGAATTGAATCATGAATCATGATTTGAATCATGAATCATGAATTGAATCATGAATCATGAATCTTGATTCATGAATTGAATCATAAATCATGAATCAAATCATGAATCATGAATCGAATCATGAATCATGAATTGAATCATTAATCATGAATCGAATCATGAATCATGAATTGAATCATGAATCATGAATAATGAATCATGAATTGAATCATGAAATGAATCATAAATCATGAATCATGAATTGAATCATGAATCATGAATCAAATAATGAATCTCGAATCATGAATTGAATCATGTATTGAATCATAAATCATGAATCATAAATTGAATCATGAATCATAAATCGAATCATGAATCATGAATTGAATCATGAATCATGAAATGAATCATGAATTGAATCATGAATCATGAATTTTGATTCATGAATTGAATCATGAATCAAATCATGAATCATGAATTGAATCATGAATCATGAATCATGAATCATAAATTGAATCATAAATCATGAATTGAATCATGAATCATGAATCGAATCATGAATCATGAATTGAATCATGAATCATGAATCATGAATCGAATCATGATTTATGAATCATGAATCATGAATCATGAATTGAATCATGAATCCTGAATCATGAATCATGAATCGAATCATAAATTATGAATCATGAATCGAATCATGAATCATGAATTGATTAATGAATCATGAATCGAATCATGAATCATGAATTGAATCATGAATCATGAATTGAATCATGAATTGAATCATAAATCATGATTCATGAATTGAATCATGAATCATGAATCGAATCATGAATCATGAATTGAAACATGAATCATGAATCATGAATTGAATCATGAATCATGAATCATGAATCGAATCATGAATCATGAATTGAATCATGAATCATGAATTGAATCATGAATCATGAATCGAATCATGAATCATGAATTGAATCATGAATTGAATCATAAATCATGAATCATGAATTGAATCATGAATCATGAATTGAATCATGAATCATGAATCATGAATCGAATCATAAATCATGAATTGAATCATGAATCATGAATCGAATCATGAATCATGAATTGAATCATGAATCATGAATCGAATCATGATTTATGAATCATGAATCATGAATTGAATCATGAATCATGAATTGAATCATGAATCCTGAATCATGAATCGAATCATAAATTATGAATCATGAATCGAATCATGAATCATGAATTGATTAATGAATCATGAATTGAATCATGAATCATGAATTGAATCATGAATCATGAATTGAATCATGAATTGAATCATAAATCATGAATCATGAATTGAATCATGAATCATGAATCGAATCATGAATCATGAATTGAATCATGAATCATGAATCATTAATCGAATCATGAATCATGAATTGAATCATGAATCATGAATTGAATCATGAATCATGAATCGAATCATGAATCATGAATTGAATCATGAATCATGAATCATGAATCATGAATTGAATCATGAATCATGAATCATGAATTGAATCATAAATTGAATCATAAATCATGAATCATGAATTGAATCATGAATCATGAATCATGAATCGAATCATGAATCATGAATTGAATCGTGAATCATGAATCATGAATCATGAATCGAATCATGAATCATGAATCGAATCATGAATTATGAATCATGAATCATGAATCGAATCATGAATCATGAATCGAATCATGAATTATGAATCGAAACATGAATCATGATTTGAATCATGAATCATGAAATGAATCAAGAATCATGAATCGAATCATGAATCATGAATCATGAATTGAATCATGAATCATGAAATGAATCATGAATCATGAAATGAATCATGAATTGAATCATGAATCATGATTTGAATCATGAATCATGAATTGAATCATGAATCATGAATCTTGATTCATGAATTGAATCATAAATCATGAATCAAATCATGAATCATGAATCGAATCATGAATCATGAATTGAATCATGAATCATGAATCGAATCATGAATCATGAATTGAATCATGAATCATGAATAATGAATCATGAATTGAATCATGAAATGAATCATGAATCATGAATCATGAATTGAATCATGAATCATGAATCAAATCATGAATCTCGAATCATGAATTGAATCATGAATTGAATCATAAATCATGAATCATAAATTGAATCATGAATCATAAATCGAATCATGAATCATGAATTGAATCATGAATCTTTAAATGAATCATGAATTGAATCATGAATCGTGAATTTTGATTCATGAATTGAATCATGAATCAAATCATGAATCATGAATTGAATCATGAATCATGAATCATGAATCATAAATTGAATCATAAATCATGAATTGAATCATGAATCATGAATCGAATCATGAATCATGAATTGAATCATGAATCATGAATCGAATCATGATTTATGAATCATGAATCATGAATCATGAATTGAATCATGAATCCTGAATCATGAATCATGAATCGAATCATAAATTATGAATCATAAATCGAATCATGAATCATGAATTGATTAATGAATCATGAATTTAATCATGAATCATGAATTGAATCATGAATCATGAATTGAATCATGAATTGAATCATAAATCATGATTCATGAATTGAATCATGAATCATGAATCGAATCATGAATCATGAATTGAATCATGAATCATGAATCATGAATCATGAATTGAATCATGAATCATGAATCATGAATCATGAATCGAATCATGAATCATGAATTGAATCATGAATCATGAATTGAATCATGAATCATGAATCGAATCATGAATCATGAATTGAATCATGAATCATGAATTGAATCATGAATCATGAATCATGAATTGAATCATGAATTGAATCATAAATCATGAATCATGAATTGAATCATGAATCATAAATCGAATCATGAATCATGAATTGAATCATGAATCATGAATCATGAATCATGAATTGAATCATGAATCATGAATCATGAATTGAATCATAAATTGAATCATAAATCATGAATCATGAATTGAATCATGAATCATGAATCGAATCATGAATCATGAATTGAATCGTGAATCATGAATCATGAATCATGAATCGAATCATGATTTATGAATCATGAATCATGAATCATGAATTGAATCATGAATCCTGAATCATGAATCATGAATCGAATCATAAATTATGAATCATAAATCGAATCATGAATCATGAATTGATTAATGAATCATGAATTTAATCATGAATCATGAATTGAATCATGAATCATGAATTGAATCATGAATTGAATCATAAATCATGATTCATGAATTGAATCATGAATCATGAATCGAATCATGAATCATGAATTGAATCATGAATCATGAATCATGAATCATGAATTGAATCATGAATCATGAATCATGAATCATGAATCGAATCATGAATCATGAATTGAATCATGAATCATGAATTGAATCATGAATCATGAATCGAATCATGAATCATGAATTGAATCATGAATCATGAATTGAATCATGAATCATGAATCATGAATCATGAATTGAATCATGAATTGAATCATAAATCATGAATCATGAATTGAATCATGAATCATAAATCGAATCATGAATCATGAATTGAATCATGAATCATGAATCATGAATCATGAATTGAATCATGAATCATGAATCATGAATTGAATCATAAATTGAATCATAAATCATGAATCATGAATTGAATCATGAATCATGAATCGAATCATGAATCATGAATTGAATCGTGAATCATGAATCATGAATCATGAATCGAATCATGAATCATGAATCGAATCATGAATTATGAATCATGAATCATGAATCGAATCATGAATCATGAATCGAATCATGAATTATGAATCGAAACATGAATCATGATTTGAATCATGAATCATGAAATGAATCAAGAATCATGAATCGAATCATGAATCATGAATCATGAATTGAATCATGAATCATGAAATGAATCATGAATCATAAAATGAATCATGAATTGAATCATGAATCATGATTTGAATCATGAATCATGAATTGAATCATGAATCATGAATCTTGATTCATGAATTGAATCATAAATCATGAATCAAATCATGAATCATAAATCGAATCATGAATCATGAATTGAATCATGAATCATGAATCGAATCATGAATCATGAATTGAATCATGAATCATGAATAATGAATCATGAATTGAATCATGAAATGAATCATGAATCATGAATCATGAATTGAATCATGAATCATGAATCAAATAATGAATCTCGAATCATGAATTGAATCATGAATTAAATCATAAATCATGAATCATAAATTGAATCATGAATCATAAATCGAATCATGAATCATGAATTGAATCATGAATCATGAAATGAATCATGAATCATGAATTTTGATTCATGAATTGAATCATGAATCAAATCATGAATCATGAATTGAATCATGAATCATGAATCATGAATCATAAATTGAATCATAAATCATGAATTGAATCATGAATCATGAATCGAATCATGAATCATGAATTGAATCATGAATCATGAATCATGAATCGAATCATGATTTATGAATCATGAATCATGAATCATGAATTGAATCATGAATCCTGAATCATGAATCGAATCATAAATTATGAATCATGAATCGAATCATGAATCATGAATTGATTAATGAATCATGAATCGAATCATGAATCATGAATTGAATCATGAATCATGAATTGAATCATGAATTGAATCATAATTCATGATTCATGAATTGAATCATGAATCATGAATCGAATCATGAATCATGAATTGAAACATGAATCATGAATCATGAATTGAATCATGAATCATGAATCATGAATCGAATCATGAATCATGAATTGAATCATGAATCATGAATTGAAACATGAATCATGAATCATGAATTGAATCATGAATCATGAATCATGAATCGAATCATGAATCATGAATTGAATCATGAATCATGAATTGAATCATGAATCATGAATCGAATCATGAATCATGAATTGAATCATGAATCATGAATTGAATCATGAATCATGAAATGAATCATGAATTGAATCATGAATCATGATTTGAATCATGAATCATGAATTGAATCATGAATCATGAATCTTGATTCATGAATTGAATCATAAATCATGAATCAAATCATGAATCATGAATCGAATCATGAATCATGAATTGAATCATTAATCATGAATCGAATCATGAATCATGAATTGAATCATGAATCATGAATAATGAATCATGAATTGAATCATGAAATGAATCATGAATCATGAATCATGAATTGAATCATGAATCATGAATCAAATAATGAATCTCGAATCATGAATTGAATCATGAATTGAATCATAAATCATGAATCATAAATTGAATCATGAATCATAAATCGAATCATGAATCATGAATTGAATCATGAATCATGAAATGAATCATGAATTGAATCATGAATCATGAATTTTGATTCATGAATTGAATCATGAATCAAATCATGAATCATGAATTGAATCATGAATCATGAATCATGAATCATAAATTGAATCATAAATCATGAATTGAATCATGAATCATGAATCGAATCATGAATCATGAATCGAATCATGATTTATGAATCATGAATCATGAATCATGAATTGAATCATGAATCCTGAATCATGAATCATGAATCGAATCATAAATTATGAATCATGAATCGAATCATGAATCATGAATTGATTAATGAATCATGAATCAAATCATGAATCATGAATTGAATCATGAATCATGAATTGAATCATGAATTGAATCATAAATCATGATTCATGAATTGAATCATGAATCATGAATCGAATCATGAATCATGAATTGAAACATGAATCATGAATCATGAATCGAATCATGAATCATGAATCATGAATCGAATCATGAATCATGAATTGAATCATGAATCATGAATTGAATCATGAATCATGAATCGAATCATGAATCATGAATTGAATCATGAATCATGAATTGAATCATGAATCATGAATCATGAATCATGAATTGAATCATGAATTGAATCATAAATCATGAATCATGAATTGAATCATGAATCATGAATTGAATCATGAATCATGAATCATGAATCGAATCATAAATCATGAATTGAATCATGAATCATGAATCGAATCATGAATCATGAATTGAATCATGAATCATGAATCGAATCATGATTTATGAATCATGAATCATGAATTGAATCATGAATCATGAATTGAATCATGAATCCTGAATCATGAATCGAATCAGAAATTATGAATCATGAATCGAATCATGAATCATGAATTGATTAATGAATCATGAATCGAATCATGAATCATGAATTGAATCATGAATCATGAATTGAATCATGAATTGAATCATAAATCATGAATCATGAATTGAATCATGAATCATGAATTGAATCATGAATCATGAATCGAATCATGAATTATGAATCGAAACATGAATCATGATTTGAATCATGAATCATGAAATGAATCAAGAATCATGAATCGAATCATGAATCATGAATCATGAATTGAATCATGAATCATGAAATGAATCATGAATCATAAAATGAATCATGAATTGAATCATGAATCATGATTTGAATCATGAATCATGAATTGAATCATGAATCATGAATCTTGATTCATGAATTGAATCATAAATCATGAATCAAATCATGAATCATAAATCGAATCATGAATCATGAATTGAATCATGAATCATGAATCGAATCATGAATCATGAATTGAATCATGAATCATGAATAATGAATCATGAATTGAATCATGAAATGAATCATGAATCATGAATCATGAATTGAATCATGAATCATGAATCAAATAATGAATCTCGAATCATGAATTGAATCATGAATTAAATCATAAATCATGAATCATAAATTGAATCATGAATCATAAATCGAATCATGAATCATGAATTGAATCATGAATCATGAAATGAATCATGAATCATGAATTTTGATTCATGAATTGAATCATGAATCAAATCATGAATCATGAATTGAATCATGAATCATGAATCATGAATCATAAATTGAATCATAAATCATGAATTGAATCATGAATCATGAATCGAATCATGAATCATGAATTGAATCATGAATCATGAATCATGAATCGAATCATGATTTATGAATCATGAATCATGAATCATGAATTGAATCATGAATCCTGAATCATGAATCGAATCATAAATTATGAATCATGAATCGAATCATGAATCATGAATTGATTAATGAATCATGAATCGAATCATGAATCATGAATTGAATCATGAATCATGAATTGAATCATGAATTGAATCATAATTCATGATTCATGAATTGAATCATGAATCATGAATCGAATCATGAATCATGAATTGAAACATGAATCATGAATCATGAATTGAATCATGAATCATGAATCATGAATCGAATCATGAATCATGAATTGAATCATGAATCATGAATTGAAACATGAATCATGAATCATGAATTGAATCATGAATCATGAATCATGAATCGAATCATGAATCATGAATTGAATCATGAATCATGAATTGAATCATGAATCATGAATCGAATCATGAATCATGAATTGAATCATGAATCATGAATTGAATCATGAATCATGAAATGAATCATGAATTGAATCATGAATCATGATTTGAATCATGAATCATGAATTGAATCATGAATCATGAATCTTGATTCATGAATTGAATCATAAATCATGAATCAAATCATGAATCATGAATCGAATCATGAATCATGAATTGAATCATTAATCATGAATCGAATCATGAATCATGAATTGAATCATGAATCATGAATAATGAATCATGAATTGAATCATGAAATGAATCATGAATCATGAATCATGAATTGAATCATGAATCATGAATCAAATAATGAATCTCGAATCATGAATTGAATCATGAATTGAATCATAAATCATGAATCATAAATTGAATCATGAATCATAAATCGAATCATGAATCATGAATTGAATCATGAATCATGAAATGAATCATGAATTGAATCATGAATCATGAATTTTGATTCATGAATTGAATCATGAATCAAATCATGAATCATGAATTGAATCATGAATCATGAATCATGAATCATAAATTGAATCATAAATCATGAATTGAATCATGAATCATGAATCGAATCATGAATCATGAATCGAATCATGATTTATGAATCATGAATCATGAATCATGAATTGAATCATGAATCCTGAATCATGAATCATGAATCGAATCATAAATTATGAATCATGAATCGAATCATGAATCATGAATTGATTAATGAATCATGAATCAAATCATGAATCATGAATTGAATCATGAATCATGAATTGAATCATGAATTGAATCATAAATCATGATTCATGAATTGAATCATGAATCATGAATCGAATCATGAATCATGAATTGAAACATGAATCATGAATCATGAATCGAATCATGAATCATGAATCATGAATCGAATCATGAATCATGAATTGAATCATGAATCATGAATTGAATCATGAATCATGAATCGAATCATGAATCATGAATTGAATCATGAATCATGAATTGAATCATGAATCATGAATCATGAATCATGAATTGAATCATGAATTGAATCATAAATCATGAATCATGAATTGAATCATGAATCATGAATTGAATCATGAATCATGAATCATGAATCGAATCATAAATCATGAATTGAATCATGAATCATGAATCGAATCATGAATCATGAATTGAATCATGAATCATGAATCGAATCATGATTTATGAATCATGAATCATGAATTGAATCATGAATCATGAATTGAATCATGAATCCTGAATCATGAATCGAATCAGAAATTATGAATCATGAATCGAATCATGAATCATGAATTGATTAATGAATCATGAATCGAATCATGAATCATGAATTGAATCATGAATCATGAATTGAATCATGAATTGAATCATAAATCATGAATCATGAATTGAATCATGAATCATGAATCGAATCATGAATCATGAATTGAATCATGAATCATGAATAATGAATCATTAATCGAATCATGAATCATGAATTGAATCATGAATCATGAATTGAATCATGAATCATGAATCGAATCATGAATCATGAATTGAATCATGAATCATGAATCATGAATCATGAATTGAATCATGAATCATGAATCATGAATTGAATCATAAATTGAATCATAAATCATGAATCATGAATTGAATCATGAATCATGAATCGAATCATGAATCATGAATTGAATCGTGAATCATGAATCATGAATCATGAATCGAATCATGAATCATGAATCGAATCATGAATTATGAATCATGAATCATGAATCGAATCATGAATCATGAATCGAATCATGAATTATGAATCGAAACATGAATCATGATTTGAATCATGAATCATGAAATGAATCAAGAATCATGAATCGAATCATGAATCATGAATCATGAATTGAATCATGAATCATGAAATGAATCATGAATCATGAAATGAATCATGAATTGAATCATGAATCATGAATTGAATCATGAATCATGAATCGAATCATGAATCATGAATTGAATCATGAATCATGAATAATGAATCATGAATTGAATCATGAAATGAATCATGAATCATGAATCATGAATTGAATCATGAATCATGAATCAAATCATGAATCTCGAATCATGAATTGAATCATGAATTGAATCATAAATCATGAATCATAAATTGAATCATGAATCATAAATCGAATCATGAATCATGAATTGAATCATGAATCTTTAAATGAATCATGAATTGAATCATGAATCGTGAATTTTGATTCATGAATTGAATCATGAATCAAATCATGAATCATGAATTGAATCATGAATCATGAATCATGAATCATAAATTGAATCATAAATCATGAATTGAATCATGAATCATGAATCGAATCATGAATCATGAATTGAATCATGAATCATGAATCATGAATCGAATCATGATTTATGAATCATGAATCATGAATCATGAATTGAATCATGAATCCTGAATCATGAATCATGAATCGAATCATAAATTATGAATCATAAATCGAATCATGAATCATGAATTGATTAATGAATCATGAATTTAATCATGAATCATGAATTGAATCATGAATCATGAATTGAATCATGAATTGAATCATAAATCATGATTCATGAATTGAATCATGAATCATGAATCGAATCATGAATCATGAATTGAATCATGAATCATGAATCATGAATCATGAATTGAATCATGAATCATGAATCATGAATCGAATCATGAATCATGAATTGAATCATGAATCATGAATTGAATCATGAATCATGAATCGAATCATGAATCATGAATTGAATCATGAATCATGAATTGAATCATGAATCATGAATCATGAATCATGAATTGAATCATGAATTGAATCATAAATCATGAATCATGAATTGAATCATGAATCATAAATCGAATCATGAATCATGAATTGAATCATGAATCATGAATCATGAATCATGACTTGAATCATGAATCATGAATCATGAATTGAATCATAAATTGAATCATAAATCATGAATCATGAATTGAATCATGAATCATGAATCGAATCATGAATCATGAATTGAATCGTGAATCATGAATCATGAATCATGAATCGAATCATAAATCATGAATCGAATCATGAATTATGAATCATGAATCATGAATCGAATCATGAATCATGAATCGAATCATGAATTATGAATCGAAACATGAATCATGATTTGAATCATGAATCATGAAATGAATCAAGAATCATGAATCGAATCATGAATCATGAATCATGAATTGAATCATGAATCATGAAATGAATCATGAATCATGAAATGAATCATGAATTGAATCATGAATCATGAATTGAATCATGAATCATGAATCTTGATTCATGAATTGAATCATAAATCATGAATCAAATCATGAATCATGAATCGAATCATGAATCATGAATTGAATCATGAATCATGAATCGAATCATGAATCATGAATTGAATCATGAATCATGAATAATGAATCATGAAATGAATCATGAATCATGAATCATGAATTGAATCATGAATCATGAATCAAATCATGAATCTCGAATCATGAATTGAATCATGAATTGAATCATAAATCATGAATCATAAATTGAATCATGAATCATAAATCGAATCATGATTCATGAATTGAATCATGAATCTTGAAATGAATCATGAATTGAATCATGAATCATGAATTTTGATTCATGAATTGAATCATGAATCAAATCATGAATCATGAATTGAATCATGAATCATGAATCATGAATCATAAATTGAATCATAAATCATGAATTGAATCATGAATCATGAATCGAATCATGAATCATGAAT
Organism: Mixophyes australis; assembly: GCA_036250195.1. Lineage (NCBI taxonomy): Eukaryota > Metazoa > Chordata > Amphibia > Anura > Limnodynastidae > Mixophyes > Mixophyes australis. Next base: position 590,051 of record JAVHZZ010000034.1, read on the forward strand.
TGAATCATGAATCATGAATCATGAATCGAATCATGATTTATGAATCATGAATCATGAATCATGAATTGAATCATGAATCCTGAATCATGAATCATGAATCGAATCATAAATTATGAATCATAAATCGAATCATGAATCATGAATTGATTAATGAATCATGAATTTAATCATGAATCATGAATTGAATCATGAATCATGAATTGAATCATGAATTGAATCATAAATCATGATTCATGAATTGAATCATGAATCATGAATCGAATCATGAATCATGAATTGAATCATGAATCATGAATCATGAATCATGAATTGAATCATGAATCATGAATCATGAATCATGAATCATGAATTGAATCATGAATCATGAATTGAATCATGAATCATGAATCGAATCATGAATCATGAATTGAATCATGAATCATGAATTGAATCATGAATCATGAATCATGAATCATGAATTGAATCATGAATTGAATCATAAATCATGAATCATGAATTGAATCATGAATCATAAATCGAATCATGAATCATGAATTGAATCATGAATCATGAAATGAATCATGAATTGAATCATGAATCATGAATTGAATCATGAATCATGAATTGAATCATGAATCATGAATCATGAATCATGAATTGAATCATGAATCATGAATCAAATCATGAATCATGAATCATAAATTGAATCATAAATCATGAATTGAATCATGAATCATGAATCGAATCATGAATCATGAATTGAATCATGAATCACGAATCATGAATCGAATCATGATTTATAAATCATGAATCATGAATTGAATCATGAATCATGAATTGAATCATGAATCCTGAATCATGAATCGAATCAGAAATTATGAATCATGAATCGAATCATGAATCATGAATTGATTAATGAATCATGAATCGAATCATGAATCATGAATTGAATCATGAATTGAATCATAAATCATGAATCATGAATTGAATCATGAATCATGAATCGAATCATGAATCATGAATTGAATCATGAATCATGAATCATGAATCATTAATCGAATCATGAATCATGAATTGAATCATGAATCATGAATTGAATCATGAATCATGAATCGAATCATGAATCATGAATTGAATCATGAATCATGAATTTAATCATGAATCATGAATCATGAATCATGAATTGAATCATGAATCATGAATCATGAATTGAATCATAAATTGAATCATAAATCATAAATCATGAATTGAATCATGAATCATGAATCAAATCATGAATCATGAATTGAATCGTGAATCATGAATCATGAATCATGAATCGAATCATGAATCATGAATCGAATCATGAATTATGAATCATGAATCATGAATCGAATCATGAATCATGAATCGAATCATGAATTATGAATCATGAAATGAATCAAGAATCATGAATCGAATCATGAATCATGAATCATGAATAATGAATCGAATCATGAATCATGAATCATGAATAATGAATCATGAATTGAATCATGAATTATGAATCGAAACACAAATCATGAAATGAATCATGAATCATGAAACGAATCATAAATCATTAATCATGAATCGAATCATGAATCATGAATTGAATCATGAATCATGAATTGAATCATGATTTGAATAATGAATCATGAATTGAATCATGAATCATGAATAATGAATCATGAATTGAATCATGAAATGAATCATGAATCATGAATCATGAATTGAATCATGAATCATGAATCAAATCATGAATCTCGAATCATGAATTGAATCATGAATCATGAATTGAATCATGAATTGAATCATAAATCATGAATCATGAATTGAATCATGAATCATAAATCGAATCATGAATCATTAATTGAATCATGAATCATGAATCGAATCATGAATCATGAATCATGAATCGAATCATGAATCATGAATTGAATCATCAATCATGAATCATGAATTGAATTATGAATCATGAATCGAATCATGAAACATGAATTGAATCATTAATCATGAATTGAATCATGAATCATGAATTGCATCATGAATCATGAATTGCATCATGAATCATTAATCATGAATTAAATCATGAATCATGAAATGAATCATGAATCATGAATTGAATCATGAATTAAATCATGAATCATGAATCATGAATTGAATCATGAATCATGAAATGAATCATGAATTGAATCATGAATCATGAATTGAATCATGAATCATGAAATGAATCATGAATTGAATCATGAATCATGAATCAAATCATGAATCATGAATTAAATCATGAATCATGAATTGAATCATGAATCATGAATCGAATCATGAATCATGAATCATGAATTGAATCATGAGTCATCAATTGAATCATGAATTGAATCATAAATCATGAATCATCGATTGAATCATGAATCATGAATCGAATCATGAATCATGAATCGAATCATGAATTGAATCATGAATCATGAATCATGAATTAAATCATGAATCATGAAATGAATCATGAATCATGAAATGAATCATGAATTGAATTATGAATCATGAATCATGAATTGAATCATGAATCATGAAATGAATCATGAATTGAATCATGAATCATGAATTGAATCATGAATTGAATCATGAATCATGAATTGAATCATGAATCATGAATTGAATCATGAATCATGAATTGAATCATGAATCATGAATTAAATCATGAATCATGAATTGAATCATGAATCATGAATCAAATCATGAATCATGAATTAAATCATGAATCATGAATTGAATCATGAATCATGAATCGAATCATGAATCATGAATCATGAATTGAATCATGAATCATCAATTGAATCATGAATTGAATCATAAATCATGAATCATCGATTGAATCATGAATCATGAATCCAATCATGAATCATGAATTGAATCATGAATTATGAATCCTGAATCATGAATCATGAATCGAATCATAAATTATGAATCATGAATCGAATCATGAATCATGAATTGATTAATGAATCATGAATCGAATCATGAATTGAATCATAAATCATGAATCATGAATTGAATCATGAATCATGAATCGAATCATGAATCATGAATTGAATCATGAATCATGAATCATGAATCATTAATCGAATCATGAATCATGAATTGAATCGTGAATCATGAATTGAATCATGAATCATGAATCGAATCATGAATCATGAATTGAATCATGAATCATGAATTGAATCATGATTCATAAATCATGAATCATGAATCATGAATTGAATCATGAATCATGAAATTAATCATGAATCATGAACTGAATCATGAATCATGAATTGAAACATGAATCATGAATCATAAAATGAATCATGAATTGAATCATGAATCATGAATCATGAATTGAATCATGAATTGAATCATGATTCATGAATCATGAAATGAATCATGAATCAGGAATTGAATCATGAATCACGAATCATGAATCAAATCATGAATCATGAATCATGAATCGAATCATGAATCATGAATCATGAATCATGAATTGAATCATTAATCATTAATTGAATCATGAATCATGAATTGAATCATGAATCATGAATTGAATCATTAATCATGAATCATGAATTGAATCATGAATCATGAAATGAATTATGAATCATGAATTGAATCATGAATTGAATCAGGAATTGAAACATGAATCATGAATCATAAAATGAATCATGAATCATGAATCATGAATTGAATCATGAATCATGAATTGAATTATGAATCATGAATTGAATCATGAATTGAATCATGAATCATGAATCATGAAATGAATCATGAATCATGAATCATGAAATGAATCATGAATTGAATTATGATTCATTAATCATGAAATGAATCATGAATTGAATTATGATTCATTAATCATGAAATGAATCATAGATCAGGAATTGAATCATGAATCATGAATCATGAATCATGAATCGAATCATGAATCATGAATCATGAATCATGAATCATGAATCGAATCATGAATCATGAATCAAATTATGAATCATGAATCATGAATCTAATCATGAATCATGAATTGAATCATAAATCATGAATTGAATCATGAATCATGAATTGAATCATGAATCATGAATTGAATCATAATTCGACTTATGAATCATTAATCGAATCATGAATCATGAATTGAATCATGAATCATGAATTGAAGCATGAATCATGAATCATGAATTGAATCATGAATTGAATCATGAATCATGAATTGAATCATGAATTGAATCATGAATCATTAATTGAATCATGAATTAAATCATGAATCGTGAATCATGAAATAAATCATGAAATGAATCATGAATTGAATCATGAATCACGAATTGAATTATAATTTGACTCATGAATCATGAATCGAATCATGAATCATGAATTGAATCATGAATCATGAATTGAATCATGAATCATGAATTGAATCATGAATCACGAATTGAATTATAATTCGACTCATGAATCATGAATCGAATCATGAATCATGAATTGAATCATGAATCATGAATTGAATAATGAATCATGAATCATGAATTGAATCATGAATCATGAATTGAATCATGAATTGAATCATGAATTATGAATCATGAAATGAATCATGAAATGAATCATGAAATGAATCATGAATCATGAATCGAATCATGAATCATGAACTGAATCATGAATCGTAAATCATGAATTATGAATTGAATCATGAATCATAAATTGAATCATGAATCGAATAATGTATCATGAATCGAATCATGAATCGAATAATGAATCATGAATCGAATAATGAATCATGAATCGAATCATGAATCATAAATCATGAATTGAATCATAAATCATGAATTGAATCATGAAGCATGAATCATGAATAATGAATTGAATCATGAATCATGAATTGAATCATTAATTGAATCATGATTCATGAATCATGAATCGAATCATGAATCATGAATCATGAATCATGAATTGAATCATGAAGCACGAATCATGAATCATGAAATTAATCATGAATCATGAACTGAATCATGAATCATGAATTGAATCATGAATCATGAATTGAATCTTAAATCATGAATCGAATCATGAATCATGAATTGAATAATGAATCATGAATTGAATCATGAATCATGAATCATGAAATGATTCATGAATCATGAATTCAATTATGAATCATAAATCATGAATTGAATCATAAATCATGAATCATGAATTGAATCATGAATCATGAATTAAATCATGAATTGAATCATGAATAGAATCATGATTCATGAATCATGAAATGAATCATGAATCAGGAATCATGAATCAAATCATGAATCATGATTTGAATCATGAATCATGAATCGAATCATGAATCATGAATCAGGAATCTAATCATGAATCATGAATTGAATCATAAATCATGAATTGAATCATGAATCATGAATTGAATCATGAATCATGAATTGAATCATAATTCGACTCATGAATCATGAATCGAATCATGAATCATGAATTGAATCATGAATCATGAATTGAATCATGAATCATGAATTGAATCATGAATCATGAATTGAATCATGAATTAAATAATGAATCATGAATTGAATCATGAATTGAATCATGAATTGAATCATGAATCATGAAATAAATCATGAAATGAATCATGAATCATGATTCATGAATTGAATCATAAATCATGAATTGAATCATGAATCATGAATTGAATCATGAATCATGAATTGAATCATAATTCGACTCATGAATCATGAATCGAATCATGAATCATGAATTGAATCATGAATCATGAAATGAATCATGAATCATGAATTGAATCATGAATCATAAATTGAATCATGAATTATGAATCAAGAAATGAATCATGAATCATGAATCGAATCATGAATCTTGAACTGAATCATGAATCATGAATTGAATCATGAATCATGAATTAAATCTTGAATCATGAATCGAAATATGAATCATGAATTGAATCATGAATCATGAATCATGAATTGAATCATGAAGCATGAATCATGAATCATGAAATTAATCATGAATCATGAAATTAATCATGAATCATGAACTGAATCATGAATCATGAATTGAATCATGAATCATGAATTAAATCTTGAATCATGAATCGAAATATGAATCATGAATTGAATCATAAATCATGAATTGAATCATGAATCATGAATCATGAATTGAAACATGAATCATGAATCATAAAATGAATCATGAATTGAATCATGAATCAAGAATCATGAATTGAATCATGAATTGAATCAAGATTCATGAATCATGAAATGAATCATGAATCAGGAATTGAATCATGAATCATGAATCATGAATCAAATCATGAATCATGAATCATGAATCGAATCATGAATCATGAATCATGAATCATAAATCGAATCATGAATCATGAATCATGAATCATGAATCGAATCATAAATCATTAATTGAATCATAAATCATGAATTGTATCATAAATCATGAATTGAATCAAGAATCATGAATCGAATCATAATTCGACTCATGAATCATGAATCGAATCATGAATCATGAATTGAATCATGAATCATGAATTGAATCATGAAACATGAATCATGAAATGAATCATGAATCATGATTCATGATTTGAATCACGAATCATGAATTGAATCATGAATCGAATCATGAATCGAATCATGAATCATGAATTGAATCATTATTTGAATCATGAATCATGAATCATGAATTGAATCATAAATTGAATCATGAATCATGAAATGAATCATGAAATGAATCATGAAATGAATCATGAATCATGAATTAAATCATGAATTGAATCATTATTTAAATCATTAATCATGAATCATGAATTGAATCATGAATCATGAATCATGAAATGAATCATGAATCATGAATCATTAATTGAATCTTGAATCATGAATCGTGATTCGAATCATGAATCGAATCATGAATCATGAATCAAATCATGAATCGTGATTCGAATCATGAATCATGAATCGAATCATGAATCATGAATTGATTCATGAATTGAATCATGATTCATGAATCATGAATTGAATCATGAATCATGAATCATGAAATGAATCATGAATCATGAATTGAATCATGAATTCAATCATGATTCATGAATCATGAATTGAATCATGAATTATGAATCATGAAATGAATCATGAATCATGAATCGAATCATGAATCATGAACTGAATCATGAATCAAATCATGAATCATTAATTGAATCATGAATCATGAATTGAATCATGAATCATGAATTGAATCATGAATTGAATCATGAATCATGAATCATGAAATGAATCATGAATTGAATTATGATTCATTAATCATGAAATGAATCATGAATTGAATTATGATTCATTAATCTTGAAATGAATCATAAATCAGGAATTGAATCATGAATCATGAATCGAATCATGAATCATGAATTGAATCATAATTCGACTCATGAATCATGAATCGAATCATGAATCATGAATTGAATCATGAATCATGAAATGAATCATGAATCATGAATCATGAATTAAATCATGAATCATAAATTGAATCATGAATTATGAATCATGAAATGAATCATGAATCATGAATCGAATCATGAATCGAACTGAATCATGAATCTTGAATTGAATCATGAATCATAAATTGAATCATGAATGGAATAATGAATCATGAATTGAATCATGAATCATAAATCATGAATCATGAATCGAATCATGAATCATGAATTGAATCATGAAGCATAAATCATGAATCATGAATTGAATCATGAATCATGAATTGAATCATGAATCATAAATCATGAATTGAATCATGAAGCATGAATCATGAATCATGAAATTAATCATGAATCATGAAATTAATCATGAATCATGAACTGAATCATGAATCATGAATTGAATCATGAATCATGAATTAAATCTTGAATCATGAATCGAAATATGAATCATGAATTGAATCATGAATCATGAATCATGAATTGAATCATGAATCATGAATCATAAATTGAATCATGAATTATGAATCATGAAATGAATCATGAATCATGAATCGAATCATGAATCTTGAACTGAATCATGAATCATGAATTGAATCATGAATCATGAATTAAATCTTGAATCATGAATCGTGAATTTTGATTCATGAATTGAATCATGAATCATGAATCATGAATCATAAATTGAATCATAAATCATGAATTGAATCATGAATCATGAATCGAATCATGAATCATGAATTGAATCATGAATCATGAATCATGAATCGAATCATGATTTATGAATCATGAATCATGAATCATGAATTGAATCATGAATCCTGAATCATGAATCATGAATCGAATCATAAATTATGAATCATAAATCGAATCATGAATCATGAATTGATTAATGAATCATGAATTTAATCATGAATCATGAATTGAATCATGAATCATGAATTGAATCATGAATTGAATCATAAATCATGATTCATGAATTGAATCATGAATCATGAATCGAATCATGAATCATGAATTGAATCATGAATCATGAATCATGAATCATGAATTGAATCATGAATCATGAATCATGAATCATGAATCGAATCATGAATCATGAATTGAATCATGAATCATGAATTGAATCATGAATCATGAATCGAATCATGAATCATGAATTGAATCATGAATCATGAATTGAATCATGAATCATGAATCATGAATCATGAATTGAATCATGAATTGAATCATAAATCATGAATCATGAATTGAATCATGAATCATAAATCGAATCATGAATCATGAATTGAATCATGAATCATGAATCATGAATCATGACTTGAATCATGAATCATGAATCATGAATTGAATCATAAATTGAATCATAAATCATGAATCATGAATTGAATCATGAATCATGAATCGAATCATGAATCATGAATTGAATCGTGAATCATGAATCATGAATCATGAATCGAATCATAAATCATGAATCGAATCATGAATTATGAATCATGAATCATGAATCGAATCATGAATCATGAATCGAATCATGAATTATGAATCGAAACATGAATCATGATTTGAATCATGAATCATGAAATGAATCAAGAATCATGAATCGAATCATGAATCATGAATCATGAATTGAATCATGAATCATGAAATGAATCATGAATCATGAAATGAATCATGAATTGAATCATGAATCATGATTCGAATCATGAATCATGAATTGAATCATGAATCATGAATCTTGATTCATGAATTGAATCATAAATCATGAATCAAATCATGAATCATGAATCGAATCATGAATCATGAATTGAATCATGAATCATGAATCGAATCATGAATCATGAATTGAATCATGAATCATGAATAATGAATCATGAATTGAATCATGAAATGAATCATGAATCATGAATCATGAATTGAATCATGAATCATGAATCAAATCATGAATCTCGAATCATGAATTGAATCATGAATTGAATCATAAATCATGAATCATAAATTGAATCATGAATCATAAATCGAATCATGATTCATGAATTGAATCATGAATCTTGAAATGAATCATGAATTGAATCATGAATCATGAATTTTGATTCATGAATTGAATCATGAATCAAATCATGAATCATGAATTGAATCATGAATCATGAATCATGAATCATAAATTGAATCATAAATCATGAATTGAATCATGAATCATGAATCGAATCATGAATCATGAATTGAATCATGAATCATGAATAATGAATCATTAATCGAATCATGAATCATGAATTGAATCATGAATCATGAATTGAATCATGAATCATGAATCGAATCATGAATCATGAATTGAATCATGAATCATGAATCATGAATCATGAATTGAATCATGAATCATGAATCATGAATTGAATCATAAATTGAATCATAAATCATGAATCATGAATTGAATCATGAATCATGAATCGAATCATGAATCATGAATTGAATCGTGAATCATGAATCATGAATCATGAATCGAATCATGAATCATGAATCGAATCATGAATTATGAATCATGAATCATGAATCGAATCATGAATCATGAATCGAATCATGAATTATGAATCGAAACATGAATCATGATTTGAATCATGAATCATGAAATGAATCAAGAATCATGAATCGAATCATGAATCATGAATCATGAATTGAATCATGAATCATGAAATGAATCATGAATCATGAAATGAATCATGAATTGAATCATGAATCATGAATTGAATCATGAATCATGAATCGAATCATGAATCATGAATTGAATCATGAATCATGAATAATGAATCATGAATTGAATCATGAAATGAATCATGAATCATGAATCATGAATTGAATCATGAATCATGAATCAAATCATGAATCTCGAATCATGAATTGAATCATGAATTGAATCATAAATCATGAATCATAAATTGAATCATGAATCATAAATCGAATCATGAATCATGAATTGAATCATGAATCTTTAAATGAATCATGAATTGAATCATGAATCGTGAATTTTGATTCATGAATTGAATCATGAATCAAATCATGAATCATGAATTGAATCATGAATCATGAATCATGAATCATAAATTGAATCATAAATCATGAATTGAATCATGAATCATGAATCGAATCATGAATCATGAATTGAATCATGAATCATGAATCATGAATCGAATCATGATTTATGAATCATGAATCATGAATCATGAATTGAATCATGAATCCTGAATCATGAATCATGAATCGAATCATAAATTATGAATCATAAATCGAATCATGAATCATGAATTGATTAATGAATCATGAATTTAATCATGAATCATGAATTGAATCATGAATCATGAATTGAATCATGAATTGAATCATAAATCATGATTCATGAATTGAATCATGAATCATGAATCGAATCATGAATCATGAATTGAATCATGAATCATGAATCATGAATCATGAATTGAATCATGAATCATGAATCATGAATCGAATCATGAATCATGAATTGAATCATGAATCATGAATTGAATCATGAATCATGAATCGAATCATGAATCATGAATTGAATCATGAATCATGAATTGAATCATGAATCATGAATCATGAATCATGAATTGAATCATGAATTGAATCATAAATCATGAATCATGAATTGAATCATGAATCATAAATCGAATCATGAATCATGAATTGAATCATGAATCATGAATCATGAATCATGACTTGAATCATGAATCATGAATCATGAATTGAATCATAAATTGAATCATAAATCATGAATCATGAATTGAATCATGAATCATGAATCGAATCATGAATCATGAATTGAATCGTGAATCATGAATCATGAATCATGAATCGAATCATAAATCATGAATCGAATCATGAATTATGAATCATGAATCATGAATCGAATCATGAATCATGAATCGAATCATGAATTATGAATCGAAACATGAATCATGATTTGAATCATGAATCATGAAATGAATCAAGAATCATGAATCGAATCATGAATCATGAATCATGAATTGAATCATGAATCATGAAATGAATCATGAATCATGAAATGAATCATGAATTGAATCATGAATCATGAATTGAATCATGAATCATGAATCTTGATTCATGAATTGAATCATAAATCATGAATCAAATCATGAATCATGAATCGAATCATGAATCATGAATTGAATCATGAATCATGAATCGAATCATGAATCATGAATTGAATCATGAATCATGAATAATGAATCATGAATTGAATCATGAAATGAATCATGAATCATGAATCATGAATTGAATCATGAATCATGAATCAAATCATGAATCTCGAATCATGAATTGAATCATGAATTGAATCATAAATCATGAATCATAAATTGAATCATGAATCATAAATCGAATCATGATTCATGAATTGAATCATGAATCTTGAAATGAATCATGAATTGAATCATGAATCATGAATTTTGATTCATGAATTGAATCATGAATCAAATCATGAATCATGAATTGAATCATGAATCATGAATCATGAATCATAAATTGAATCATAAATCATGAATTGAATCATGAATCATGAATCGAATCATGAATCATGAATTGAATCATGAATCATGAATCATGAATCGAATCATGATTTATGAATCATGAATCATGAATCATGAATTGAATCATGAATCCTGAATCATGAATCATGAATCGAATCATAAATTATGAATCATAAATCGAATCATGAATCATGAATTGATTAATGAATCATGAATTTAATCATGAATCATGAATTGAATCATGAATCATGAATTGAATCATGAATTGAATCATAAATCATGATTCATGAATTGAATCATGAATCATGAATCGAATCATGAATCATGAATTGAATCATGAATCATGAATCATGAATCATGAATTGAATCATGAATCATGAATCATGAATCATGAATCATGAATTGAATCATGAATCATGAATTGAATCATGAATCATGAATCGAATCATGAATCATGAATTGAATCATGAATCATGAATTGAATCATGAATCATGAATCATGAATCATGAATTGAATCATGAATTGAATCATAAATCATGAATCATGAATTGAATCATGAATCATAAATCGAATCATGAATCATGAATTGAATCATGAATCATGAAATGAATCATGAATTGAATCATGAATCATGAATTGAATCATGAATCATGAATTGAATCATGAATCATGAATCATGAATTGAATCATGAATCATGAATCAAATCATGAATCATGAATCATAAATTGAATCATAAATCATGAATTGAATCATGAATCATGAATCGAATCATGAATCATGAATTGAATCATGAATCACGAATCATGAATCGAATCATGATTTATAAATCATGAATCATGAATTGAATCATGAATCATGAATTGAATCATGAATCCTGAATCATGAATCGAATCAGAAATTATGAATCATGAATCGAATCATGAATCATGAATTGATTAATGAATCATGAATCGAATCATGAATCATGAATTGAATCATGAATTGAATCATAAATCATGAATCATGAATTGAATCATGAATCATGAATCGAATCATGAATCATGAATTGAATCATGAATCATGAATCATGAATCATTAATCGAATCATGAATCATGAATTGAATCATGAATCATGAATTGAATCATGAATCATGAATCGAATCATGAATCATGAATTGAATCATGAATCATGAATTTAATCATGAATCATGAATCATGAATCATGAATTGAATCATGAATCATGAATCATGAATTGAATCATAAATTGAATCATAAATCATAAATCATGAATTGAATCATGAATCATGAATCGAATCATGAATCATGAATTGAATCGTGAATCATGAATCATGAATCATGAATCGAATCATGAATCATGAATCGAATCATGAATTATGAATCATGAATCATGAATCGAATCATGAATCATGAATCGAATCATGAATTATGAATCAAAACATGAATCATGATTTGAATCATGAATCATGAATCATGAAATGAATCAAGAATCATGAATCGAATCATGAATCATGAATCATGAATAATGAATCGAATCATGAATCATGAATCATGAATAATGAATCATGAATTGAATCATGAATTATGAATCGAAACACAAATCATGAAATGAATCATGAATCATGAAACGAATCATAAATCATTAATCATGAATCGAATCATGAATCATGAATTGAATCATGAATCATGAATTGAATCATGATTTGAATAATGAATCATGAATTGAATCATGAATCATGAATAATGAATCATGAATTGAATCATGAAATGAATCATGAATCATGAATCATGAATTGAATCATGAATCATGAATCAAATCATGAATCTCGAATCATGAATTGAATCATGAATCATGAATTGAATCATGAATTGAATCATAAATCATGAATCATGAATTGAATCATGAATCATAAATCGAATCATGAATCATTAATTGAATCATGAATCATGAATCGAATCATGAATCATGAATCATGAATCGAATCATGAATCATGAATTGAATCATCAATCATGAATCATGAATTGAATTATGAATCATGAATCGAATCATGAAACATGAATTGAATCATTAATCATGAATTGAATCATGAATCATGAATTGCATCATGAATCATGAATTGCATCATGAATCATTAATCATGAATTAAATCATGAATCATGAAATGAATCATGAATCATGAATTGAATCATGAATTAAATCATGAATCATGAATCATGAATTGAATCATGAATCATGAAATGAATCATGAATTGAATCATGAATCATGAATTGAATCATGAATCATGAAATGAATCATGAATTGAATCATGAATCATGAATCAAATCATGAATCATGAATTAAATCATGAATCATGAATTGAATCATGAATCATGAATCGAATCATGAATCATGAATCATGAATTGAATCATGAGTCATCAATTGAATCATGAATTGAATCATAAATCATGAATCATCGATTGAATCATGAATCATGAATCGAATCATGAATCATGAATCGAATCATGAATTGAATCATGAATCATGAATCATGAATTAAATCATGAATCATGAAATGAATCATGAATCATGAAATGAATCATGAATTGAATTATGAATCATGAATCATGAATTGAATCATGAATCATGAAATGAATCATGAATTGAATCATGAATCATGAATTGAATCATGAATTGAATCATGAATCATGAATTGAATCATGAATCATGAATTGAATCATGAATCATGAATTGAATCATGAATCATGAATTGAATCATGAATCATGAATTAAATCATGAATCATGAATTGAATCATGAATCATGAATCAAATCATGAATCATGAATTAAATCATGAATCATGAATTGAATCATGAATCATGAATCGAATCATGAATCATGAATCATGAATTGAATCATGAATCATCAATTGAATCATGAATTGAATCATAAATCATGAATCATCGATTGAATCATGAATCATGAATCCAATCATGAATCATGAATTGAATCATGAATTATGAATCCTGAATCATGAATCATGAATCGAATCATAAATTATGAATCATGAATCGAATCATGAATCATGAATTGATTAATGAATCATGAATCGAATCATGAATTGAATCATAAATCATGAATCATGAATTGAATCATGAATCATGAATCGAATCATGAATCATGAATTGAATCATGAATCATGAATCATGAATCATTAATCGAATCATGAATCATGAATTGAATCATGAATCATGAATTGAATCATGAATCATGAATCGAATCATGAATCATGAATTGAATCATGAATCATGAATTGAATCATGATTCATAAATCATGAATCATGAATCATGAATTGAATCATGAATCATGAAATTAATCATGAATCATGAACTGAATCATGAATCATGAATTGAAACATGAATCATGAATCATAAAATGAATCATGAATTGAATCATGAATCATGAATCATGAATTGAATCATGAATTGAATCATGATTCATGAATCATGAAATGAATCATGAATCAGGAATTGAATCATGAATCACGAATCATGAATCAAATCATGAATCATGAATCATGAATCGAATCATGAATCATGAATCATGAATCATGAATTGAATCATTAATCATTAATTGAATCATGAATCATGAATTGAATCATGAATCATGAATTGAATCATTAATCATGAATCATGAATTGAATCATGAATCATGAAATGAATTATGAATCATGAATTGAATCATGAATTGAATCAGGAATTGAAACATGAATCATGAATCATAAAATGAATCATGAATCATGAATCATGAATCATGAATTGAATCATGAATCATGAATTGAATTATGAATCATGAATTGAATCATGAATTGAATCATGAATCATGAATCATGAAATGAATCATGAATCATGAATCATGAAATGAATCATGAATTGAATTATGATTCATTAATCATGAAATGAATCATGAATTGAATTATGATTCATTAATCATGAAATGAATCATAGATCAGGAATTGAATCATGAATCATGAATCATGAATCATGAATCGAATCATGAATCATGAATCATGAATCATGAATCATGAATCGAATCATGAATCATGAATCAAATTATGAATCATGAATCATGAATCTAATCATGAATCATGAATTGAATCATAAATCATGAATTGAATCATGAATCATGAATTGAATCATGAATCATGAATTGAATCATAATTCGACTTATGAATCATTAATCGAATCATGAATCATGAATTGAATCATGAATCATGAATTGAAGCATGAATCATGAATCATGAATTGAATCATGAATTGAATCATGAATCATGAATTGAATCATGAATTGAATCATGAATCATTAATTGAATCATGAATTAAATCATGAATCGTGAATCATGAAATAAATCATGAAATGAATCATGAATTGAATCATGAATCACGAATTGAATTATAATTTGACTCATGAATCATGAATCGAATCATGAATCATGAATTGAATCATGAATCATGAATTGAATCATGAATCATGAATTGAATCATGAATCACGAATTGAATTATAATTCGACTCATGAATCATGAATCGAATCATGAATCATGAATTGAATCATGAATCATGAATTGAATAATGAATCATGAATCATGAATTGAATCATGAATCATGAATTGAATCATGAATTGAATCATGAATTATGAATCATGAAATGAATCATGAAATGAATCATGAAATGAATCATGAATCATGAATCGAATCATGAATCATGAACTGAATCATGAATCGTAAATCATGAATTATGAATTGAATCATGAATCATAAATTGAATCATGAATCGAATAATGTATCATGAATCGAATCATGAATCGAATAATGAATCATGAATCGAATAATGAATCATGAATCGAATCATGAATCATAAATCATGAATTGAATCATAAATCATGAATTGAATCATGAAGCATGAATCATGAATAATGAATTGAATCATGAATCATGAATTGAATCATTAATTGAATCATGATTCATGAATCATGAATCGAATCATGAATCATGAATCATGAATCATGAATTGAATCATGAAGCACGAATCATGAATCATGAAATTAATCATGAATCATGAACTGAATCATGAATCATGAATTGAATCATGAATCATGAATTGAATCTTAAATCATGAATCGAATCATGAATCATGAATTGAATAATGAATCATGAATTGAATCATGAATCATGAATCATGAAATGATTCATGAATCATGAATTCAATTATGAATCATAAATCATGAATTGAATCATAAATCATGAATCATGAATTGAATCATGAATCATGAATTAAATCATGAATTGAATCATGAATAGAATCATGATTCATGAATCATGAAATGAATCATGAATCAGGAATCATGAATCAAATCATGAATCATGATTTGAATCATGAATCATGAATCGAATCATGAATCATGAATCAGGAATCTAATCATGAATCATGAATTGAATCATAAATCATGAATTGAATCATGAATCATGAATTGAATCATGAATCATGAATTGAATCATAATTCGACTCATGAATCATGAATCGAATCATGAATCATGAATTGAATCATGAATCATGAATTGAATCATGAATCATGAATTGAATCATGAATCATGAATTGAATCATGAATTAAATAATGAATCATGAATTGAATCATGAATTGAATCATGAATTGAATCATGAATCATGAAATAAATCATGAAATGAATCATGAATCATGATTCATGAATTGAATCATAAATCATGAATTGAATCATGAATCATGAATTGAATCATGAATCATGAATTGAATCATAATTCGACTCATGAATCATGAATCGAATCATGAATCATGAATTGAATCATGAATCATGAAATGAATCATGAATCATGAATTGAATCATGAATCATAAATTGAATCATGAATTATGAATCAAGAAATGAATCATGAATCATGAATCGAATCATGAATCTTGAACTGAATCATGAATCATGAATTGAATCATGAATCATGAATTAAATCTTGAATCATGAATCGAAATATGAATCATGAATTGAATCATGAATCATGAATCATGAATTGAATCATGAAGCATGAATCATGAATCATGAAATTAATCATGAATCATGAAATTAATCATGAATCATGAACTGAATCATGAATCATGAATTGAATCATGAATCATGAATTAAATCTTGAATCATGAATCGAAATATGAATCATGAATTGAATCATAAATCATGAATTGAATCATGAATCATGAATCATGAATTGAAACATGAATCATGAATCATAAAATGAATCATGAATTGAATCATGAATCAAGAATCATGAATTGAATCATGAATTGAATCAAGATTCATGAATCATGAAATGAATCATGAATCAGGAATTGAATCATGAATCATGAATCATGAATCAAATCATGAATCATGAATCATGAATCGAATCATGAATCATGAATCATGAATCATAAATCGAATCATGAATCATGAATCATGAATCATGAATCGAATCATGAATCATTAATTGAATCATAAATCATGAATTGTATCATAAATCATGAATTGAATCAAGAATCATGAATCGAATCATAATTCGACTCATGAATCATGAATCGAATCATGAATCATGAATTGAATCATGAATCATGAATTGAATCATGAAACATGAATCATGAAATGAATCATGAATCATGATTCATGATTTGAATCACGAATCATGAATTGAATCATGAATCGAATCATGAATCGAATCATGAATCATGAATTGAATCTTTTTTTGAATCATGAATCATGAATCATGAATTGAATCATAAATTGAATCATGAATCATGAAATGAATCATGAAATGAATCATGAAATGAATCATGAATCATGAATTAAATCATGAATTGAATCATTATTTAAATCATTAATCATGAATCATGAATTGAATCATGAATCATGAATCATGAAATGAATCATGAATCATGAATCATTAATTGAATCTTGAATCATGAATCGTGATTCGAATCATGAATCGAATCATGAATCATGAATCAAATCATGAATCGTGATTCGAATCATGAATCATGAATCGAATCATGAATCATGAATTGATTCATGAATTGAATCATGATTCATGAATCATGAATTGAATCATGAATCATGAATCATGAAATGAATCATGAATCATGAATTGAATCATGAATTCAATCATGATTCATGAATCATGAATTGAATCATGAATTATGAATCATGAAATGAATCATGAATCATGAATCGAATCATGAATCATGAACTGAATCATGAATCAAATCATGAATCATTAATTGAATCATGAATCATGAATTGAATCATGAATCATGAATTGAATCATGAATTGAATCATGAATCATGAATCATGAAATGAATCATGAATTGAATTATGATTCATTAATCATGAAATGAATCATGAATTGAATTATGATTCATTAATCTTGAAATGAATCATAAATCAGGAATTGAATCATGAATCATGAATCGAATCATGAATCATGAATTGAATCATAATTCGACTCATGAATCATGAATCGAATCATGAATCATGAATTGAATCATGAATCATGAAATGAATCATGAATCATGAATCATGAATTAAATCATGAATCATAAATTGAATCATGAATTATGAATCATGAAATGAATCATGAATCATGAATCGAATCATGAATCGAACTGAATCATGAATCTTGAATTGAATCATGAATCATAAATTGAATCATGAATGGAATAATGAATCATGAATTGAATCATGAATCATAAATCATGAATCATGAATCGAATCATGAATCATGAATTGAATCATGAAGCATAAATCATGAATCATGAATTGAATCATGAATCATGAATTGAATCATGAATCATAAATCATGAATTGAATCATGAAGCATGAATCATGAATCATGAAATTAATCATGAATCATGAAATTAATCATGAATCATGAACTGAATCATGAATCATGAATTGAATCATGAATCATGAATTAAATCTTGAATCATGAATCGAAATATGAATCATGAATTGAATCATGAATCATGAATCATGAATTGAATCATGAATCATGAATCATAAATTGAATCATGAATTATGAATCATGAAATGAATCATGAATCATGAATCGAATCATGAATCTTGAACTGAATCATGAATCATGAATTGAATCATGAATCATGAATTAAATCTTGAATCATGAATCGTGAATTTTGATTCATGAATTGAATCATGAATCATGAATCATGAATCATAAATTGAATCATAAATCATGAATTGAATCATGAATCATGAATCGAATCATGAATCATGAATTGAATCATGAATCATGAATCATGAATCGAATCATGATTTATGAATCATGAATCCTGAATCATGAATCATGAATCGAATCATAAATTATGAATCATAAATCGAATCATGAATCATGAATTGATTAATGAATCATGAATTTAATCATGAATCATGAATTGAATCATGAATCATGAATTGAATCATGAATTGAATCATAAATCATGATTCATGAATTGAATCATGAATCATGAATCGAATCATGAATCATGAATTGAATCATGAATCATGAATCATGAATCATGAATTGAATCATGAATCATGAATCATGAATCATGAATCATGAATCGAATCATGAATCATGAATTGAATCATGAATCATGAATTGAATCATGAATCATGAATCGAATCATGAATCATGAATTGAATCATGAATCATGAATTGAATCATGAATCATGAATCATGAATCATGAATTGAATCATGAATTGAATCATAAATCATGAATCATGAATTGAATCATGAATCATAAATCGAATCATGAATCATGAATTGAATCATGAATCATGAATCATGAATCATGACTTGAATCATGAATCATGAATCATGAATTGAATCATAAATTGAATCATAAATCATGAATCATGAATTGAATCATGAATCATGAATCGAATCATGAATCATGAATTGAATCGTGAATCATGAATCATGAATCATGAATCGAATCATAAATCATGAATCGAATCATGAATTATGAATCATGAATCATGAATCGAATCATGAATCATGAATCGAATCATGAATTATGAATCGAAACATGAATCATGATTTGAATCATGAATCATGAAATGAATCAAGAATCATGAATCGAATCATGAATCATGAATCATGAATTGAATCATGAATCATGAAATGAATCATGAATCATGAAATGAATCATGAATTGAATCATGAATCATGATTTGAATCATGAATCATGAATTGAATCATGAATCATGAATCTTGATTCATGAATTGAATCATAAATCATGAATCAAATCATGAATCATGAATCGAATCATGAATCATGAATTGAATCATGAATCATGAATCGAATCATGAATCATGAATTGAATCATGAATCATGAATAATGAATCATGAATTGAATCATGAAATGAATCATGAATCATGAATCATGAATTGAATCATGAATCATGAATCAAATCATGAATCTCGAATCATGAATTGAATCATGAATTGAATCATAAATCATGAATCATAAATTGAATCATGAATCATAAATCGAATCATGATTCATGAATTGAATCATGAATCTTGAAATGAATCATGAATTGAATCATGAATCATGAATTTTGATTCATGAATTGAATCATGAATCAAATCATGAATCATGAATTGAATCATGAATCATGAATCATGAATCATAAATTGAATCATAAATCATGAATTGAATCATGAATCATGAATCGAATCATGAATCATGAATTGAATCATGAATCATGAATCATGAATCGAATCATGATTTATGAATCATGAATCATGAATCATGAATTGAATCATGAATCCTGAATCATGAATCATGAATCGAATCATAAATTATGAATCATAAATCGAATCATGAATCATGAATTGATTAATGAATCATGAATTTAATCATGAATCATGAATTGAATCATGAATCATGAATTGAATCATGAATTGAATCATAAATCATGATTCATGAATTGAATCATGAATCATGAATCGAATCATGAATCATGAATTGAATCATGTATCATGAATCATGAATCATGAATTGAATCATGAATCATGAATCATGAATCATGAATCATGAATCATGAATTGAATCATGAATCATGAATTGAATCATGAATCATGAATCGAATCATGAATCATGAATTGAATCATGAATCATGAATTGAATCATGAATCATGAATCATGAATCATGAATTGAATCATGAATTGAATCATAAATCATGAATCATGAATTGAATCATGAATCATAAATCGAATCATGAATCATAAATTGAATCATGAATCATGAAATGAATCATGAATTGAATCATGAATCATGAATTGAATCATGAATCATGAATTGAATCATGAATCATGAATTGAATCATGAATCATGAATCATGAATCATGAATTGAATCATGAATCATGAATCAAATCATGAATCATGAATCATAAATTGAATCATAAATCATGAATTGAATCATGAATCATGAATCGAATCATGAATCATGAATTGAATCATGAATCACGAATCATGAATCGAATCATGATTTATAAATCATGAATCATGAATTGAATCATGAATCATGAATTGAATCATGAATCCTGAATCATGAATCGAATCAGAAATTATGAATCATGAATCGAATCATGAATCATGAATTGATTAATGAATCATGAATCGAATCATGAATCATGAATTGAATCATGAATTGAATCATAAATCATGAATCATGAATTGAATCATGAATCATGAATCGAATCATGAATCATGAATTGAATCATGAATCATGAATCATGAATCATTAATCGAATCATGAATCATGAATTGAATCATGAATCATGAATTGAATCATGAATCATGAATCGAATCATGAATCATGAATTGAATCATGAATCATGAATTGAATCATGAATCATGAATCATGAATCATGAATTGAATCATGAATCATGAATCATGAATTGAATCATAAATTGAATCATAAATCATAAATCATGAATTGAATCATGAATCATGAATCGAATCATGAATCATGAATTGAATCGTGAATCATGAATCATGAATCATGAATCGAATCATGAATCATGAATCGAATCATGAATTATGAATCATGAATCATGAATCGAATCATGAATCATGAATCGAATCATGAATTATGAATCAAAACATGAATCATGATTTGAATCATGAATCATGAATCATGAAATGAATCAAGAATCATGAATCGAATCATGAATCATGAATCATGAATAATGAATCGAATCATGAATCATGAATCATGAATAATGAATCATGAATTGAATCATGAATTATGAATCGAAACACAAATCATGAAATGAATCATGAATCATGAAACGAATCATAAATCATTAATCATGAATCGAATCATGAATCATGAATTGAATCATGAATCATGAATTGAATCATGATTTGAATAATGAATCATGAATTGAATCATGAATCATGAATAATGAATCATGAATTGAATCATGAAATGAATCATGAATCATGAATCATGAATTGAATCATGAATCATGAATCAAATCATGAATCTCGAATCATGAATTGAATCATGAATCATGAATTGAATCATGAATTGAATCATAAATCATGAATCATGAATTGAATCATGAATCATAAATCGAATCATGAATCATTAATTGAATCATGAATCATGAATCGAATCATGAATCATGAATCATGAATCGAATCATGAATCATGAATTGAATCATGAATCATGAATCATGAATTGAATTATGAATCATGAATCGAATCATGAAACATGAATTGAATCATTAATCATGAATTGAATCATGAATCATGAATTGCATCATGAATCATGAATTGCATCATGAATCATTAATCATGAATTAAATCATGAATCATGAAATGAATCATGAATCATGAATTGAATCATGAATTAAATCATGAATCATGAATCATGAATTGAATCATGAATCATGAAATGAATCATGAATTGAATCATGAATCATGAATTGAATCATGAATCATGAAATGAATCATGAATTGAATCATGAATCATGAATCAAATCATGAATCATGAATTAAATCATGAATCATGAATTGAATCATGAATCATGAATCGAATCATGAATCATGAATCATGAATTGAATCATGAGTCATCAATTGAATCATGAATTGAATCATAAATCATGAATCATCGATTGAATCATGAATCATGAATCGAATCATGAATCATGAATTGAATCATGAATCATGAATCATGAATCATGAATCGAATCATGAATTGAATCATGAATCATGAATCATGAATTAAATCATGAATCATGAAATGAATCATGAATCATGAAATGAATCATGAATTGAATTATGAATCATGAATCATGAATTGAATCATGAATCATGAAATGAATCATGAATTGAATCATGAATCATGAATTGAATCATGAATTGAATCATGAATCATGAATTGAATCATGAATCATGAATTGAATCATGAATCATGAATTGAATCATGAATCATGAATTAAATCATGAATCATGAATTGAATCATGAATCATGAATCAAATCATGAATCATGAATTAAATCATGAATCATGAATTGAATCATGAATCATGAATCGAATCATGAATCATGAATCATGAATTGAATCATGAATCATCAATTGAATCATGAATTGAATCATAAATCATGAATCATCGATTGAATCATGAATCATGAATCCAATCATGAATCATGAATTGAATCATGAATTATGAATCCTGAATCATGAATCATGAATCGAATCATAAATTATGAATCATGAATCGAATCATGAATCATGAATTGATTAATGAATCATGAATCGAATCATGAATTGAATCATAAATCATGAATCATGAATTGAATCATGAATCATGAATCGAATCATGAATCATGAATTGAATCATGAATCATGAATCATGAATCATTAATCGAATCATGAATCATGAATTGAATCATGAATCATGAATTGAATCATGAATCATGAATCGAATCATGAATCATGAATTGAATCATGAATCATGAATTGAATCATGATTCATAAATCATGAATCATGAATCATGAATTGAATCATGAATCATGAAATTAATCATGAATCATGAACTGAATCATGAATCATGAATTGAAACATGAATCATGAATCATAAAATGAATCATGAATTGAATCATGAATCATGAATCATGAATTGAATCATGAATTGAATCATGATTCATGAATCATGAAATGAATCATGAATCAGGAATTGAATCATGAATCACGAATCATGAATCAAATCATGAATCATGAATCATGAATCGAATCATGAATCATGAATCATGAATCATGAATTGAATCATTAATCATTAATTGAATCATGAATCATGAATTGAATCATGAATCATGAATTGAATCATTAATCATGAATCATGAATTGAATCATGAATCATGAAATGAATTATGAATCATGAATTGAATCATGAATTGAATCAGGAATTGAAACATGAATCATGAATCATAAAATGAATCATGAATCATGAATCATGAATTGAATCATGAATCATGAATTGAATTATGAATCATGAATTGAATCATGAATTGAATCATGAATCATGAATCATGAAATGAATCATGAATCATGAATCATGAAATGAATCATGAATTGAATTATGATTCATTAATCATGAAATGAATCATGAATTGAATTATGATTCATTAATCATGAAATGAATCATAGATCAGGAATTGAATCATGAATCATGAATCATGAATCATGAATCGAATCATGAATCATGAATCATGAATCATGAATCATGAATCGAATCATGAATCATGAATCAAATTATGAATCATGAATCATGAATCTAAGCATGAATCATGAATTGAATCATAAATCATGAATTGAATCATGAATCATGAATTGAATCATGAATCATGAATTGAATCATAATTCGACTTATGAATCATTAATCGAATCATGAATCATGAATTGAATCATGAATCATGAATTGAAGCATGAATCATGAATCATGAATTGAATCATGAATTGAATCATGAATCATGAATTGAATCATGAATTGAATCATGAATCATTAATTGAATCATGAATTAAATCATGAATCGTGAATCATGAAATAAATCATGAAATGAATCATGAATTGAATCATGAATCACGAATTGAATTATAATTTGACTCATGAATCATGAATCGAATCATGAATCATGAATTGAATCATGAATCATGAATTGAATCATGAATCATGAATCATGAATTGAATCATGAATCACGAATTGAATTATAATTCGACTCATGAATCATGAATCGAATCATGAATCATGAATTGAATCATGAATCATGAATTGAATAATGAATCATGAATCATGAATTGAATCATGAATCATGAATTGAATCATGAATTGAATCATGAATTATGAATCATGAAATGAATCATGAAATGAATCATGAAATGAATCATGAATCATGAATCGAATCATGAATCATGAACTGAATCATGAATCGTAAATCATGAATTATGAATTGAATCATGAATCATAAATTGAATCATGAATCGAATAATGAATCATGAATCGAATCATGAATCGAATAATGAATCATGAATCGAATCATGAATCATAAATCATGAATTGAATCATAAATCATGAATTGAATCATGAAGCATGAATCATGAATAATGAATTGAATCATGAATCATGAATTGAATCATTAATTGAATCATGATTCATGAATCATGAATCGAATCATGAATCATGAATCATGAATCATGAATTGAATCATGAAGCACGAATCATGAATCATGAATCGAATCATGAATCATGAATCATGAATCATGAATTGAATCATGAAGCACGAATCATGAATCATGAAATTAATCATGAATCATGAACTGAATCATGAATCATGAATTTAATCATGAATCATGAATTGAATCTTAAATCATGAATCGAATCATGAATCATGAATTGAATAATGAATCATGAATTGAATCATGAATCATGAATCATGAAATGATTCATGAATCATGAATTCAATTATGAATCATAAATCATGAATTGAATCATAAATCATGAATCATGAATTGAATCATGAATCATGAATTAAATCATGAATTGAATCATGAATAGAATCATGATTCATGAATCATGAAATGAATCATGAATCAGGAATCATGAATCAAATCATGAATCATGATTTGAATCATGAATCATGAATCGAATCATGAATCATGAATCAGGAATCTAATCATGAATCATGAATTGAATCATAAATCATGAATTGAATCATGAATCATGAATTGAATCATGAATCATGAATTGAATCATAATTCGACTCATGAATCATGAATCGAATCATGAATCATGAATTGAATCATGAATCATGAATTGAATCATGAATCATGAATTGAATCATGAATCATGAATTGAATCATGAATTAAATAATGAATCATGAATTGAATCATGAATTGAATCATGAATTGAATCATGAATTGAATCATGAATCATGAAATAAATCATGAAATGAATCATGAATCATGATTCATGAATTGAATCATAAATCATGAATTGAATCATGAATCATGAATTGAATCATGAATCATGAATTGAATCATAATTCGACTCATGAATCATGAATCGAATCATGAATCATGAATTGAATCATGAATCATGAAATGAATCATGAATCATAAATTGAATCATGAATCATAAATTGAATCATGAATTATGAATCATGAAATGAATCATGAATCATGAATCGAATCATGAATCTTGAACTGAATCATGAATCATGAATCGAATCATGAATCTTGAACTGAATCATGAATCATGAATTGAATCATGAATCATGAATTAAATCTTGAATCATGAATCGAAATATGAATCATGAATTGAATCATGAATCATGAATCATGAATTGAATCATGAAGCATGAATCATGAATCATGAAATTAATCATGAATCATGAAATTAATCATGAATCATGAACTGAATCATGAATCATGAATTGAATCATGAATCATGAATTAAATCTTGAATCATGAATCGAAATATGAATCATGAATTGAATCATAAATCATGAATTGAATCATGAATCATGAATCATGAATTGAAACATGAATCATGAATCATAAAATGAATCATGAATTGAATCATGAATCAAGAATCATGAATTGAATCATGAATTGAATCAAGATTCATGAATCATGAAATGAATCATGAATCAGGAATTGAATCATGAATCATGAATCATGAATCATGAATCGAATCATGAATCATGAATCATGAATCATAAATCGAATCATGAATCATGAATCATGAATCGAATCATGAATCATTAATTGAATCATAAATCATGAATTGTATCATAAATCATGAATTGAATCAAGAATCATGAATCGAATCATAATTCGACTCATGAATCATGAATCGAATCATGAATCATGAATTGAATCATGAATCATGAATTGAATCATGAAACATGAATCATGAAATGAATCATGAATCATGATTCATGATTTGAATCACGAATCATGAATTGAATCATGAATCGAATCATGAATCGAATCATGAATCATGAATTGAATCATTATTTGAATCATGAATCATGAATCATGAATTGAATCATAAATTGAATCATGAATCATGAAATGAATCATGAAATGAATCATGAATCATGAATTAAATCATGAATTGAATCATTATTTAAATCATTAATCATGAATCATGAATTGAATCATGAATCATGAATCATGAAATGAATCATGAATCATGAATCATTAATTGAATCTTGAATCATGAATCGTGAAATAAATCATGAAATGAATCATGAATCATGATTCATGAATTGAATCATAAATCATGAATTGAATCATGAATCATGAATTGAATCATGAATCATGAATTGAATCATAATTCGACTCATGAATCATGAATCGAATCATGAATCATGAATTGAATCATGAATCATGAAATGAATCATGAATCATAAATTGAATCATGAATCATAAATTGAATCATGAATTATGAATCATGAAATGAATCATGAATCATGAATCGAATCATGAATCTTGAACTGAATCATGAATCATGAATCGAATCATGAATCTTGAACTGAATCATGAATCATGAATTGAATCATGAATCATGAATTAAATCTTGAATCATGAATCGAAATATGAATCATGAATTGAATCATGAATCATGAATCATGAATTGAATCATGAAGCATGAATCATGAATCATGAAATTAATCATGAATCATGAAATTAATCATGAATCATGAACTGAATCATGAATCATGAATTGAATCATGAATCATGAATTAAATCTTGAATCATGAATCGAAATATGAATCATGAATTGAATCATAAATCATGAATTGAATCATGAATCATGAATCATGAATTGAAACATGAATCATGAATCATAAAATGAATCATGAATTGAATCATGAATCAAGAATCATGAATTGAATCATGAATTGAATCAAGATTCATGAATCATGAAATGAATCATGAATCAGGAATTGAATCATGAATCATGAATCATGAATCATGAATCGAATCATGAATCATGAATCATGAATCATAAATCGAATCATGAATCATGAATCATGAATCGAATCATGAATCATTAATTGAATCATAAATCATGAATTGTATCATAAATCATGAATTGAATCAAGAATCATGAATCGAATCATAATTCGACTCATGAATCATGAATCGAATCATGAATCATGAATTGAATCATGAATCATGAATTGAATCATGAAACATGAATCATGAAATGAATCATGAATCATGATTCATGATTTGAATCACGAATCATGAATTGAATCATGAATCGAATCATGAATCGA
Source organism: Mixophyes australis (assembly GCA_036250195.1). Classification (NCBI taxonomy): domain Eukaryota; kingdom Metazoa; phylum Chordata; class Amphibia; order Anura; family Limnodynastidae; genus Mixophyes; species Mixophyes australis. The sequence goes on from JAVHZZ010000034.1 coordinate 619,995, forward strand.
ATCATGAATCATGAATTGAATCATTATTTGAATCATGAATCATGAATCATGAATTGAATCATAAATTGAATCATGAATCATGAAATGAATCATGAAATGAATCATGAATCATGAATTAAATCATGAATTGAATCATTATTTAAATCATTAATCATGAATCATGAATTGAATCATGAATCATGAATCATGAAATGAATCATGAATCATGAATCATTAATTGAATCTTGAATCATGAATCGTGATTCGAATCATGAATCATGAATCGAATCATGAATCATGAATCAAATCATGAATCGTGATTCGAATCATGAATCATGAATCTAATCATGAATCATGAATTGATTCATGAATTGAATCATGATTCATGAATCATGAATTGAATCATGAATCATGAATCATGAAATGAATCATGAATCATGAATTGAATCATGAATTCAATCATGATTCATGAATCATGAATTGAATCATGAATTATGAATCATGAAATGAATCATGAATCATGAATCGAATCATGAATCATGAACTGAATCATGAATCAAATCATGAATCATTAATTGAATCATGAATCATGAATTGAATCATAATTCGACTCATGAATCATGAATCGAATCATGAATCATGAATTGAATCATGAATCATGAAATGAATCATGAATCATGAATCATGAATTAAATCATGAATCATAAATTGAATCATGAATTATGAATCATGAAATGAATCATGAATCATGAATCGAATCATGAATCATGAACTGAATCATGAATCTTGAATTGAATCATGAATCATAAATTGAATCATGAATGGAATAATGAATCATGAATTGAATCATGAATCATGAATCATGAATCATGAATCGAATCATGAATCATTAATTGAATCATAAATCATGAATTGTATCATAAATCATGAATTGAATCAAGAATCATGAATCGAATCATAATTCGACTCATGAATCATGAATCGAATCATGAATCATGAATTGAATCATGAATCATGAATTGAATCATGAAACATGAATCATGAAATGAATCATGAATCATGATTCATGATTTGAATCACGAATCATGAATTGAATCATGAATCGAATCATGAATCGAATCATGAATCATGAATTGAATCATTATTTGAATCATGAATCATGAATCATGAATTGAATCATAAATTGAATCATGAATCATGAAATGAATCATGAAATGAATCATGAATCATGAATTAAATCATGAATTGAATCATTATTTAAATCATTAATCATGAATCATGAATTGAATCATGAATCATGAATCATGAAATGAATCATGAATCATGAATCATTAATTGAATCTTGAATCATGAATCGTGATTCGAATCATGAATCATGAATCGAATCATGAATCATGAATCAAATCATGAATCGTGATTCGAATCATGAATCATGAATCTAATCATGAATCATGAATTGATTCATGAATTGAATCATGATTCATGAATCATGAATTGAATCATGAATCATGAATCATGAAATGAATCATGAATCATGAATTGAATCATGAATTCAATCATGATTCATGAATCATGAATTGAATCATGAATTATGAATCATGAAATGAATCATGAATCATGAATCGAATCATGAATCATGAACTGAATCATGAATCAAATCATGAATCATTAATTGAATCATGAATCATGAATTGAATCATAATTCGACTCATGAATCATGAATCGAATCATGAATCATGAATTGAATCATGAATCATGAAATGAATCATGAATCATGAATCATGAATTAAATCATGAATCATAAATTGAATCATGAATTATGAATCATGAAATGAATCATGAATCATGAATCGAATCATGAATCATGAACTGAATCATGAATCTTGAATTGAATCATGAATCATAAATTGAATCATGAATGGAATAATGAATCATGAATTGAATCATGAATCATAAATCATGAATCATGAATCGAATCATGAATCATGAATTGAATCCTGAAGCATAAATCATGAATCATGAATTGAATCATGAATCATGAATTGAATCATGAATCATAAATCATGAATTGAATCATGAAGCATGAATCATGAATCATGAAATTAATCATGAATCATGAAATTAATCATGAATCATGAACTGAATCATGAATCATGAATTGAATCATGAATCATGAATTAAATCTTGAATCATGAATCGAAATATGAATCATGAATTGAATCATGAATCATGAATCATGAATTGAATCATGAATCATGAATCATAAATTGAATCATGAATTATGAATCATGAAATGAATCATGAATCATGAATCGAATCATGAATCTTGAACTGAATCATGAATCATGAATTGAATCATGAATCATGAATTAAATCTTGAATCATGAATCGAAATATGAATCATGAATTGAATCATGAATCATGAATCATGAATTGAATCATGAAGCATGAATCATGAATCATGAAATTAATCATGAATCATGAAATTAATCATGAATCATGAACTGAATCATGAATCATGAATTGAATCATGAATCATGAATTAAATCTTGAATCATGAATCGAAATATGAATCATGAATTGAATCATAAATCATGAATTGAATCATGAATCATGAATCATGAATTGAAACATGAATCATGAATCATAAAATGAATCATGAATTGAATCATGAATCAAGAATCATGAATTGAATCATGAATTGAATCAAGATTCATGAATCATGAAATGAATCATGAATCAGGAATTGAATCATGAATCATGAATCATGAATCAAATCATGAATCATGAATCATGAATTGAATCATGAATCATGAATCATGAATCATAAATCGAATCATGAATCATGAATCATGAATCATGAATCGAATCATGAATCATTAATTGAATCATAAATCATGAATTGTATCATAAATCATGAATTGAATCAAGAATCATGAATCGAATCATAATTCGACTCATGAATCATGAATCGAATCATGAATCATGAATTGAATCATGAATCATGAATTGAATCATGAAACATGAATCATGAAATGAATCATGAAATGAATCATGAATCATGATTCATGATTTGAATCACGAATCATGAATTGAATCATGAATCGAATCATGAATCGAATCATGAATCATGAATTGAATCATTATTTGAATCATGAATCATGAATTGAATCATAAATTGAATCATGACTCATGAAATGAATCATGAAATGAATCATGAAATGAATCATGAATCATGAATTAAATCATGAATTGAATCATTATTTAAATCATTAATCATGAATCATGAATTGAATCTTGAATCATGAATCATGAAATGAATCATGAAACATGAATCATTAATTGAATCTTGAATCATGAATCGTGATTCGAATCATGAATCATGAATCGAATCATGAATCATGAATAGAATCATGAATCGTGATTCGAATCATGAATCATGAATCGAATCATGAATCATGAATTGATTCATGAATTGAATCATGATTCATGAATCATGAATTGAATCATGAATCATGAATCATGAAATGAATCATGAATCATGAATTGAATCATGAATTGAATCATGATTCATGAATCATGAATTGAATCATGAATTATGAATCATGAAATGAATCATGAATCATGAATCGAATCATGAATCATGAACTGAATCATGAATCAAATCATGAATCATTAATTGAATCATGAATCATGAATTGAATCATGAATCATGAATTGAATCATGAATTGAATCATGAATCATGAATCATGAAATGAATCATGAATCATGAATCATGAAATGAATCATGAATTGAATTATGATTCATTAATCATGAAATGAATCATGAATTGAATTATGATTCATTAATCTTGAAATGAATCATAAATCAGGAATTGAATCATGAATCATGAATCGAATCATGAATCATGAAATGAATCATGAATCATGAATCATGAATTAAATCATGAATCATAAATTGAATCATGAATTATGAATCATGAAATGAATCATGAATCATGAATCGAATCATGAATCATGAACTGAATCATGAATCTTGAATTGAATCATGAATCATAAATTGAATCATGAATGGAATAATGAATCATGAATTGAATCATGAATCATGAATCATGAATCGAATCATGAATCATGAATTGAATCATGAATCATGAATTGAATCATGAATCATAAATCATGAATTGAATCATGAAGCATGAATCATGAATCATGAAATTAATCATGAATCATGAAATTAATCATGAATCATGAACTGAATCATGAATCATGAATTGAATCATGAATCATGAATCATGAATCGAAATATGAATCATGAATTGAATCATGAATCATGAATCATGAATTGAATCATGAATCATGAATCATGAATTGAAACATGAATCATGAATCATAAAATGAATCATGAATTGAATCATGAATCAAGAATCATGAATTGAATCATGAATTGAATCATGATTCATGAATCATGAAATGAATCATGAATCAGGAATTGAATCATGAATTGAATCATGATTCATGAATCATGAAATGAATCATGAATCAGGAATTGAATCATGAATCATGAATCATGAAATGAATCATGAATCATGAATCATGAATTGAATCATGAATCATAAATTGAATCATGAATTATATATCATGAAATGAATCATGAATCGAATCATGAATCATGAACTGAATCATGAATCTTGAATTGAATCATGAATCATAAATTGAATCATGAATGGAATAATGAATCATGAATTGAATCATGAATCATAAATCATGAATCATGAATCGAATCATGAATCATGAATTGAATCATGAAGCATGAATCATGAATCATGAATTGAATCATGAATCATGAATTGAATCATGAATCATGAATTAAATCTTGAATCATGAATCGAAATATGAATCATGAATTGAATCATGAATCATGAATCATGAATTGAATCATGAAGCATGAATCATGAAATTAATCATGAATCATGAAATTAATCATGAATCATGAACTGAATCATGAATCATGAATTGAATCATGAATCATGAATTAAATCTTGAATCATGAATCGAAATATGAATCATGAATTGAATCATAATCATGAATCATGAATTGATTCATAATTCGACTCATGAATCATGAATTGAATCATGAATCATGAATTGAATCATGAATCATGAAATGAATCATGAATCATGAATCATGAATTGAATCATGAATCATAAATTGAATCATGAATTATGAATCATGAAATGAATCATGAATCATGAATCGAATCATGAATCATGAACTGAATCATGAATCTTGAATTGAATCATGAATCATAAATTGAATCATGAATGGAATAATGAATCATGAATTGAATCATGAATCATAAATCATGAATCATGAATGGAATCATGAATCATGAATTGAATCATGAAGCATGAATCATGAATTGAATCATGAATCATGAATCATTAATCATGAAATTAATCATGAATCATGAAATTAATCATGAATCATGAACTGAATCATGAATCATGAATTGAATCATGAATCATGAATTAAATCTTGAATCATGAATCGAAATATGAATCATGAATTGAATCATGAATCATGAATCATGAATTGAATCATGAATCATGAATCATGAATTGAAACATGAATCATGAATCATAAAATGAATCATGAATTGAATCATGAATCAAGAATCATGAATTGAATCATGAATTGAATCATGATTCATGAATCATGAAATGAATCAAGAATCAGGAATTGAATCATGAATTGAATCATGATTCATGAATCATGAAATAAATCATGAATCAGGAATTGAATCATGAATCATGAATCATGAAATGAATCATGAATCATGAATTGAATCATGAATCATAAATTGAATCATGAATTATGAATCATGAAATGAATCATGAATCGAATCATGAATCATGAACTGAATCATGAATCTTGAATTGAATCATGAATCATAAATTGAATCATGAATGGAATAATGAATCATGAATTGAATCATGAATCATAAATCATGAATCATGAATCGAATCATGAATCATGAATTGAATCATGAAGCATGAATCATGAATCATGAATTGAATCATGAATCATGAATTGAATCATGAATCATGAATTGAATCATGAATCATGAATTAAATCTTGAATCATGAATCGAAATATGAATCATGAATTGAATCATGAATCATGAATCATGAATTGAATCATGAAGCATGAATCATGAAATTAATCATGAATCATGAAATTAATCATGAATCATGAACTGAATCATGAATCATGAATTGAATCATGAATCATGAATTAAATCTTGAATCATGAATCGAAATATGAATCATGAATTGAATCATGAATCATGAATCATGAATTGAATCATGAATCATGAATCATGAATTGAAACATGAATCATGAATCATAAAATGAATCATGAATTGAATCATGAATCAAGAATCATGAATTGAATCATGAATTGAATCATGATTCATGAATCATGAAATGAATCATGAATCAGGAATTGAATCATGAATCATGAATCATGAATCAAATCATGAATCATGAATCATGAATCGAATCATGAATCATGAATCGAAACATGAATCGTGAATTATGAATCGAATCATGAATCATTAATTGAATCATGAATCGAATCATGAATCATGAATCATGAATCATGAATCGAATCATGAATCATTAATTGAATCATAAATCATGAATTGTATCATAAATCATGAATTGAATCAAGAATAATGAATCGAATCATAATTCGACTCATGAATCATGAATCGAATAATGAATCATGAATTGAATCATGAATCATGAATTGAATCATGAAACATGAATCATGAAATGAATCATGAAATGAATCATGAATCATGATTCATGAATTGAATCACGAATCATAAATTGAATCATGAATCGAATCATGAATCGAATCATGAATCATGAATTGAATCATTATTTGAATCATGAATCATGAATCATGAATTGAATCATAAATTGAATCATGAATCATGAATCATGAAATGAATCATGAAATGAATCATGAATCATGAATTAAATCATGAATCATGAATTGAATCATTATTTGAATCATATATCATGAATCATGAATTGAATCATGATTCATGAATCATGAATTGAATCATGAATTGAATCATGAATTGAATCATGAATCATGAAATTAATCATGAATCATGAATTGAATCATGAATTGAATCATGATTCATGAATCATGAATTATGAATCATGAATGGAATAATGAATCATGAATTGAATCATGAATCATAAATCATGAATCATGAATCGAATCATGAATCATGAATTGAATCATGAAGCATGAATCATGAATTGAATCATGAATCATGAATTGAATCATGAATCATAAATCATGAATTGAATCATGAAGCATGAATCATGAATCATGAAATTAATCATGAATCATGAAATTAATCATGAATCATGAACTGAATCATGAATCATGAATTGAAATATGAATCATGAATTGAATCATGAATCATGAATCATGAATTGAATCATGAATCATGAATCATGAATTGAATCATGAATCATGAATCATGAATTGAAACATGAATCATGAATCATAAAATGAATCATGAATTGAATCATGAATCAAGAATCATGAATTGAATCATGAATTGAATCATGATTCATGAATCATGAAATGAATCATGAATCAGGAATTGAATCATGAATCATGAATCATGAAATGAATCATGAATCATGAATCATGAATTGAATCATGAATCATAAATTGAATCATGAATTATGAATCATGAAATGAATCATGAATCATGAATCGAATCATGAATCATGAACTGAATCATGAATCTTGAATTGAATCATGAATCATAAATTGAATCATGAATGGAATAATGAATCATGAATTGAATCATGAATCATAAATCATGAATCATGAATCGAATCATGAATCATGAATTGAATCATGAAGCATGAATCATGAATCATGAATTGAATCATGAATCATGAATTGAATCATGAATCATAAATCATGAATTGAATCATGAAGCATGAATCATGAATCATGAAATTAATCATGAATCATGAAATTAATCATGAATCATGAACTGAATCATGAATCATGAATTGAATCATGAATCATGAATTAAATCTTGAATCATGAATCGAAATATGAATCATGAATTGAATCATGAATCATGAATCATGAATTGAATCATGAAGCATGAATCATGAAATTAATCATGAATCATGAAATTAATCATGAATCATGAACTGAATCATGAATCATGAATTAAATCATGAATCATAAATTAAATCTTGAATCATGAATCGAAATATGAATCATGAATTGAATCATGAATCATGAATCATGAATTGAATCATGAATCATGAATCATGAATTGAAACATGAATCATGAATCATAAAATGAATCATGAATTGAATCATGAATCAAGAATCATGAATTGAATCATGGATTGAATCATGATTCATGAATCATGAAATGAATCATGAATCAGGAATTGAATCATGAATCATGAATCATGAATCGAATCATGAATCATGAATCGAATCATGAATCATGAATTATGAAACGAATCATGAATCATTAATTGAATCATGAATCGAATCATGAATCATGAATCATGAATCATGAATCGAATCATGAATCATTAATTGAATCATAAATCATGAATTGTATCATAAATCATGAATTGAATCAAGAATCATGAATCGAATCATAATTCGACTCATGAATCATGAATCGAATCATGAATCATGAATTGAATCATGAATCATGAATTGAATCATGAAACATGAATCATGAATTGAATCATGATTCATGAATCATGAATTGAATCATGAATTGAATCATGAATTGAATCATGAATCATGAATCATGAAATTAATCATGAATCATGAATTGAATCATGATTCATGAATCATGAATTATGAATCATGAATGGAATAATGAATCATGAATTGAATCATGAATCATAAATCATGAATCATGAATCGAATCATGAATCATGAATTGAATCATGAATCATGAATCATGAATTGAATCATGAATCATGAATTGAATCATGAATCATAAATCATGAATTGAATCATGAAGCATGAATCATGAATCATGAAATTAATCATGAATCATGAAATTAATCATGAATCATGAACTGAATCATGAATCATGAATTGAATCATGAATCATGAATTAAATCTTGAATCATGAATCGAAATATGAATCATGAATTGAATCATGAATCATGAATCATGAATTGAATCATGAAGCATTAATCATGAATCATGAATTGAATCATGAATCATAAATCATGAATTGAATCATGAAGCATGAATCATGAATCATGAAATTAATCATGAATCATGAAATTAATCATGAATCATGAACTGAATCATGAATCATGAATTGAAATATGAATCATGAATTGAATCATGAATCATGAATCATGAATTGAATCATGAATCATGAATCATGAATTGAATCATGAATCATGAATCATGAATTGAAACATGAATCATGAATCATAAAATGAATCATGAATTGAATCATGAATCAAGAATCATGAATTGAATCATGAATTGAATCATGATTCATGAATCATGAAATGAATCATGAATCAGGAATTGAATCATGAATCATGAATCATGAAATGAATCATGAATCATGAATCATGAATTGAATCATGAATCATAAATTGAATCATGAATTATGAATCATGAAATGAATCATGAATCATGAATCGAATCATGAATCATGAACTGAATCATGAATCTTGAATTGAATCATGAATCATAAATTGAATCATGAATGGAATAATGAATCATAAATTGAATCATGAATCGAATCATGAATCGAATCATGAATCATGAATTGAATCATTATTTGAATCATGAATCATGAATCATGAATTGAATCATAAATTGAATCATGAATCATGAATCATGAAATGAATCATGAAATGAATCATGAATCATGAATTAAATCATGAATCATGAATTGAATCATTATTTGAATCATATATCATGAATCATGAATTGAATCATGATTCATGAATCATGAATTGAATCATGAATTGAATCATGAATTGAATCATGAATCATGAATCATGAAATTAATCATGAATCATGAATTGAATCATGAATTGAATCATGATTCATGAATCATGAATTATGAATCATGAATGGAATAATGAATCATGAATTGAATCATGAATCATAAATCATGAATCATGAATCGAATCATGAATCATGAATTGAATCATGAAGCATGAATCATGAATTGAATCATGAATCATGAATTGAATCATGAATCATAAATCATGAATTGAATCATGAAGCATGAATCATGAATCATGAAATTAATCATGAATCATGAAATTAATCATGAATCATGAACTGAATCATGAATCATGAATTGAAATATGAATCATGAATTGAATCATGAATCATGAATCATGAATTGAATCATGAATCATGAATCATGAATTGAATCATGAATCATGAATCATGAATTGAAACATGAATCATGAATCATAAAATGAATCATGAATTGAATCATGAATCAAGAATCATGAATTGAATCATGAATTGAATCATGATTCATGAATCATGAAATGAATCATGAATCAGGAATTGAATCATGAATCATGAATCATGAAATGAATCATGAATCATGAATCATGAATTGAATCATGAATCATAAATTGAATCATGAATTATGAATCATGAAATGAATCATGAATCATGAATCGAATCATGAATCATGAACTGAATCATGAATCTTGAATTGAATCATGAATCATAAATTGAATCATGAATGGAATAATGAATCATGAATTGAATCATGAATCATAAATCATGAATCATGAATCGAATCATGAATCATGAATTGAATCATGAAGCATGAATCATGAATCATGAATTGAATCATGAATCATGAATTGAATCATGAATCATAAATCATGAATTGAATCATGAAGCATGAATCATGAATCATGAAATTAATCATGAATCATGAAATTAATCATGAATCATGAACTGAATCATGAATCATGAATTGAATCATGAATCATGAATTAAATCTTGAATCATGAATCGAAATATGAATCATGAATTGAATCATGAATCATGAATCATGAATTGAATCATGAAGCATGAATCATGAAATTAATCATGAATCATGAAATTAATCATGAATCATGAACTGAATCATGAATCATGAATTAAATCATGAATCATAAATTAAATCTTGAATCATGAATCGAAATATGAATCATGAATTGAATCATGAATCATGAATCATGAATTGAATCATGAATCATGAATCATGAATTGAAACATGAATCATGAATCATAAAATGAATCATGAATTGAATCATGAATCAAGAATCATGAATTGAATCATGGATTGAATCATGATTCATGAATCATGAAATGAATCATGAATCAGGAATTGAATCATGAATCATGAATCGAATCATGAATCATGAATCGAATCATGAATCATGAATTATGAAACGAATCATGAATCATTAATTGAATCATGAATCGAATCATGAATCATGAATCATGAATCATGAATCGAATCATGAATCATTAATTGAATCATAAATCATGAATTGTATCATAAATCATGAATTGAATCAAGAATCATGAATCGAATCATAATTCGACTCATGAATCATGAATCGAATCATGAATCATGAATTGAATCATGAATCATGAATTGAATCATGAAACATGAATCATGAATTGAATCATGATTCATGAATCATGAATTGAATCATGAATTGAATCATGAATTGAATCATGAATCATGAATCATGAAATTAATCATGAATCATGAATTGAATCATGATTCATGAATCATGAATTATGAATCATGAATGGAATAATGAATCATGAATTGAATCATGAATCATAAATCATGAATCATGAATCGAATCATGAATCATGAATTGAATCATGAATCATGAATCATGAATTGAATCATGAATCATGAATTGAATCATGAATCATAAATCATGAATTGAATCATGAAGCATGAATCATGAATCATGAAATTAATCATGAATCATGAAATTAATCATGAATCATGAACTGAATCATGAATCATGAATTGAATCATGAATCATGAATTAAATCTTGAATCATGAATCGAAATATGAATCATGAATTGAATCATGAATCATGAATTGAATCATGAAGCATGAATCATGAATCATGAATTGAATCATGAATCATAAATCATGAATTGAATCATGAAGCATGAATCATGAATCATGAAATTAATCATGAATCATGAAATTAATCATGAATCATGAACTGAATCATGAATCATGAATTGAAATATGAATCATGAATTGAATCATGAATCATGAATCATGAATTGAATCATGAATCATGAATCATGAATTGAATCATGAATCATGAATCATGAATTGAAACATGAATCATGAATCATAAAATGAATCATGAATTGAATCATGAATCAAGAATCATGAATTGAATCATGAATTGAATCATGAATTGAATCATGAATTGAATCATGATTCATGAATCATGAAATGAATCATGAATCAGGAATTGAATCATGAATCATGAATCATGAAATGAATCATGAATCATGAATCATGAATTGAATCATGAATCATAAATTGAATCATGAATTATGAATCATGAAATGAATCATGAATCATGAATCGAATCATGAATCATGAACTGAATCATGAATCTTGAATTGAATCATGAATCATAAATTGAATCATGAATGGAATAATGAATCATGAATTGAATCATGAATCATAAATCATGAATCATGAATCGAATCATGAATCATGAATTGAATCATGAAGCATGAATCATGAATCATGAATTGAATCATGAATCATGAATTGAATCATGAATCATAAATCATGAATTGAATCATGAAGCATGAATCATGAATCATGAAATTAATCATGAATCATGAAATTAATCATGAATCATGAACTGAATCATGAATCATGAATTGAATCATGAATCATGAATTAAATCTTGAATCATGAATCGAAATATGAACCATGAATTGAATCATGAATCATGAATCATGAATTGAATCATGAAGCATGAATCATGAAATTAATCATGAATCATGAAATTAATCATGAATCATGAACTGAATCATGAATCATGAATTAAATCATGAATCATAAATTAAATCTTGAATCATGAATCGAAATATGAATCATGAATTGAATCATGAATCATGAATCATGAATTGAATCATGAATCATGAATTGAAACATGAATCATGAATCATAAAATGAATCATGAATTGAATCATGAATCAAGAATCATGAATTGAATCATGAATTGAATCATGATTCATAAATCATGAAATGAATCATGAATCAGGAATTGAATCATGAATCATGAATCATGAATCGAATCATGAATCATGAATCGAATCATGAATCATGAATTATGAAACGAATCATGAATCATTAATTGAATCATGAATCGAATCATGAATCATGAATCATGAATCGAATCATGAATCATTAATTGAATCATAAATCATGAATTGAATCATAAATCATGAATTGAATCAAGAATCATGAATCGAATCATAATTCGACTCATGAATCATGAATCGAATCATGAATCATGAATTGAATCATGAATCATGAATTGAATCATGAAACATGAATCATGAATTGAATCATGATTCATGAATCATGAATTGAATCATGAATTGAATCATGAATTGAATCATGAATCATGAATCATGAAATTAATCATGAATCATGAATTGAATCATGAATTGAATCATGATTCATGAATCATGAATTATGAATCATGAATGGAATAATGAATCATGAATTGAATCATGAATCATAAATCATGAATCATGAATCGAATCATGAATCATGAATTGAATCATGAATCATGAATCATGAATTGAATCATGAATCATGAATTGAATCATGAATCATAAATCATGAATTGAATCATGAAGCATGAATCATGAATCATGAAATTAATCATGAATCATGAAATTAATCATGAATCATGAACTGAATCATGAATCATGAATTGAATCATGAATCATGAATTAAATCTTGAATCATGAATCGAAATATGAATCATGAATTGAATCATGAATCATGAATCATGAATTGAATCATGAAGCATGAATCATGAAATTAATCATGAATCATGAAATTAATCATGAATCATGAACTGAATCATGAATCATGAATTGAATCATGAATCATGAATTAAATCTTGAATCATGAATCGAAATATGAATCATGAATTGAATCATGAATAATGAATCATGAATTGAATCATGAATCATGAATCATGAATTGAAACATGAATCATGAATCATAAAATGAATCATGAATTGAATCATGAATCAAGAATCATGAATTGAATCATGAATCGAAATATGAATCATGAATTGAATCATGAATAATGAATCATGAATTGAATCATGAATCATGAATCATGAATTGAAACATGAATCATGAATCATAAAATGAATCATGAATTGAATCATGAATCAAGAATCATGAATTGAATCATGAATTGAATCATGATTCATGAATCATGAAATGAATCATGAATCAGGAATTGAATCATGAATCATGAATCATGAATCAAATCATGAATAATGAATCATGAATCGAATCATGAATCATAAATCATGAATCATGAATCGAATCATGAATCATGAATTGAATCATGAAGCATGAATCATGAATCATGAATTGAATCATGAATCATGAATTGAATCATGAATCATGAATTGAATCATGAAGCATGAATCATGAATCATGAAATTAATCATGAATCATGAAATTAATCATGAATCATGAACTGAATCATGAATCATGAATTGAATCAAGAATCATGAATTAAATCTTGAATCATGAATCGAAATATGAATCATGAATTGAATCATGAATCATGAATCATGAATTGAATCATGAATCATGAATCATGAATTGAAACATGAATCATGAATCATAAAATGAATCATGAATTGAATCATGAATCAAGAATCATGAATTGAATCATGAATTGAATCATGATTCATGAATCATGAAATGAATCATGAATCAGGAATTGAATCATGAAGCATGACTCATGAATCATGAATTGAATCATGAATCATGAATTGAATCATGAATCATGAATCATGAATCGAATCATGAATCATGAATTGAATCATGAAGCATGAATCATGAATCATGAATTGAATCATGAATCATGAATTGAATCATGAATCATAAATCATGAATTGAATCATGAAGCATGAATCATGAATCATGAAATTAATCATGAATCATGAAATTAATCATGAATCATGAACTGAATCATGAATCATGAATTGAATCATGAATCATGAATTAAAACTTGAATCATGAATCGAAATATGAATCATGAATTGAATCATGAATCATGAATCATGAATTGAATCATGAAGCATGAATCATGAAATTAATCATGAATCATGAAATTAATCATGAATCATGAACTGAATCATGAATCATGAATTAAATCATGAATCATAAATTAAATCTTGAATCATGAATCGAAATATGAATCATGAATTGAATCATGAATCATGAATCATGAATTGAATCATGAATCATGAATCATGAATTGAAACATGAATCATGAATCATAAAATGAATCATGAATTGAATCATGAATCAAGAATCATGAATTGAATCATGAATTGAATCATGATTCATGAATCATGAAATGAATCATGAATCAGGAATTGAATCATGAATCATGAATCATGAATCGAATCATGAATCATGAATCGAATCATGAATCATGAATTATGAAACGAATCATGAATCATTAATTGAATCATGAATCGAATCATGAATCATGAATCATGAATCATGAATCGAAT
Organism: Mixophyes australis; assembly: GCA_036250195.1. Taxonomy (NCBI): domain Eukaryota; kingdom Metazoa; phylum Chordata; class Amphibia; order Anura; family Limnodynastidae; genus Mixophyes; species Mixophyes australis. Next base: position 635,902 of record JAVHZZ010000034.1, read on the forward strand.
CATGAATCATTAATTGAATCATAAATCATGAATTGTATCATAAATCATGAATTGAATCAAGAATCATGAATCGAATCATAATTCGACTCATGAATCATGAATCGAATCATGAATCATGAATTGAATCATGAATCATGAATTGAATCATGAAACATGAATCATGAATTGAATCATGATTCATGAATCATGAATTGAATCATGAATTGAATCATGAATTGAATCATGAATCATGAATCATGAAATTAATCATGAATCATGAATTGAATCATGAATTGAATCATGATTCATGAATCATGAATTATGAATCATGAATGGAATAATGAATCATGAATTGAATCATGAATCATAAATCATGAATCATGAATCGAATCATGAATCATGAATTGAATCATGAATCATGAATCATGAATTGAATCATGAATCATGAATTGAATCATGAATCATAAATCATGAATTGAATCATGAAGCATGAATCATGAATCATGAAATTAATCATGAATCATGAAATTAATCATGAATCATGAACTGAATCATGAATCATGAATTGAATCATGAATCATGAATTAAATCTTGAATCATGAATCGAAATATGAATCATGAATTGAATCATGAATCATGAATCATGAATTGAATCATGAAGCATGAATCATGAATCATGAAATTAATCATGAATCATGAAATTAATCATGAATCATGAACTGAATCATGAATCATGAATTGAATCATGAATCATGAATTAAATCTTGAATCATGAATCGAAATATGAATCATGAATTGAATCATGAATTATGAATCATGAATTGAATCATGAATCATGAATCATGAATTGAAACATGAATCATGAATCATAAAATGAATCATGAATTAAATCATGAATCAAGAATCATGAATTGAATCATGAATTGAATCATGATTCATGAATCATGAAATGAATCATGAATCAGGAATTGAATCATGAATCATGAATCATGAATCAAATCATGAATAATGAATCATGAATCGAATCATGAATCATAAATCATGAATCATGAATCGAATCATGAATCATGAATTGAATCATGAAGCATGAATCATGAATCATGAATTGAATCATGAATCATGAATTGAATCATGAATCATGAATCATGAATTGAATCATGAAGCATGAATCATGAATCATGAAATTAATCATGAATCATGAAATTAATCATGAATCATGAACTGAATCATGAATCATGAATTGAATCAAGAATCATGAATTAAATCTTGAATCATGAATCGAAATATGAATCATGAATTGAATCATGAATCATGAATCATGAATTGAATCATGAATCATGAATCATGAATTGAAACATGAATCATGAATCATAAAATGAATCATGAATTGAATCATGAATCAAGAATCATGAATTGAATCATGAATTGAATCATGATTCATGAATCATGAAATGAATCATGAATCAGGAATTGAATCATGAAGCATGACTCATGAATCATGAATTGAATCATGAATCATGAATTGAATCATGAATCATGAATCATGAATCGAATCATGAATCATGAATTGAATCATGAAGCATGAATCATGAATCATGAATTGAATCATGAATCATGAATTGAATCATGAATCATAAATCATGAATTGAATCATGAAGCATGAATCATGAATCATGAAATTAATCATGAATCATGAAATTAATCATGAATCATGAACTGAATCATGAATCATGAATTGAATCATGAAGCATGAATCATGAATCATGAAATTAATCATGAATCATGAAATTAATCATGAATCATGAACTGAATCATGAATCATGAATTGAATCATGAATCATGAATTAAATCTTGAATCATGAATCGAAATATGAATCATGAATTGAATCATGAATTATGAATCATGAATTGAATCATGAATCATGAATCATGAATTGAAACATGAATCATGAATCATAAAATGAATCATGAATTAAATCATGAATCAAGAATCATGAATTGAATCATGAATTGAATCATGATTCATGAATCATGAAATGAATCATGAATCAGGAATTGAATCATGAATCATGAATCATGAATCAAATCATGAATAATGAATCATGAATCGAATCATGAATCATAAATCATGAATCATGAATCGAATCATGAATCATGAATTGAATCATGAAGCATGAATCATGAATCATGAATTGAATCATGAATCATGAATTGAATCATGAATCATGAATCATGAATTGAATCATGAAGCATGAATCATGAATCATGAAATTAATCATGAATCATGAAATTAATCATGAATCATGAACTGAATCATGAATCATGAATTGAATCAAGAATCATGAATTAAATCTTGAATCATGAATCGAAATATGAATCATGAATTGAATCATGAATCATGAATCATGAATTGAATCATGAATCATGAATCATGAATTGAAACATGAATCATGAATCATAAAATGAATCATGAATTGAATCATGAATCAAGAATCATGAATTGAATCATGAATTGAATCATGATTCATGAATCATGAAATGAATCATGAATCAGGAATTGAATCATGAAGCATGACTCATGAATCATGAATTGAATCATGAATCATGAATTGAATCATGAATCATGAATCATGAATCGAATCATGAATCATGAATTGAATCATGAAGCATGAATCATGAATCATGAATTGAATCATGAATCATGAATTGAATCATGAATCATAAATCATGAATTGAATCATGAAGCATGAATCATGAATCATGAAATTAATCATGAATCATGAAATTAATCATGAATCATGAACTGAATCATGAATCATGAATTGAATCATGAATCATGAATTAAATCTGGAATCATGAATCGAAATATGAATCATGAATTGAATCATGAATCATGAATCATGAATTGAATCATGAAGCATGAATCATGAAATTAATCATGAATCATGAAATTAATCATAAATCATGAACTGAATCATGAATCATGAATTGAATCATGAATCATGAATTAAATCTTGAATCATGAATCGAAATATGTATCATGAATTGAATCATGAATCATGAATCATGAATTGAATCATGAATCATGAATTGAAACATGAATCATGAATCATAAAATGAATCATGAATTGAATCATGAATCAAGAATCATGAATTGAATCATGAATTGAATCATGATTCATGAATCATGAAATGAATCATGAATCAGGAATTGAATCATGAATCATGAATCATGAATCAAATCATGAATCATGAATCATGAATCGAATCATGAATCATGAATCGAATCATGAATCATGAATTATGAATCGAATCATGAATCATTAATCGAATCATGAATCGAATCATGAATCATGAATCATGAATCATGAATCGAATCATGAATCATTAATTGAATCATAAATCATGAATTGTATCATAAATCATGAATTGAATCAAGAATCATGAATCGAATCATAATTCGACTCATGAATCATGAATCGAATCATGAATCATGAATTGAATCATGAATCATGAATTGAATCATGAAACATGAATCATGAAATGAATCATGAAATGAATCATGAATCATGATTCATGAATTGAATCACGAATCATGAATTGAATCATGAATCGAATCATGAATCGAATCATGAATCATGAATTGAATCATTATTTGAATCATGAATCATGAATTGAATCATAAATTGAATCATGAATCATGAATCATGAAATGAATCATGAAATGAATCATGAATCATGAATTAAATCATGAATCATGAATTGAATCATTATTTGAATCATATATCATGAATCATGAATTGAATCATGATTCATGAATCATGAATTGAATCATGAATTGAATCATGAATTGAATCATGAATCATGAATCATGAAATTAATCATGAATCATGAATTGAATCATGAATTGAATCATGATTCATGAATCATGAATTATGAATCATGAATGGAATAATGAATCATGAATTGAATCATGAATCATAAATCATGAATCATGAATCGAATCATGAATCATGAATTGAATCATGAAGCATGAATCATGAATTGAATCATGAATCATGAATTGAATCATGAATCATAAATCATGAATTGAATCATGAATCATGAATCATGAAATTAATCATGAATCATGAATTGAATCATGAATTGAATCATGATTCATGAATCATGAATTATGAATCATGAATGGAATAATGAATCATGAATTGAATCATGAATCATAAATCATGAATCATGAATCGAATCATGAATCATGAATTGAATCATGAAGCATGAATCATGAATTGAATCATGAATCATGAATTGAATCATGAATCATAAATCTTTAATTGAATCATGAAGCATGAATCATGAATCATGAAATTAATCATGAATCATGAAATTAATCATGAATCATGAACTGAATCATGAATCATGAATTGAATCATGAATCATGAATTTAATCTTGAATCATGAATCGAAATATGAATCATGAATTGAATCATGAATCATGAATCATGAATTGAATCATGAATCATGAATCATGAATCATGAAATTAATCATGAATCATGAAATTAATCATGAATCATGAACTGAATCATGAATCATGAATTGAATCATGAATCATGAATTAAATCTTGAATCATGAATCGAAATATGAATCATGAATTGAATCATGAATCATGAATCATGAATTGAATCATGAATCATGAATCATGAATTGAAACATGAATCATGAATCATAAAATGAATCATGAATTGAATCATGAATCAAGAATCATGAATTGAATCATGAATTGAATCATGATTCATGAATCATGAAATGAATTATGATTCAGGAATTGAATCATGAATCATGAATCATGAATCAAATCATGAATCATGAATCATGAATCGAATCATGAATCATGAATCGAATCATGAATCATGAATCATAAATCATGAATCGAATCATGAATCATTAATTGAATCATAAATCATGAATTGTATCATAAATCATGAATTGAATCAAGAATCATGAATCGAATCATAATTCGACTCATGAATCATGAATCGAATCATGAATCATGAATTGAATCATGAATCATGAATTGAATCATGAAACATGAATCATGAAATGAATCATGAAATGAATCATGAATCATGATTCATGAATTGAATCACGAATCATGAATCGAATCATGAATCGAATCATGAATCGAATCACAATCATGAATTGAATCATTATTTGAATCATGAATCATGAATCATATATTGAATCATAAATTGAATCATGAATCATGAATCATGAAATGAATCATGAAATGAATCATGAATCATGAATTAAATCATGAATCATGAATTGAATCATTATTTGAATCATGATTCATGAATCATGAATTGAATCATGATTCATGAATCATGAATTGAATCATGAATTAAATCATGAATTGAATCATGAATCATGAATCATGAAATTAATCATGAATCATGAATTGAATCATGAATTGAATCATGAATCATGAAATTAATCATGAATCATGAATTGAATCATGAATTGAATCATGATTCATGAACTGAATCATGAATCAAATCATGAATCATGAATTGAATCATGAATCATAAATTGAATCATGAATGGAATAATGAATCATGAATTGAATCATGAATCATAAATCATGAATCATGAATCGAATCATGAATCATGAATTGAATCATGAAGCATGAAGTATGAATCATGAATTGAATCATGAATCATGATTTGAATAATGAATTGAATCATGATTCATAAATCATGAATCATGAATCATGAATTGAATCATGAAGCATGAATCATGAATCATGAAATTAATCATGAATCATGAATCATGAATCATGAAATTAATCATGAATCATGAACTGAATCATGAATCATGAATTGAATAATGAATCATGAATTAAATCTTGAATCATGAATCGAAATATGAATCATGAATTGAATTATAAATCATGAATTGAATCATGAATCATGAATCATGAATTGAATCATGAATCATGAATTGAAACATGAATCATGAATCATAAAATGAATCATGAATTGAATCATGAATCATGAATCATGAATTGAATCATGAATTGAATCATGATTCATGAATCATGAAATGAATCATTAATCAGGAATTGAATCATGAATCACGAATCATGAATCAAATCATGAATCATGAATCATGAAACGAATCATGAATCATGAATCATGAATCGAATCATGAATCATTAATTGAATCATAAATCATGAATTGTATAATGAATCATGAATTGAATCAAGAATCATGAATTGAATCAAGAATCATGAATCGAATCATAATTTGACTCATGAATCATGAATCGAATCATGAATCATGAATTGAATCATGAATCATGAATTGAATCATGAAACATAAATCATGAAATGAATCATGAAATGAATCATGAATCAAGATTCATGAATTGAATCACGAATCATGAATTGAATCATGAATCGAATCATGAATCGAATCATAAATCATTAATTGAATCATAAATCATGAATTGTATCATGAATCATGAATTGAATCAAGAATCATGAATCGAATCATAATTTGACTCATGAATCATGAATCGAATCATGAATCATGAATTGAATCATGAATCATGAATTGAATCATGAAACATAAATCATGAAATGAATCATGAAATGAATCATGAATCAAGATTCATGAATTGAATCACGAATCATGAATTGAATCATGAATCGAATCATGAATCGAATCATGAATCATGAATTGAATCATTATTTGAATCATGAATCATGAATCATGAATTGAATCATAAATTTAATCATGAATCATGAATCATGAAATGAATCATGAAATGAATCATGAATCATGAATTAAATCATGACTCATGAATTAAATCATGAATCATGAATTGAATCATTATTTGAATCATGAATTATGAATCATGAATTGAATCATGAATCATGAATCATGAAATGAATCATGAAATGAATCATGCATCATGAATTGAATCATGAATCATGAATCATTAATTGAATCTTGAATCATGAATCGTGATTCGAATCATGAATCATGAATCGAATCATGAATCATGAATCAAATCATGAATCGTGATTCGAATCATGAATCATGAATTGAATCATGAATCATGAATCGAATCATGAATTATGAATTGAATCATGAATTGAATAATGATTCATGAATCATGATTCATGAATCATGAATTGAATCATGAATTGAATCATGAATTGAATCATGAATCATGAATCATGAAATTAATCATGAATCATGAACTGAATCATGAATCATGAATTTAATCATGAATCATGAATTGAATCTTGAATCATGAATCGAATAATAAATCATGAATTGAATTATGAATCATGAATTGAATCATGAATCATGAATCGAATCATGAATCATGAATTGAATCGTGAATCATGAATTGAATCATGAATCATGAATTGAATCATGAATTGAATCATGAATCATGAATCATGAAATGAATCATGAAATGAATCATGAATCATGAATCATGAATTGAATCATGAATCATGAATTGAAACATGAATCATGAATCATAAAATGAATCATAAATTGAATCATGAATCATGAATCATGAATTGAATCATGAATTGAATCATGATTCATGAATCATGAAATGAATCATGAATCAGGAATTGAATCATGAATCACGAATCATGAATCAAATCATGAATCATGAATCATGAATCGAATCATGAATCATGAATCGAATCATGAATCATTAATTGAATCATAAATCATGAATTGTATCATGAATCATGAATAGAATCAAGAATCATGAATCGAATCATAATTTGACTCATGAATCATGAATCGAATCATGAATCATGAATCGAATCAAGAATCATGAATCGAATCATAATTTGACTCATGAATCATGAATCGAATCATGAATCATGAATTGAATCATGAATCATGAATTGAATCATGAAACATAAATCATGAAATGAATCATGAAATGAATCATGAATCAAGATTCATGAATTGAATCACGAATCATGAATTGAATCAAGATTCATGAATTGAATCACGAATCATGAATTGAATCATGAATCGAATCATGAATCGAATCATGAATCATGAATTGAATCATTATTTGAATCATGAATCATGAATCATGAATTGAATCATAAATTGAATCATGAATCATGAATCATGAAATGAATCATGAAATGAATCATGAATCATGAATTGAATCATTATTTGAATCATGAATTATGAATCATGAATTGAATCATGAATCATGAATCATGAAATGAATCATGAAATGAATCATGCATCATGAATTGAATCATGAATCATGAATCATTAATTGAATCTTGAATCATGAATCGTGATTCGAATCATGAATCATGAATCGAATCATGAATCATGAATCAAATCATGAATCGTGATTCGAATCATGAATCATGAATCGAATCATGAATCATGAATCGAATCATGAATCATGAATCGAATTATGAATTGAATCATGATTCATGAATCATGATTCATGAATCATGAATTGAATCATGAATTGAATCATGAATTGAATCATGAATCATGAATCATGAAATTAATCATGAATCATGAACTGAATCATGAATCATGAATTGAATCATGAATCATAAATTGAATCTTGAATCATGAATCGAATAATAAATCATGAATTGAATCATGAATCATGAATTGAATCATGAATCATGAATCATGAATTGAAACATGAATCATGAATCATAAAATGAATCATGAATAATGAATTGAATCATGAATCATGAATTGAATCATGAATCATGAATCATGAAATGAATCATGAATCATGAAATGAATCATGAATCATGAATCATGAAATGAATCATGAATTGAATTATGATTCATTAATCATGAAATGAATCATGAATTGAATTATGATTCATTAATCATGAAATGAATCATAAATCAGGAATTGAATCATGAGTCATGAATCATGAATCGAATCATGAATCATGAATCATGAATCATGAATCATGAATCGAATCATGAATCATGAATCATGAATCTAATCATGAATCATGAATTTAATCATGAATCATGAATCGAATCATGAATCATGAATTGAATCATAATTCGACTCATGAATCATGAATCATGAATCATGAATTGAATCATGAATTGAATCATGAATCATGAATTGAATCATGAATTGAATCATGAATCATGAATTGAATCATGAATTGAATCATGAATCATGAATTGAATCATGAATCACGAATTGAATTATAATTCGACTCATGAATCATGAATCGAATCATGAATCATGAATTGAATCATGAATCATGAATTGAATCATGAATCATGAATCATGAATTGAATCATGAATCATGAATTGAATCATGAATCGAATCATGAATCGAATCATGAATCATGAATTGAATCATTATTTGAATCATGAATCATGAATTGAATCATAAATTGAATCATGAATCATGAATCATGAAATGAATCATGAAATGAATCATGAATCATGAATTAAATCATGAATCATGAATTGAATCATTATTTGAATCATGAATTATGAATCATGAATTGAATCATGAATCATGAATCATGAAATGAATCATGAAATGAATCATGCATCATGAATTGAATCATGAATCATGAATCATTAATTGAATCTTGAATCATGAATCGTGATTCGAATCATGAATCATGAATCGAATCATGAATCATGAATCAAATCATGAATCGTGATTCGAATCATGAATCATGAATCGAATCATGAATCATGAATCGAATCATGAATCATGAATCGAATCATGAATTGAATCATGATTCATGAATCATGATTCATGAATCATGAATTGAATCATGAATTGAATCATGAATTGAATCATGAATCATGAATCATGAAATTAATCATGAATCATGAACTGAATCATGAATCATGAATTGAATCATGAATCATAAATTGAATCTTGAATCATGAATCGAATAATAAATCATGAATTGAATCATGAATCATGAATTGAATCATGAATCATGAATCATGAATTGAAACATGAATCATGAATCATAAAATGAATCATGAATCATGAATCATAAAATGAATCATGAATTGAATCATGAATCATGAATCATGAAATGAATCATGAATCATGAAATGAATCATGAATCATGAATCATGAAATGAATCATGAATTGAATTATGATTCATTAATCATGAAATGAATCATGAATTGAATTATGATTCATTAATCATGAAATGAATCATAAATCAGGAATTGAATCATGAGTCATGAATCATGAATCGAATCATGAATCATGAATCATGAATCATGAATCATGAATCGAATCATGAATCATGAATCATGAATCTAATCATGAATCATGAATTTAATCATGAATCATGAATTGAATCATGAATCATGAATTGAATCATAATTCGACTCATGAATCATGAATCATGAATCATGAATTGAATCATGAATTGAATCATGAATCATGAATTGAATCATGAATCATGAATTGAATCATGAATTGAATCATGAATCATGAATTGAATCATGAATCACGAATTGAATTATAATTCGACTCATGAATCATGAATCGAATCATGAATCATGAATTGAATCATGAATCATGAATTGAATCATGAATCATGAATCATGAATTGAATCATGAATCATGAATTGAATCATGAATTATGAATCATGAAATGAATCATGAAATGAATCATGAATCATGAATCGAATCATGAATCATGAACTGAATCATGAATCGTAAATCATGAATTATGAATTGAATCATGAATCATAAATTGAATCATGAATCGAATAATGAATCATGAATCGAATATTGAATCGAATAATGAATCATGAATCGAATAATGAATCATGAATCGAATCATGAATCATAAATCATGAATTGAATCATGAAGCATGAATCATGAATAATGAATTGAATCATGAATCATGAATTGAATCATTAATTGAATCATGATTCATGAATCATGAATCGAATCATGAATCATGAATCATGAATTGAATCATGAAGCATGAATCATGAATCATGAAATTAATCATGAATCATGAACTGAATCATGAATCATGAATTGAATCATGAATCATGAATTGAATCTTAAATCATGAATCGAATCATGAATTGAATAATGAATCATGAATTGAATCATGAATTATGAATAATGAATTGAAACATGAATCATGAATCATAAAATGAATCATGAATTGAATCATGAATCATGAATCATGAAATGATTCATGAATCATGAATTCAATTATGAATCATAAATCATGAATTGAATCATAAATCATGAATCATGAATTGAATCATAAATCATGAATTAAATCATGAATTGAATCATGAATTGAATCATGATTCATGAATCATGAAATGAATCATGAATCAGGAATCATGAATCAAATCATGAATCATGAATCATGAATCGAATCATGAATCATGAATCGAATCATGAATCATGAATCATGAATCTAATCATGAGTCATGAATTGAATCATAAATCATGAATTGAATCATGAATTATGAATTGAATCATGAATCATGAATTGAATCATAATTCGACTCATGAATCATGAATCGAATCATGAATCATGAATTGAATCATGAATCATGAATTGAATCATGAATCATGAATTGAATCATGAATAAAAATAATGAATCATGAATTGAATCATGAATTGAATCATGAAATAAATCATGAAATGAATCATGAATCATGATTCATGAATTGAATCATAAATCATGAATTGAATCATGAATCATGAATTGAATCATGAATCATGAATTGAATCATAATTCGACTCATGAATCATGAATCGAATCATGAATCATGAATTGAATCATGAATCATGAAATGAATCATGAATCATGAATCATGAATCATGAATTGAATCATGAATCATGAATCGAAGCATGAATCATGAACTGAATCATGAATCATGAATTGAATCATGAATCGAAATATGAATCATGAATTGAATCATGAATCATGAATGGAATCATGAAGCATGAATCATGAATCATGAAATTAATCATGAATCATGAAATTAATCATGAATCATGAACTGAATCATGAATCATGAATTGAATCATGAATCATGAATTAAATCTTGAATCATGAATCAAAATATGAATCATGAATTGAATCATGAATCATGAATCATGAATTGAATCATGAATCATGAATCATGAATTGAAACATGAATCATGAATAATAAAATGAATCATGAATTGAATCATGAATCAAGAATCATGAATTGAATCATGAATTGAATCAAGATTCATGAATCATGAAATGAATCATGAATCAGGAATTGAATCATGAATCATGAATCATGAATCGAATCATGAATCATTAATTGAATCATAAATCATGAATTGTATCATAAATCATGAATTGAATCAAGAATCATGAATCGAATCATAATTCGACTCATGAATCATGAATCGAATCATGAATCATGAATTGAATCATAAATCATGAATTGAATCATGAAACATGAATCATGAATCGAATCATGAATCATGAATTGAATCATGAATCATGAATTGAATGATGAAACATGAATCATGAAATGAATCATGAATCATGAATTATGATTTGAATCACGAATCATGAATTGAATCATGAATCGAATCATGAATCGAATCATGAATCATGAATTGAATCATTATTTGAATCATGAATCATGAATCATGAATTGAATCATAAATTGAATCATGAATCATGAATCATGAAATGAATCATGAAATGAATCATGAATCATGAATTAAATCATGAATCATGAATTGAATCATTATTTAAATCATTAATCATGAATCATGAATTGAATCATGAATCATGAATCATGAAATGAATCATGAATCATGAATCATTAATTGAATCTTGAATCATGAATCGTGATTCGAATCATGAATCATGAATCAAATCATGAATCAAATCATGAATCGTGATTCGAATCATGAATCATGAATCGAATCATGAATCATGAATCGAATCATGAATCATGAATTGAATCATGAATCATGAAATGAATCATGAATCGTGAATTGAATCATGAATTCATTCATGATTCATGAATCATGAATTGAATCATGAATTATGAATCATGAAATGAATCATGAATCATGAATCGAATCATGAATCATGAACTGAATCATGAATCAAATCATGAATCATGAATCGAATCATGAATCATGAACTGAATCATGAATCTTGAATTGAATCATGAATCATAAATTGAATCATGAATGGAATAATGAATCATGAATTGAATCATGAATCATAAATCATGAATCATGAATCGAATCATGAATCATGAATTGAATCATGAAGCATGAATCATGAATCATGAATTGAATCATGAATCATGAATTGAATCATGAATCATGAATTGAATCATGAATCATGAATTAAATCTTGAATCATGAATCGAAATATGAATCATGAATTGAATCATGAATCATGAATCATGAATTGAATCATGAAGCATGAATCATGAAATTAATCATGAATCATGAAATTAATCATGAATCATGAACTGAATCATGAATCATGAATTGAATCATGAATCATGAATTAAATCTTGAATCATGAATCGAAATATGAATCATGAATTGAATCATGAATCATGAATCATGAATTGAATCATGAATCATGAATCATGAATTGAAACATGAATCATGAATCATAAAATGAATCATGAATTGAATCATGAATCAAGAATCATGAATTGAATCATGAATTGAATCATGATTCATGAATCATGAAATGAATCATGAATCAGGAATTGAATCATGAATCGAATCATGAATCATGAATCATGAATCGAATCATGAATCATTAATTGAATCATAAATCATGAATTGTATCATAAATCATGAATTGAATCAAGAATCATGAATCGAATCATAATTCGACTCATGAATCATGAATCGAATCATGAATCATGAATTGAATCATGAATCATGAATTGAATCATGAAACATGAATCATGAAATGAATCATGAAATGAATCATGAATCATGATTCATGAATTGAATCACGAATCATAAATTGAATCATGAATCGAATCATGAATCGAATCATGAATCATGAATTGAATCATTATTTGAATCATGAATCATGAATCATGAATCATGAATTGAATCATAAATTGAATCATGAATCATGAATCATGAAATGAATCATGAAATGAATCATGAATCATGAATTAAATCATGAATCATGAATTGAATCATTATTTGAATCATATATCATGAATCATGAATTGAATCATGATTCATGAATCATGAATTGAATCATGAATTGAATCATGAATTGAATCATGAATCATGAATCATGAAATTAATCATGAATCATGAATTGAATCATGAATTGAATCATGATTCATGAATCATGAATTATGAATCATGAATGGAATAATGAATCATGAATTGAATCATGAATCATGAATTGAATCATGAATCATAAATCATGAATCATGAATCGAATCATGAATCATGAATTGAATCATGAATCATAAATCATGAATCATGAATCGAATCATGAATCATGAATTGAATCATGAAGCATGAATCATGAATTGAATCATGAATCATGAATTGAATCATGAATCATAAATCATGAATTGAATCATGAAGCATGAATCATGAATCATGAAATTAATCATGAATCATGAAATTAATCATGAATCATGAACTGAATCATGAATCATGAATTGAATCATGAATCATGAATTAAATCTTGAATCATTAATCGAAATATGAATCATGAATTGAATCATGAATCATGAATCATGAATTGAATCATGAAGCATGAATCATGAATCATGAAACTAATCATGAATCATGAAATTAATCATGAATCATGAACTGAATCATGAATCATGAATTGAATCATGAATCATGAATTAAATCTTGAATCATGAATCGAAATATGAATCATGAATTGAATCATGAATCATGAATCATGAATTGAATCATGAATCATGAATCATGAATTGAAACATGAATCATGAATCATAAAATGAATCATGAATTGAATCATGAATCAAGAATCATGAATTGAATCATGAATTGAATCATGATTCATGAATCATGAAATGAATCATGAATCAGGAATTGAATCATGAATCATGAATTGAATCATGAATTGAATCATGAATCATGAATCATGAAATGAATCATGAATCATGAATCATGAAATGAATCATGAATTGAATTATGATTCATTAATCATGAAATGAATCATGAATTGAATTATGATTCATTAATCTTGAAATGAATCATAAATCAGGAATTGAATCATGAATCATGAATCGAATCATGAATCATGAATTGAATCATAATTCGACTCATGAATCATGAATCGAATCATGAATCATGAATTGAATCATGAATCATGAAATGAATCATGAATCATGAATCATGAATTGAATCATGAATCATAAATTGAATCATGAATATTGAATCATGAAATGAATCATGAATCATGAATCGAATCATGAATCATGAACTGAATCATGAATCTTGAATTGAATCATGAATCATAAATTGAATCATGAATGGAATAATGAATCATGAATTGAATCATGAATCATAAATCATGAATCATGAATCGAATCATGAATCATGAATTGAATCATGAAGCATGAATCATGAATCATGAATTGAATCATGAATCATGAATTGAATCATGAATCATAAATCATGAATTGAATCATGAAGCATGAATCATGAATCATGAAATTAATCATGAATAATGAAATTAATCATGAATCATGAACTGAATCATGAATCATGAATTGAATCATGAATCATGAATTAAATCTTGAATCATGAATCGAAATATGAATCATGAATTGAATCATGAATCATGAATCATGAATTGAATCATGAAGCATGAATCATGAAATTAATCATGAATCATGAAATTAATCATGAATCATGAACTGAATCATGAATCATGAATTGAATCATGAATCATAAATTAAATCTTGAATCATGAATCGAAATATGAATCATGAATTGAATCATGAATCATGAATCATGAATTGAATCATGAATCATGAATCATGAATTGAAACATGAATCATGAATCATAAAATGAATCATGAATTGAATCATGAATCAAGAATCATGAATTGAATCATGAATTGAATCATGATTCATGAATCATGAAATGAATCATGAATCAGGAATTGAATCATGAATCATGAATCATGAATCGAATCATGAATCATGAATCGAATCATGAATCATGAATTATGAAACGAATCATGAATCATTAATTGAATCATGAATCGAATCATGAATCATGAATCATGAATCATGAATCGAATCATGAATCGAATCATGAATCATGAATCGAATCATGAATCATGAATTATGAAACGAATCATGAATCATTAATTGAATCATGAATCGAATCATGAATCATGAATCATGAATCATGAATCGAATCATGAATCATTAATTAAATCATAAATCATGAATTGTATCATAAATCATGAATTGAATCAAGAATCATGAATCGAATCATAATTCTACTCATGAATCATGAATCGAATCATGAATCATGAATTAAATCATGATTCATGAATCATGAAATTAATCATGAATCATGAATTGAATCATGAATTGAATCATGATTCATGAATCATGAATTATGAATCATGAATGGAATAATGAATCATGAATTGAATCATGAATCATGAATCGAATCATGAATCATGAATTGAATCATGAATCATGAATTGAATCATGAATCATGAATTGAATCATGAATCATAAATCATGAATTGAATCATGAAGCATGAATCATGAATCATGAAATTAATCATGAATCATGAAATTAATCATGAATCATGAACTGAATCATGAATCATGAATTGAATCATGAATCATGAATTAAATCTTGAATCATGAATCGAAATATGAATCATGAATTGAATCATGAATCATGAATCATGAATTGAATCATGAAGCATGAATCATGAATCATGAAATTAATCATGAATCATGAAATTAATCATGAATCATGAACTGAATCATGAATCATGAATTGAATCATGAATCATGAATTAAATCTTGAATCATGAATCGAAATATGAATCATGAATTGAATCATGAATCATGAATCATGAATTGAATCATGAATCATGAATTGAAACATGAATCATGAATCATAAAATGAATCATGAATTGAATAATGAATCAAGAATCATGAATTGAATCATGAATTGAATCATGATTCATGAATCATGAAATGAATCATGAATCAGGAATTGAATCATGAATCATGAATCATGAATCAAATCAGGAATAATGAATCATGAATCGAATCATGAATCATAAATCATGAATCGAATCATGAATCATGAATTGAATCATGAAGCATGAATCATGAATCATGAATTGAATCATGAATCATGAATTGAATCATGAATCATGAATCATGAATTGAATCATGAAGCATGAATCATGAATCATGAAATTAATCATGAATCATGAAATTAATCATGAATCATGAACTGAATCATGAATCATGAATTTATTCAAGAATCATGAATTAAATCTTGAATCATGAATCGAAATATGAATCATGAATTGAATCATGAATCATGAATCATGAATTGAATCATGAATCATGAATCATGAATTGAAACATGAATCATGAATCATAAAATGAATCGTGAATTGAATCATGAATCAAGAATCATGAATTGAATCATGAATTGAATCATGATTCATGAATCATGAAATGAATCATGAATCATGAAATGAATCATGAATCATGAATCATAAATCATGAATTGAATCATGAATCATAAATTGAATCATGAATTATGAATCATGAAATGAATCATGAATCATGAATCGAATCATGAATCATGAACTGAATCATGAATCTTGAATTGAATCATGAATCATAAATTGAATCATGAATGGAATAATGAATCATGAATTGAATCATGAATCATAAATCATGAATCATGAATCGAATCATGAATTGAATCATGAAGCATGAATCATGAATCATGAATTGAATCATGAATCATGAATTGAATCATGAATCATAAATCATGAATTGAATCATGAAGCATGAATCATGAATCATGAAATTAATCATGAATCATGAAATTAATCATGAATCATGAACTGAATCATGAATCATGAATTGAATCATGAATCATGAATTAAATCTTGAATCATGAATCGAAATATGAATCATGAATTGAATCATGAATCATGAATCATGAATTGAATCATGAAGCATGAATCATGAAATTAATCATGAATCATGAAATTAATCATGAATCATGAACTGAATCATGAATCATGAATTGAATCATGAATCATGAATTGAATCATGAAACATGAATAATGAAATGAATCATGAAATGAATCATGAATCATGATTCATGAATTGAATCACGAATCATGAATCGAATCATGAATCGAATCATGAATCGAATCACGAATCATGAATTGAATCATTATTTGAATCATGAATCATGAATCATATATTGAATCATAAATTGAATCATGAATCATGAATCATGAAATGAATCATGAAATGAATCATGAATCATGAATTAAATCATGAATCATGAATTGAATCATTATTTGAATCATGATTCATGAATCATGAATTGAATCATGATTCATGAATCATGAATTGAATCATGAATTAAATCATTAATTGAATCATGAATCATGAATCATGAAATTAATCATGAATCATGAATTGAAACATGAATTGAATCATGAATCATGAATCATGAAATTAATCATGAATCATGAATTGAATCATGAATTGAATCATGATTCATGAATCAAGAATTATGAATCATGAAATGAATCATGAATCATGAATCGAATCATGAATCATGAACTGAATCATGAATCAAATCATGAATCATGAATTGAATCATGAATCATAAATTGAATCATGAATGGAATAATGAATCATGAATTGAATCATTAATCATAAATCATGAATCATGAATCGAATCATGAATCATGAATTGAATCATAAAGCATGAATCATGAATCATGAATTGAATCATGAATCATGATTTGAATAATGAATTGAATCATGATTCATAAATCATGAATCATGAATCATGAATTGAATCATGAAGCATGAATCATGAATCATGAAATTAATCATGAATCATGAATCATGAATCATGAAATTAATCATGAATCATGAACTGAATCATGAATCATGAATTGAATAATGAATCATGAATTAAATCTTGAATCATGAATCGAAATATGAATCATGAATTGAATTATAAATCATGAATTGAATCATGAATCATGAATCATGAATTGAATCATGAATCATGAATTGAAACATGAATCATGAATCATAAAATGAATCATGAATTGAATCATGAATCATGAATCATGAATTGAATCATGAATTGAATCATGATTCATGAATCATGAAATGAATCATGAATCAGGAATTGAATCATGAATCACGAATCATGAATCAAATCATGAATCATGAATCATGAATCGAATCATGAATCATGAATCATGAATCGAATCATGAATCATTAATTGAATCATAAATCATGAATTGTATCATGAATCATGAATTGAATCAAGAATCATGAATTGAATCAAGAATCATGAATCGAATCATAATTTAACTCATGAATCATGAATCGAATCATGAATCATGAATTGAATCATGAATCATGAATTGAATCATAAAACATAAATCATGAAATGAATCATGAAATGAATCATGAATCAAGATTCATGAATTGAATCACGAATCATGAATTGAATCATGAATCGAATCATGAATCGAATCATAAATCATTAATTGAATCATAAATCATGAATTGTATCATGAATCATGAATTGAATCAAGAATCATGAATCGAATCATAATTTGACTCATGAATCATGAATCGAATCATGAATCATGAATTAATGAATTGAATCACGAATCATGAATTGAATCATGAATCGATTCATGAATCGAATCATGAATCATGAATTGAATCATTATTTGAATCATGAATCATGAATTGAATCATAAATTTAATCATGAATCATGAATCATGAAATGAATCATGAAATGAATCATGAATCAAGATTCATGAATTGAATCACGAATCATGAATTGAATCATGAATCGATTCATGAATCGAATCATGAATCATGAAATGAATCATTATTTGAATCATGAATCATGAATCATGAATTGAATCATAAATTTAATCATGAATCATGAATCATGAAATGAATCATGAAATGAATCATGAATCATGAATTAAATCATGAATCATGAATTAAATCATGAATCATGAATTGAATCATTATTTGAATCATGAATTATGAATCATGAATTGAATCATGAATCATGAATCATGAAATGAATCATGAAATGAATCATGCATCATGAATTGAATCATGAATCATGAATCATTAATTGAATCTTGAATCATGAATCGTGATTCGAATCATGAATCATGAATCGAATCATGAATCATGAATCAAATCATGAATCGTGATTCGAATCATGAATCATGAATTGAATCATGAATCATGAATCGAATCATGAATTATGAATTGAATCATGAATTGAATAATGATTCATGAATCATGATTCATGAATCATGAATTGAATCATGAATTGAATCATGAATTGAATCATGAATCATGAATCATGAAATTAATCATGAATCATGAACTGAATCATGAATCATGAATTGAATCATGAATCATGAATTGAATCTTGAATCATGAATCGAATAATAAATCATGAATTGAATCATGAATCATGAATTGAATCATGAATCGAATCATGAATCATGAATTGAATCGTGAATCATGAATTGAAACATGAATCATGAATCATGAATTGAAACATGAATCATGAATCATAAAATGAATCATGAATCATGAATTGAATCATGAATCATGAATTGAATCATGAATTGAATCATGAATCATGAATCATGAATTGAATCATGAATCATGAATTGAAACATGAATCATGAATCATAAAATGAATCATGAATTGAATCATGAATCATGAATCATGAATTGAATCATGAATTGAATCATGATTCATGAATCATGAAATGAATCATGAATCAGGAATTGAATCATGAATCACGAATCATGAATCAAATCATGAATCATGAATCATGAATCGAATCATGAATCATGAATCATGAATCGAATCATGAATCATTAATTGAATCATAAATCATGAATTGTATCATGAATCATGAATTGAATCAAGAATCATAAATCGAATCATAATTTGACTCATGAATCATGAATCGAATCATGAATCATGGATTGAATCAAGAATCATGAATCGAATCATAATTTGACTCATGAATCATGAATCGAATCATGAATCATGAATTGAATCATGAATCATGAATTGAATCATGAAACATAAATCATGAAATGAATCATGAAATGAATCATGAATCAAGATTCATGAATTGAATCACGAATCATGAATTGAATCATGAATCGAATCATGAATCGAATCATGAATCATGAATTGAATCATTATTTGAATCATGAATCATGAATCATGAATTGAATCATAAATTGAATCATGAATCATGAATCATGAAATGAATCATGAAATGAATCATGAATCATGAATTAAATCATGAATCATGAATTGAATCATTATTTGAATCATGAATTAAATCATGAATCATGAATTGAATCATTATTTGAATCATGAATTATGAATCATGAATTGAATCATGAATCATGAATCATGAAATGAATCATGAAATGAATCATGCATCATGAATTGAATCATGAATCATGAATCATTAATTTAATCTTGAATCATGAATCGTGATTCGAATCATGAATCATGAATCGAATCATGAATCATGAATCAAATCATGAATCGTGATTCGAATCATGAATCATGAATCGAATCATGAATCATGAATCGAATCATGAATCATGAATCGAATCATGAATTGAATCATGATTCATGAATCATGATTAATGAATCATGAATTGAATCATGAATTGAATCATGAATTGAATCATGAATCATGAAATTAATCATGAATCATGAACTGAATCATGAATCATGAATTGAATCATGAATCATAAATTGAATCTTGAATCATGAATCGAATAATAAATCATGAATTGAATCATGAATCATGAATTGAATCATGAATCATGAATCATGAATTGAAACATGAATCATGAATCATAAAATGAATCATGAATCATGAATTGAATCATGAATCATGAATTGAATCATGAATTGAATCATGAATCATGAATCATGAAATGAATCATGAATCATGAATCATGAAATGAATCATGAATTGAATTATGATTCATTAATCATGAAATGAATCATGAATTGAATTATGATTCATTAATCATGAAATGAATCATAAATCAGGAATTGAATCATGAGTCATGAATCATGAATCGAATCATGAATCATGAATCATGAATCATGAATCGAATCATGAATCATGAATCTAATCATGAATCATGAATTTAATCATGAATCATGAATTGAATCATGAATCATGAATTGAATCATAATTCGACTCATGAATCATGAATCATGAATCATGAAATGAATCATGAATTGAATCATGAATCATGAATTGAATCATGAATTGAATCATGAATCATGAATTGAATCATGAATTGAATCATGAATCATGAATTGAATCATGAATCACGAATTGAATTATAATTCGACTCATGAATCATGAATCGAATCATGAATCATGAATTGAATCATGAATCATGAATTGAATCATGAATCATGAATCATGAATTGAATCATGAATCATGAATTGAATCATGAATTATGAATCATGAAATGAATCATGAAATGAATCATGAAATTATTCATGAATCATGAATCGAATCATGAATCATGAACTGAATCATGAATCGTAAATCATGAATTATGAATTGAATCATGAATCATAAATTGAATCATGAATCGAATAATGAATCATGAATCGAATATTGAATCGAATAATGAATCATGAATCGAATAATGAATCATGAATCGAATCATGAATCATAAATCATGAATTGAATCATGAAGCATGAATCATGAATAATGAATTGAATCATGAATCATGAATTGAATCATTAATTGAATCATGATTCATGAATCATGAATCGAATCATGAATCATGAATCATGAATTGAATCATGAAGCATGAATCATGAATCATGAAATTAATCATGAATCATGAACTGAATCATGAATCATGAATTGAATCATGAATCATGAATTGAATCTTAAATCATGAATCGAATCATGAATCATGAATTGAATAATGAATCATGAATTGAATCATGAATTATGAATCATGAATTGAAACATGAATCATGAATCATAAAATGAATCATGAATTGAATCATGAATCATGAATCATGAAATGATTCATGAATCATGAATTCAATTATGAATCATAAATCATGAATTGAATCATAAATCATGAATCATGAATTGAATCATAAATCATGAATTAAATCATGAATTGAATCATGAATTGAATCATGATTCATGAATCATGAAATGAATCATGAATCAGGAATCATGAATCAAATCATGAATCATAAATCATGAATCGAATCATGAATCATGAATCGAATCATGAATCATGAATCATGAATCTAATCATGAATCATGAATTGAATCATAAATCATGAATTGAATCATGAATCATGAATTGAATCATGAATCATGAATTGAATCATAATTCGACTCATGAATCATGAATCGAATCATGAATCATGAATTGAATAATGAATCATGAATTGAATCATGAATCATGAATTGAATCATGAATAAAAATAATGAATCATGAATTGAATCATGAATTGAATCATGAAATAAATCATGAAATGAATCATGAATCATGATTCATGAATTGAATCATAAATCATGAATTGAATCATGAATCATGAATTGAATCATAATTCGACTCATGAATCATGAATCGAATCATGAATCATGAATTGAATCATGAATCATGAATTGAATCATGAATCATAAATTAAATCTTGAATCATGAATCGAAATATGAATCATGAATTGAATCATGAATCATGAATCATGAATTGAATCATGAATCATGAATCATGAATTGAAACATGAATCATGAATCATAAAATGAATCATGAATTGAATCATGAATCATGAATCATGAAATGAATCATGAAATGAATCATGCATCATGAATTGAATCATGAATCATGAATCATTAATTGAATCTTGAATCATGAATCGTGATTCGAATCATGAATCATGAATCGAATCATGAATCATGAATCAAATCATGAATCGTGATTCGAATCATGAATCATGAATTGAATCATGAATCATGAATCGAATCATGAATTATGAATTGAATCATGAATTGAATAATGATTCATGAATCATGATTCATGAATCATGAATTGAATCATGAATTGAATCATGAATTGAATCATGAATCATGAATCATGAAATTAATCATGAATCATGAACTGAATCATGAATCATGAATTGAATCATGAATCATGAATTGAATCTTGAATCATGAATCGAATAATAAATCATGAATTGAATCATGAATCATGAATTGAATCATGAATCATGAATCGAATCATGAATCATGAATTGAATCGTGAATCATGAATTGAAACATGAATCATGAATTGAAACATGAATCATGAATCATAAAATGAATCATGAATCATGAATTGAATCATGAATCATGAATTGAATCATGAATTGAATCATGAATCATGAATCATGAAATGAATCATGAAATGAATCATGAATCATGAATCATGAATTGAATCATGAATCATGAATTGAAACATGAATCATGAATCATAAAATGAATCATGAATTGAATCATGAATCATGAATCATGAATTGAATCATGAATTGAATCATGATTCATGAATCATGAAATGAATCATGAATCAGGAATTGAATCATGAATCACGAATCATGAATCAAATCATGAATCATGAATCATGAATCGAATCATGAATCATGAATCATGAATCGAATCATGAATCATTAATTGAATCATAAATCATGAATTGTATCATGAATCATGAATTGAATCAAGAATCATGAATCGAATCATAATTTGACTCATGAATCATGAATCGAATCATGAATCATGAATTAATGAATTGAATCACGAATCATGAATTGAATCATGAATCGATTCATGAATCGAATCATGAATCATGAATTGAATCATTATTTGAATCATGAATCATGAATTGAATCATAAATTTAATCATGAATCATGAATCATGAAATGAATCATGAAATGAATCATGAATCAAGATTCATGAATTGAATCACGAATCATGAATTGAATCATGAATCGATTCATGAATCGAATCATGAATCATGAATTGAATCATTATTTGAATCATGAATCATGAATCATGAATTGAATCATAAATTTAATCATGAATCATGAATCATGAAATGAATCATGAAATGAATCATGAATCATGAATTAAATCATGAATCATGAATTAAATCATGAATCATGAATTGAATCATTATTTGAATCATGAATTATGAATCATGAATTGAATCATGAATCATGAATCATGAAATGAATCATGAAATGAATCATGCATCATGAATTGAATCATGAATCATGAATCATTAATTGAATCTTGAATCATGAATCGTGATTCGAATCATGAATCATGAATCGAATCATGAATCATGAATCAAATCATGAATCGTGATTCGAATCATGAATCATGAATTGAATCATGAATCATGAATCGAATCATGAATTATGAATTGAATCATGAATTGAATAATGATTCATGAATCATGATTCATGAATCATGAATTGAATCATGAATTGAATCATGAATTGAATCATGAATCATGAATCATGAAATTAATCATGAATCATGAACTGAATCATGAATCATGAATTGAATCATGAATCATGAATTGAATCTTGAATCATGAATCGAATAATAAATCATGAATTGAATCAAGAATCATGAATTGAATCATGAATCATGAATCGAATCATGAATCATGAATTGAATCGTGAATCATGAATTGAAACATGAATCATGAATCATGAATTGAAACATGAATCATGAATCATAAAATGAATCATGAATCATGAATTGAATCATGAATCATGAATTGAATCATGAATTGAATCATGAATCATGAATCATGAATTGAATCATGAATCATGAATTGAAACATGAATCATGAATCATAAAATGAATCATGAATTGAATCATGAATCATGAATCATGAATTGAATCATGAATTGAATCATGATTCATGAATCATGAAATGAATCATGAATCAGGAATTGAATCATGAATCACGAATCATGAATCAAATCATGAATCATGAATCATGAATCGAATCATGAATCATGAATCATGAATCGAATCATGAATCATTAATTGAATCATAAATCATGAATTGTATCATGAATCATGAATTGAATCAAGAATCATAAATCGAATCATAATTTGACTCATGAATCATGAATCGAATCATGAATCATGGATTGAATCAAGAATCATGAATCGAATCATAATTTGACTCATGAATCATGAATCGAATCATGAATCATGAATTGAATCATGAATCATGAATTGAATCATGAAACATAAATCATGAAATGAATCATGAAATGAATCATGAATCAAGATTCATGAATTGAATCACGAATCATGAATTGAATCATGAATCGAATCATGAATCGAATCATGAATCATGAATTGAATCATTATTTGAATCATGAATCATGAATCATGAATTGAATCATAAATTGAATCATGAATCATGAATCATGAAATGAATCATGAAATGAATCATGAATCATGAATTAAATCATGAATCATGAATTGAATCATTATTTGAATCATGAATTAAATCATGAATCATGAATTGAATCATTATTTGAATCATGAATTATGAATCATGAATTGAATCATGAATCATGAATCATGAAATGAATCATGAAATGAATCATGCATCATGAATTGAATCATGAATCATGAATCATTAATTTAATCTTGAATCATGAATCGTGATTCGAATCATGAATCA
Source organism: Mixophyes australis (assembly GCA_036250195.1). Taxonomy (NCBI): domain Eukaryota; kingdom Metazoa; phylum Chordata; class Amphibia; order Anura; family Limnodynastidae; genus Mixophyes; species Mixophyes australis. Next base: position 663,023 of record JAVHZZ010000034.1, read on the forward strand.
TGAATCGAATCATGAATCATGAATCAAATCATGAATCGTGATTCGAATCATGAATCATGAATCGAATCATGAATCATGAATCGAATCATGAATCATGAATCGAATCATGAATTGAATCATGATTCATGAATCATGATTAATGAATCATGAATTGAATCATGAATTGAATCATGAATTGAATCATGAATCATGAATCATGAAATTAATCATGAATCATGAACTGAATCATGAATCATGAATTGAATCATGAATCATAAATTGAATCTTGAATCATGAATCGAATAATAAATCATGAATTGAATCATGATTCATGAATTGAATCATGAATCATGAATCATGAATTGAAACATGAATCATGAATCATAAAATGAATCATGAATCATGAATTGAATCATGAATCATGAATTGAATCATGAATTGAATCATGAATCATGAATCATGAAATGAATCATGAATCATGAATCATGAAATGAATCATGAATTGAATTATGATTCATTAATCATGAAATGAATCATGAATTGAATTATGATTCATTAATCATGAAATGAATCATAAATCAGGAATTGAATCATGAGTCATGAATCATGAATCGAATCATGAATCATGAATCATGAATCATGAATCGAATCATGAATCATGAATCTAATCATGAATCATGAATTTAATCATGAATCATGAATTGAATCATGAATCATGAATTGAATCATAATTCGACTCATGAATCATGAATCATGAATCATGAAATGAATCATGAATTGAATCATGAATCATGAATTGAATCATGAATTGAATCATGAATCATGAATTGAATCATGAATTGAATCATGAATCATGAATTGAATCATGAATCACGAATTGAATTATAATTCGACTCATGAATCATGAATCGAATCATGAATCATGAATTGAATCATGAATCATGAATTGAATCATGAATCATGAATCATGAATTGAATCATGAATCATGAATTGAATCATGAATTATGAATCATGAAATGAATCATGAAATGAATCATGAAATTATTCATGAATCATGAATCGAATCATGAATCATGAACTGAATCATGAATCGTAAATCATGAATTATGAATTGAATCATGAATCATAAATTGAATCATGAATCGAATAATGAATCATGAATCGAATATTGAATCGAATAATGAATCATGAATCGAATAATGAATCATGAATCGAATCATGAATCATAAATCATGAATTGAATCATGAAGCATGAATCATGAATAATGAATTGAATCATGAATCATGAATTGAATCATTAATTGAATCATGATTCATGAATCATGAATCGAATCATGAATCATGAATCATGAATTGAATCATGAAGCATGAATCATGAATCATGAAATTAATCATGAATCATGAACTGAATCATGAATCATGAATTGAATCATGAATCATGAATTGAATCTTAAATCATGAATCGAATCATGAATCATGAATTGAATAATGAATCATGAATTGAATCATGAATTATGAATCATGAATTGAAACATGAATCATGAATCATAAAATGAATCATGAATTGAATCATGAATCATGAATCATGAAATGATTCATGAATCATGAATTCAATTATGAATCATAAATCATGAATTGAATCATAAATCATGAATCATGAATTGAATCATAAATCATGAATTAAATCATGAATTGAATCATGAATTGAATCATGATTCATGAATCATGAAATGAATCATGAATCAGGAATCATGAATCAAATCATGAATCATAAATCATGAATCGAATCATGAATCATGAATCGAATCATGAATCATGAATAATGAATCTAATCATGAATCATGAATTGAATCATAAATCATGAATTGAATCATGAATCATGAATTGAATCATGAATCATGAATTGAATCATGAATTATGAATCATGAATTGAAACATGAATCATGAATCATAAAATGAATCATGAATTGAATCATGAATCATGAATCATGAAATGATTCATGAATCATGAATTCAATTATGAATCATAAATCATGAATTGAATCATAAATCATGAATCATGAATTGAATCATAAATCATGAATTAAATCATGAATTGAATCATGAATTGAATCATGATTCATGAATCATGAAATGAATCATGAATCAGGAATCATGAATCAAATCATGAATCATAAATCATGAATCGAATCATGAATCATGAATCGAATTATGAATCATGAATCATGAATCGAATCATGAATCATGAATTGAATCATGAATCATGAATTGAATCATGAATCATGAATTGAATCATGAATAAAAATAATGAATCATGAATTGAATCATGAATTGAATCATGAAATAAATCATGAAATGAATCATGAATCATGATTCATGAATTGAATCATAAATCATGAATTGAATCATGAATCATGAATTGAATCATAATTCGACTCATGAATCATGAATCGAATCATGAATCATGAATTGAATCATGAATCATGAATTGAATCATGAATCATAAATTAAATCTTGAATCATGAATCGAAATATGAATCATGAATTGAATCATGAATCATGAATCATGAATTGAATCATGAATCATGAATCATGAATTGAAACATGAATCATGAATCATAAAATGAATCATGAATTGAATCATGAATCAAGAATCATGAATTGAATCATGAATTGAATCATGATTCATGAATCATGAAATGAATCATGAATCAGGAATTGAATCATGAATCATGAATCATGAATTGAATCATGAATCATGAATCGAATCATGAATCATGAATTATGAAACGAATCATGAATCATTAATTGAATCATGAATCGAATCATGAATCATGAATCATGAATCGAATCATGAATCATTAATTGAATCATAAATCATGAATTGTATCATAAATCATGAATTGAATCAAGAATCATGAATCGAATCATAATTCGACTCATGAATCATGAATCGAATCATGAATCATGAATTAAATCATGATTCATGAATCATGAAATTAATCATGAATCATGAATTGAATCATGAATTGAATCATGATTCATGAATCATGAATTATGAATCATGAATGGAATAATGAATCATGAATTGAATCATGAATCATAAATCATGAATCATGAATCGAATCATGAATCATGAATTGAATCATGAATCATGAATCATGAATTGAATCATGAATCATGAATTGAATCATGAATCATAAATCATGAATTGAATCATGAAGCATGAATCATGAATCATGAAATTAATCATGAATCATGAAATTAATCATGAATCATGAACTGAATCATGAATCATGAATTGAATCATGAATCATGAATTAAATCTTGAATCATGAATCGAAATATGAATCATGAATTGAATCATAATTCATGAATCATGAATTGAATCATGAAGCATGAATCATGAATCATGAAATTAATCATGAATCATGAAATTAATCATGAATCATGAACTGAATCATGAATCATGAATTGAATCATGAATCATGAATTAAATCTTGAATCATGAATCGAAATATGAATCATGAATTGAATCATGAATCATGAATCATGAATTGAATCATGAATCATGAATCATGAATTGAAACATGAATCATGAATCATAAAATGAATCATGAATTGAATCATGAATCAAGAATCATGAATTTAATCATGAATTGAATCATGATTCATGAATCATGAAATGAATCATGAATCAGGAATTGAATCATGAATCATGAATCATGAATCAAATCATGAATAATGAATCATGAATCGAATCATGAATCATAAATCATGAATCATGAATCGAATCATGAATCATGAATTGAATCATGAAGCATGAATCATGATTCATGAATTGAATCATGAATCATGAATTGAATCATGAATCATGAATCATGAATTGAATCATGAAGCATGAATCATGAATCATGAAATTAATCATGAATCATGAAATTAATCATGAATCATGAACTGAATCATGAATCATGAATTGAATCAAGAATCATGAATTAAATCTTGAATCATGAATCGAAATATGAATCATGAATTGAATCATGAATCATGAATCATGAATTGAATCATGAATCATGAATCATGAATTGAAACATGAATCATGAATCATAAAATGAATCATGAATTGAATCATGAATCAAGAATCATGAATTGAATCATGAATTGAATCATGATTCATGAATCATGAAATGAATCATGAATCAGGAATTGAATCATGAATCATGAATCATGAAATGAATCATGAATCATGAATCATGAATCATGAATTGAATCATGAATCATAAATTGAATCATGAATTATGAATCATGAAATGAATCATGAATCATGAATCGAATCATGAATCATGAACTGAATCATGAATCTTGAATTGAATCATGAATCATAAATTGAATCATGAATGGAATAATGAATCATGAATTGAATCATGAATCATAAATCATGAATCATAAATCGAATCATGAATCATGAATTGAATCATGAAGCATGAATCATGAATCATGAATTGAATCATGAATCATGAAATTAATCATGAATCATGAAATTAATCATGAATCATGAACTGAATCATGAATCATGAATTGAATCATGAATCATGAATTAAATCTTGAATCATGAATCGAAATATGAATCATGAATTGAATCATGAATAATGAATCATAAATTGAATCATGAAGCATGAATCATGAAATTAATCATGAATCATGAACTGAATCATGAATCATGAATTGAATCATGAATCATGAATTGAATCATGAAACATGAATCATGAAATGAATCATGAAATGAATCATGAATCATGATTCATGAATTGAATCACGAATCATGAATCGAATCATGAATCGAATCATGAATCGAATCACGAATCATGAATTGAATCATTATTTGAATCATGAATCATGAATCATATATTGAATCATAAATTGAATCATGAATCATGAATCATGAAATGAATCATGAAATGAATCATGAATCATGAATTAAATCATGAATCATGAATTGAATCATTATTTGAATCATGATTCATGAATCATGAATTGAATCATGATTCATGAATCATGAATTGAATCATGAATTAAATCATGAATTGAATCATGAATCATGAATCATGAAATTAATCATGAATCATGAATTGAATCATGAATTGAATCATGAATCATGAATCATGAAATTAATCATGAATCATGAATTGAATCATGAATTGAATCATGATTCATGAATCAAGAATTATGAATCATGAAATGAATCATGAATCATGAATCGAATCATGAATCATGAACTGAATCATGAATCAAATCATGAATCACGAATTGAATCATGAATCATAAATTGAATCATGAATGGAATAATGAATCATGAATTGAATCATTAATCATAAATCATGAATCATGAATCGAATCATGAATCATGAATTGAATCATGAAGCATGAATCATGAATCATGAATTGAATCATGAATCATGATTTGAATAATGAATTGAATCATGATTCATAAATCATGAATCATGAATCATGAATTGAATCATGAAGCATGAATCATGAATCATGAAATTAATCATGAATCATGAATCATGAATCATGAAATTAATCATGAATCATGAACTGAATCATGAATCATGAATTGAATAATGAATCATGAATTAAATCTTGAATCATGAATCGAAATATGAATCATGAATTGAATTATAAATCATGAATTGAATCATGAATCATGAATCATGAATTGAATCATGAATCATGAATTGAAACATGAATCATGAATCATAAAATGAATCATGAATTGAATCATGAATCATGAATCATGAATTGAATCATGAATTGAATCATGATTCATGAATCATGAAATGAATCATAAATCAGGAATTGAATCATGAATCACGAATCATGAATCAAATCATGAATCATGAATCATGAATCGAATCATGAATCATGAATCGAATCATGAATCATTAATTGAATCATAAATCATGAATTGTATCATGAATCATGAATTGAATCAAGAATCATGAATTGAATCAAGAATCATGAATCGAATCATAATTTGACTCATGAATCATGAATCGAATCATGAATCATGAATTGAATCATGAATCATGAATTGAATCATAAAACATAAATCATGAAATGAATCATGAAATGAATCATGAATCAAGATTCATGAATTGAATCACGAATCATGAATTGAATCATGAATCGAATCATGAATCGAATCATAAATCATTAATTGAATCATAAATCATGAATTGTATCATGAATCATGAACTGAATCATGAATCATGAATCGAATCATGAATCATGAATTGAATCATGAATCATGAATTGAATCATGAAACATAAATCATGAAATGAATCATGAAATGAATCATGAATCAAGATTCATGAATTGAATCACGAATCATGAATTGAATCATGAATTGAATCATGAATCGAATCATGAATCATGAATTGAATCATTATTTGAATCATGAATCATGAATTGAATCATTATTTGAATCATGAATCATGAATCATGAATTGAATCATAAATTTAATCATGAATCATGAATCATGAAATGAATCATGAAATGAATCATGAATCATGAATTAAATCATGAATCATGAATTAAATCATGAATCATGAATTGAATCATTATTTGAATCATGAATTATGAATCATGAATTGAAACATGAATCATGAATCATAAAATGAATCATGAATTGAATCATGAATCAAGAATCATGAATTGAATCATGAATTGAATCATGTTTCATGAATCATGAAATGAATCATGAATCAGGAATTGAATCATGAATCATGAATCATGAATCAAATCATGAATAATGAATCATGAATCGAATCATGAATCATAAATCATGAATCATGAATCGAATCATGAATCATGAATTGAATCATGAAGCATGAATCATGAATCATGAATTGAATCATGAATCATGAATTGAATCATGAATCATGAATCATGAATTGAATCATGAAGCATGAATCATGAATCATGAAATTAATCATGAATCATGAAATTAATCATGAATCATGAACTGAATCATGAATCATGAATTGAATCAAGAATCATGAATTAAATCTTGAATCATGAATCGAAATATGAATCATGAATTGAATCATGAATCATGAATCATGAATTGAATCATGAATCATGAATCATGAATTGAAACATGAATCATGAATCATAAAATGAATCATGAATTGAATCATGAATCAAGAATCATGAATTGAATCATGAATCAGGAATTGAATCATGAATCATGAATCATGAAATGAATCATGAATCATGAATCATGAATCATGAATTGAATCATGAATCATAAATTGAATCATGAATTATGAATCATGAAATGAATCATGAATCATGAATCGAATCATGAATCATGAACTGAATCATGAATCTTGAATTGAATCATGAATCATAAATTGAATCATGAATGGAATAATGAATCATGAATTGAATCATGAATCATAAATCATGAATCATGAATCGAATCATGAATCATGAATTGAATCATGAATCATAAATCATGAATTGAATCATGAAGCATGAATCATGAATCATGAAATTAATCATGAATCATGAAATGAATCATGAATCATGAACTGAATCATGAATCATGAATTGAATCATGAATCATGAATTAAATCTTGAATCATGAATCGAAATATGAATCATGAATTGAATCAGGAATCATGAATCAAATCATGAATCATAAATCATGAATCGAATCATGAATCATGAATCGAATCATGAATCATGAATCATGAATCTAATCATGAATCATGAATGGAATCATAAATCATGAATTGAATCATGAATCATGAATTGAATCAGGAATCATGAATCAAATCATGAATCATAAATCATGAATCGAATCATGAATCATGAATTGAATCATGAATCATGAATTGAATCATGAATCATGAATTGAATCATGAATAAAAATAATGAATCATGAATTGAATCATGAATTGAATCATGAAATAAATCATGAAATGAATCATGAATCATGATTCATGAATTGAATCATAAATCATGAATTGAATCATGAATCATGAATTGAATCATGAATCATGAATTGAAACATAATTCGACTCATGAATCATGAATCGAATCATGAATCATGAATTGAATCATGAATCATGAAATGAATCATGAATCATGAATCATGAATTGAATCATGAATCATGAATCGAATCATGAATCATAAACTGAATCATGAATCATGAATTGAATCATGAATCATGAATTAAATCTTGAATCATGAATCGAAATATGAATCATGAATTGAATCATGAATCATGAATTGAATCATGAAGCATGAATCATGAATCATGAAATTAATCATGAATCATGAAATTAATCATGAATCATGAACTGAATCATGAATCATGAATTGAATCATGAATCATGAATTAAATCTTGAATCATGAATCGAAATATGAATCATGAATTGAATCATGAATCATGAATCATGAATTGAATCATGAATCATGAATTATGAATTGAAACATGAATCATGAATAATAAAATGAATCATGAATTGAATCATGAATCAAGAATCATGAATTGAATCATGAATTGAATCAAGATTCATGAATCATGAAATGAATCATGAATCAGGAATTGAATCATGAATCATGAATCATGAATCATGAATCATGAATCAAATCATGAATCATGAATCATGAATCGAATCATGAATCATGAATAATGAATCATGAATTGAATCATGAATCATGAATCATGAATTGAAACATGAATCATGAATCATAAAATGAATCATGAATTGAATCATGAATCAAGAATCATGAATTGAATCATGAATTGAATCATGATTCATGAATCATGAAATGAATCATGAATCAGGAATTGAATCCTGAATCATGAATCATGAATCGAATCATGAATCATGAATCGAATCATGAATCATGAATTATGAAACGAATCATGAATCATTAATTGAATCATGAATCGAATCATGAATCATGAATCATGAATCGAATCATGAATCATTAATTGAATCATAAATCATGAATTGTATCATAAATCATGAATTGAATCAAGAATCATGAATCAAATCATAATTCGACTCATGAATCATGAATTGAATCATGAATCATGAATTAAATCATGATTCATGAATCATGAAATTAATCATGAATCATGAATTGAATCATGAATTGAATCATGATTCATGAATCATGAATTATGAATCATGAATGGAATAATGAATCATGAATTGAATCATGAATCATAAATCATGAATCATGAATCGAATCATGAATCATGAATTGAATCATGAATCATGAATCATGAATTGAATCATGAATCATGAATTGAATCATGAATCATAAATCATGAATTGAATCATGAAGCATGAATCATGAATCATGAAATTAATCATGAATCATGAAATTAATCATGAATCATGAACTGAATCATGAATCATGAATTGAATCATGAATCATGAATTAAATCTTGAATCATGAATCGAAATATGAATCATGAATTGAATCATGAATCATGAATCATGAATTGAATCATGAAGCATGAATCATGAATCATGAAATTAATCATGAATCATGAAATTAATCATGAATCATGAACTGAATCATGAATCATGAATTGAATCATGAATCATGAATTAAATCTTGAATCATGAATCGAAATATGAATCATGAATTGAATCATGAATCATGAATCATGAATTGAATCATGAATCATGAATCATGAATTGAAACATGAATCATGAATCATAAAATGAATCATGAATTGAATCATGAATCAAGAATCATGAATTGAATCATGAATTGAATCATGATTCATGAATCATGAAATGAATCATGAATCAGGAATTGAATCATGAATCATGAATCATGAATCAAATCATGAATAATGAATCATGAATCGAATCATGAATCATAAATCATGAATCATGAATCGAATCATGAATCATGAATTGAATCATGAAGCATGAATCATGAATCATGAATTGAATCATGAATCATGAATTGAATCATGAATCATGAATCATGAATTGAATCATGAAGCATGAATCATGAATCATGAAATTAATCATGAATCATGAAATTAATCATGAATCATGAACTGAATCATGAATCATGAATTGAATCAAGAATCATGAATTAAATCTTGAATCATGAATCGAAATATGAATCATGAATTGAATCATGAATCATGAATCATGAATTGAATCATGAATCATGAATCATGAATTGAAACATGAATCATGAATCATAAAATGAATCATGAATTGAATCATGAATCAAGAATCATGAATTGAATCATGAATTGAATCATGATTCATGAATCATGAAATGAATCATGAATCAGGAATTGAATCATGAATCATGAATCATGAAATGAATCATGAATCATGAATCATGAATCATGAATTGAATCATGAATCATAAATTGAATCATGAATTATGAATCATGAAATGAATCATGAATCATGAATCGAATCATGAATCATGAACTGAATCATGAATCTTGAATTGAATCATGAATCATAAATTGAATCATGAATGGAATAATGAATCATGAATTGAATCATGAATCATAAATCATGAATCATGAATCGAATCATGAATCATGAATTGAATCATGAAGCATGAATCATGAATCATGAATTGAATCATGAATCATGAATTGAATCATGAATCATGAATTGAATCATGAATCATAAATCATGAATTGAATCATGAAGCATGAATCATGAATCATGAAATTAATCATGAATTATGAAATGAATCATGAATCATGAACTGAATCATGAATCATGAATTGAATCATGAATCATGAATTAAATCTTGAATCATGAATCGAAATATGAATCATGAATTGAATCATGAATCATGAATCATAAATTGAATCATGAAGCATGAATCATGAAATTAATCATGAATCATGAAATTAATCATGAATCATGAACTGAATCATGAATCATGAATTGAATCATGAAACATGAATCATGAAATGAATCATGAAATGAATCATGAATCATGATTCATGAATTGAATCACGAATCATGAATCGAATCATGAATCGAATCATGAATCGAATCACGAATCATGAATTGAATCATTATTTGAATCATGAATCATGAATCATATATTGAATCATAAATTGAATCATGAATCATGAATCATGAAATGAATCATGAAATGAATCATGAATCATGAATTAAATCATGAATCATTAATTGAATCATTAATTGAATCATTATTTGAATCATGATTCATGAATCATGAATTGAATCATGATTCATGAATCATGAATTGAATCATGAATTAAATCATGAATTGAATCATGAATCATGAATCATGAAATTAATCATGAATCATGAATTGAATCATGAATTGAATCATGAATCATGAATCATGAAATTAATCATGAATCATGAATTGAATCATGAATTGAATCATGATTCATGAATCAAGAATTATGAATCATGAAATGAATCATGAATCATGAATCGAATCATGAATCATGAATCGAATCATGAATCATGAACTGAATCATGAATCAAATCATAAATCATGAATTGAATCATGAATCATAAATTGAATCATGAATGGAATAATGAATCATGAATTGAATCATTAATCATAAATCATGAATCATGAATCGAATCATGAATCATGAATTGAATCATGAAGCATGAATCATGAATCATGAATTGAATCATGAATCATGATTTGAATAATGAATTGAATCATGATTCATAAATCATGAATCATGAATCATGAATTGAATCATGAAGCATGAATCATGAATCATGAAATTAATCATGAATCATGAATCATGAATCATGAAATTAATCATGAATCATGAACTGAATCATGAATCATGAATTGAATAATGAATCATGAATTAAATCTTGAATCATGAATCGAAATATGAATCATGAATTGAATTATAAATCATGAATTGAATCATGAATCATGAATCATGAATTGAATCATGAATCATGAATTGAAACATGAATCATGAATCATAAAATGAATCATGAATTGAATCATGAATCATGAATCATGAATTGAATCATGAATTGAATCATGATTCATGAATCATGAAATGAATCATGAATCAGGAATTGAATCATGAATCACGAATCATGAATCAAATCATGAATCATGAATCATGAATCGAATCATGAATCATGAATCATGAATCGAATCATGAATCATTAATTGAATCATAAATCATGAATTGTATCATGAATCATGAATTGAATCAAGAATCATGAATTGAATCAAGAATCATGAATCGAATCATAATTTGACTCATGAATCATGAATCGAATCATGAATCATGAATTGAATCATGAATCATGAATTGAATCATAAAACATAAATCATGAAATGAATCATGAAATGAATCATGAATCAAGATTCATGAATTGAATCACGAATCATGAATTGAATCATGAATCGAATCATGAATCGAATCATAAATCATTAATTGAATCATAAATCATGAATTGTATCATGAATCATGAATTGAATCAAGAATCATGAATCGAATCATAATTTGACTCATGAATCATGAATCGAATCATGAATCATGAATTGAATCATGAATCATGAATTGAATCATGAAACATAAATCATGAAATGAATCATGAAATGAATCATGAATCAAGATTCATGAATTGAATCACGAATCATGAATTGAATCATTATTTGAATCATGAATCATGAATCATGAATTGAATCATAAATTTAATCATGAATCATGAATCATGAAATGAATCATGAAATGAATCATGAATCATGAATTAAATCATGAATCATGAATTAAATCATGAATCATGAATTGAATCATTATTTGAATCATGAATTGAATCATGAATCATGAATCATGAAATGAATCATGAAATGAATCATGCATCATGAATTGAATCATGAATCATGAATCATTAATTGAATCTTGAATCATGAATCGTGATTCGAATCATGAATCATGAATCGAATCATGAATCATGAATCAAATCATGAATCGTGATTCGAATCATGAATCATGAATTGAATCATGAATCATGAATCGAATCATGCATTATGAATTGAATCATGAATTGAATAATGATTCATGAATCATGAATTGAATCATGAATTGAATCATGAATTGAATCATGAATCATGAATCATGAAATTAATCATAAATCATGAATCATGAAATGAATCATGAATTGAATTATGATTCATTAATCATGAAATGAATCATGAATTGAATTATGATTCATTAATCATTAAATGAATCATAAATCAGGAATTGAATCATGAGTCATGAATCATGAATCGAATCATGAATCATGAATCATGTATCATGAATCGAATCATGAATCATGAATCATGAATCTAATCATGAATCATGAATTTAATCATGAATCATGAATTGAATCATGAATCATGAATTGAATCATAATTCGACTCATGAATCATGAATCATGAATTGAATCATGAATTGAATCATGAATCATGAATTGAATCATGAATTGAATCATGAATCATGAATTAAATCATGAATTGAATCATGAATCATGAATCATGAAATAAATCATGAAATGAATCATGAATCATGATTCATGAATTGAATCATGAATCATGAATTGAATCATGAATCACGAAATGAGTTATAATTCGACTCATGAATCATGAATCGAATCATGAATCATGAATTGAATCATGAATCATGAATTGAATCATGAATCATGAATCATGAATTGAATCATGAATCATGAATTGAATCATGAATTATGAATCATGAAATGAATCATGAAATGAATCATGAAATTATTCATGAATCATGAATCGAATCATGAATCATGAACTGAATCATGAATCGTAAATCATGAATTATGAATTGAATCATGAATCATAAATTGAATCATGAATCGAATAATGAATCATGAATCGAATATTGAATCGAATAATGAATCATGAATCGAATAATGAATCATGAATCGAATCATGAATCATAAATCATGAATTGAATCATGAAGCATGAATCATGAATAATGAATTGAATCATGAATCATGAATTGAATCATTAATTGAATCATGATTCATGAATCATGAATTGAATCATGAAACATAAATCATGAAATGAATCATGAAATGAATCATGAATCAAGATTCATGAATTGAATCACGAATCATGAATTGAATCATTATTTGAATCATGAATCATGAATCATGAATTGAATCATAAATTTAATCATGAATCATGAATCATGAAATGAATCATGAAATGAATCATGAATCATGAATTAAATCATGAATCATGAATTAAATCATGAATCATGAATTGAATCATTATTTGAATCATGAATTATGAATCATGAATTGAATCATGAATCATGAATCATGAAATGAATCATGCATCATGAATTGAATCATGAATCATGAATCATTAATTGAATCTTGAATCATGAATCGTGATTCGAATCATGAATCATGAATCGAATCATGAATCATGAATCAAATCATGAATCGTGATTCGAATCATGAATCATGAATTGAATCATGAATCATGAATCGAATCATGAATTATGAATTGAATCATGAATTGAATAATGATTCATGAATCATGATTCATGAATCATGAATTGAATCATGAATTGAATCATGAATTGAATCATGAATCATGAATCATGAAATTAATCATGAATCATGAACTGAATCATGAATCATGAATTGAATCATGAATCATGAATTGAATCTTGAATCATGAATCGAATAATATATCATGAATTGAATCATTAATCATGAATTGAATCATGAATCATGAATCGAATCATGAATCATGAATTGAATCGTGAATCATGAATTGAAACATGAATCATGAATCATGAATTGAAACATGAATCATGAATCATAAAATGAATCATGAATCATGAATTGAATCATGAATCATGAATTGAATCATGAATTGAATCATGAATCATGAATCATGAAATGAATCATGAATCATGAAATGAATCATGAATCATGAATCATGAATTGAATCATGAATCATGAATTGAAACATGAATCATGAATCATAAAATGAATCATGAATTGAATCATGAATCATGAATCATGAATTGAATCATGAATTGAATCATGATTCATGAATCATGAAATGAATCATGAATCAGGAATTGAATCATGAATCACGAATCATGAATCAAATCATGAATCATGAATCATGAATCGAATCATGAATCATGAATCATGAATCGAATCATGAATCATTAATTGAATCATAAATCATGAATTGTATCATGAATCATGAATTGAATCAAGAATCATGAATCGAATCATAATTTGACTCATGAATCATGAATCGAATCATGAATCATGGATTGAATCAAGAATCATGAATCGAATCATAATTTGACTCATAAATCATGAATCGAATCATGAATCATGAATTGAATCATGAATCATGAATTGAATCATGAAACATAAATCATGAAATGAATCATGAAATGAATCATGAATCAAGATTCATGAATTGAATCACGAATCATGAATTGAATCATGAATCGAATCATGAATCGAATCATGAATCATGAATTGAATCATTATTTGAATCATGAATCATGAATCATGAATTGAATCATAAATTGAATCATGAATCATGAATCATGAAATGAATCATGAAATGAATCATGAATCATGAATTAAATCATGAATCATGAATTAAATAATTATTTGAATCATGAATTATGAATCATGAATTGAATCATGAATCATGAATCATGAAATAAATCATGAAATGAATCATGCATCATGAATCATGCATCATGAATTGAATCATGAATCATGAATCATTAATTGAATCTTGAATCATGAATCGTGATTCGAATCATGAATCATGAATCGAATCATGAATCATGAATCAAATCATGAATCGTGATTCGAATCATGAATCATGAATCGAATCATGAATCATGAATCGAATCATGAATCATGAATCGAATCATGAATTGAATCATGATTCATGAATCATGATTAATGAATCATGAATTGAATCATGAATTGAATCATGAATTGAATCATGAATCATGAATCATGAAATTAATCATGAATCATGAACTGAATCATGAATCATGAATTGAATCATGAATCATAAATTGAATCTTGAATCATGAATCGAATAATAAATCATGAATTGAATCATGAATCATGAATTGAATCATGAATCATGAATCATGAATTGAAACATGAATCATGAATCATAAAATGAATCATGAATCATGAATTGAATCATGAATCATGAATTGAATCATGAATTGAATCATGAATCATGAATCATGAAATGAATCATGAATCATGAATTGAATTATGATTCATTAATCATGAAATGAATCATGAATTGAATTATGATTCATTAATCATGAAATGAATCATAAATCAGGAATTGAATCATGAGTCATGAATCATGAATCGAATCATGAATCATGAATCATGAATCATGAATCGAATCATGAATCATGAATCATGAATCTAATCATGAATCATGAATTTAATCATGAATCATGAATTGAATCATGAATCATGAATTGAATCATAATTCGACTCATGAATCATGAATCATGAATCATGAATTGAATCATGAATTGAATCATGAATCATGAATTGAATCATGAATTGAATCATGAATCATGAATCATGAAATAAATCATGAAATGAATCATGAATCATGATTCATGAATTGAATCATGAATCATGAATTGAATCATGAATCACGAATTGAATTATAATTCGACTCATGAATCATGAATCGAATCATGAATCATGAATTGAATCATGAATCATGAATTGAATCATGAATCATGAATCATGAATTGAATCATGAATCATGAATTGAATCATGAATTATGAATCATGAAATGAATCATGAAATGAATCATGAAATTATTCATGAATCATGAATCGAATCATGAATCATGAACTGAATCATGAATCGTAAATCATGAATTATGAATTGAATCATGAATCATAAATTGAATCATGAATCGAATAATGAATCATGAATCGAATATTGAATCGAATAATGAATCATGAATCGAATAATGAATCATGAATCGAATCATGAATCATAAATCATGAATTGAATCATGAAGCATGAATCATGAATAATGAATTGAATCATGAATCATGAATTGAATCATTAATTGAATCATGATTCATGAATCATGAATCGAATCATGAATCATGAATCATGAATTGAATCATTAAGCATGAATCATGAATCATGAAATTAATCATGAATCATGAACTGAATCATGAATCATGAATTGAATCATGAATCATGAATTGAATCTTAAATCATGAATCGAATCATGAATCATGAATTTAATAATGAATCATGAATTGAATCATGAATTATGAATCATGAATTGAAACATGAATCATGAATCATAAAATGAATCATGAATTGAATCATGAATCATGAATCATGAAATGATTCATGAATCATGAATTCAATTATAATTCATAAATCATGAATTGAATCATAAATCATGAATCATGAATTGAATCATAAATCATGAATTAAATCATGAATTGAATCATGAATTGAATCATGATTCATGAATCATGAAATGAATCATGAATCAGGAATCATGAATCAAATCATGAATCATAAATCATGAATCGAATCATGAATCATGAATCGAATCATGAATCATGAATCATGAATCTAATCATGAATCATGAATTGAATCATGAATCATGAATTGAATCATAATTCGACTCATGAATCATGAATCGAATCATGAATCATGAATTGAATCATGAATCATGAATTGAATCATGAATCATGAATTGAATCATGAATCATGAATTGAATCATGAATAAAAATAATGAATCATGAATTGAATCATGAATTGAATCATGAAATAAATCATGAAATGAATCATGAATCATGATTCATGAATTGAATCATAAATCATGAATTGAATCATGAATCATGAATTGAATCATGAATCATGAATTGAATCATAATTCGACTCATGAATCATGAATCAAATCATGAATCATGAATTGAATCATGAATCATGAAATGAATCATGAATCATGAATCATGAATTGAATCATGAATCATGAATCGAATCATGAATCATAAACTGAATCATGAATCATGAATTGAATCATGAATCATGAATTAAATCTTGAATCATGAATCGAAATATGAATCATGAATTGAATCATGAATCATGAATTGAATCATGAAGCATGAATCATGAATCATGAAATTAATCATGAATCATGAAATTAATCATGAATCATGAACTGAATCATGAATCATGAATTGAATCATGAATCATGAATTAAATCTTGAATCATGAATCGAAATATGAATCATGAATTGAATCATGAATCATGAATCATGAATTGAATCATGAATCATGAATTATGAATTGAAACATGAATCATGAATAATAAAATGAATCATGAAATGAATCATGAATCAGGAATTGAATCATGAATCATGAATCATGAATCAAATCATGAATCATGAATCATGAATCGAATCATGAATCATGAATCATGAATCATGAATCGAATCATGATTCATGAATCATGAATCATGAATCGAATCATGAATCATTAATTGAATCATAAATCATGAATTGTATCATAAATCATGAATTGAATCAAGAATCATGAATCGAATCATAATTCGACTCATGAATCATGAATCGAATCATGAATCATGAATTGAATCATGAATCATGAATTGAATCATGAAACATGAATCATGAATCGAATCATGAATCATGAATTGAATCATGAATCATGAATTGAATCATGAAACATGAATCATGAAATGAATCATGAATCATGAATTATGATTTGAATCACGAATCATGAATTGAATCATGAATCGAATCATGAATCGAATCATGAATCATGAATTGAATCATTATTTGAATCATGAATCATGAATCATGAATTGAATCATAAATTGAATCATGAATCATGAATCATGAAATGAATCATGAATCATGAATTAAATCATGAATCATGAATTGAATCATTATTTAAATCATTAATCATGAATCATGAATTGAATCATGAATCATGAATCATGAAATGAATCATGAATCATGAATCATTAATTGAATCTTGAATCATGAATCGTGATTCGAATCATGAATCATGAATCGAATCATGAATCAAATCATGAATCGTGATTCGAATCATGAATCATGAATCGAATCATGAATCATGAATCGAATCATGAATCATGAATTGAATCATGAATCATGAATCATGAAATGAATCATGAATCGTGAATTGAATCATGAATTCATTCATGATTCATGAATCATGAATTGAATCATGAATTATGAATCATGAAATGAATCATGAATCATGAATCGAATCATGAATCATGAACTGAATCATGAATCAAATCATGAATCATGAATTGAATCATGAATCATAAATTGAATCATGAATTATGAATCATGAAATGAATCATGAATCGAATCATGAATCATGAACTGAATCATGAATCTTGAATTGAATCATGAATCATACATTGAATCATGAATGGAATAATGAATCATGAATTGAATCATGAATCATAAATCATGAATCATGAATCGAATCATGAATCATGAATTAAATCATGAAGCATGAATCATGAATCATGAATTGAATCATGAATCATAAATTGAATCATGAATCATGAATTAAATCTTGAATCATGAATCGAAATATGAATCATGAATTGAATCATGAATCATGAATCATGAATTGAATCATGAAGCATGAATCATGAAATTAATCATGAATCATGAAATTAATCATGAATCATGAACTGAATCATGAATCATGAATTGAATCATGAATCATGAATTAAATCTTGAATCATGAATCGAAATATGAATCATGAATTGAATCATGAATCATGAATCATGAATTGAATCATGAATCAAGAATCATGAATTGAATCATTAATTGAATCATGATTCATGAATCATGAAATGAATCATGAATCAGGAATTGAATCATGAATCATGAATCATGAATCAAATCATGAATCATGAATCATGAATCGAATCATGAATCATGAATCGAAACATGAATCATGAATTATGAATCGAATCATGAATCATTAATTGAATCATGAATCAAATCATGAATCATGAATCATGAATCGAATCATGAATCATTAATTGAATCATAAATCATGAATTGTATCATAAATCATGAATTGAATCAAGAATCATGAATCGAATCATAATTCGACTCATGAATCATAAATCGAATCATGAATCATGAATTGAATCATGAATCATGAATTGAATCATGAAACATGAATCATGAAATGAATCATGAAATGAATCATGAATCATGATTCATGAATTGAATCACGAATCATAAATTGAATCATGAATCGAATCATGAATCGAATCATGAATCATGAATTGAATCATTATTTGAATCATGAATCATGAATCATGAATTGAGTCATAAATTGAATCATGAATCATGAATCATGAAATGAATCATGAAATGAATCATGAATCATGAATTAAATCATGAATCATGAATTGAATCATTATTTGAATCATATATCATGAATCATGAATTGAATCATGATTCATGAATCATGAATTGAATCATGAATTGAATCATGAATTGAATCATGAATCATGAATCATGAAATTAATCATGAATCATGAATTGAATCATGAATTGAATCATGATTCATGAATCATGAATTATGAATCATGAATGGAATAATGAATCATGAATTGAATCATGAATCATAAATCATGAATCATGAATCGAATCATGAATCATGAATTGAATCATGAAGCATGAATCATGAATTGAATCATGAATCATGAATTGAATCATGAATCATAAATCATGAATTGAATCATGAAGCATGAATCATGAATCATGAAATTAATCATGAATCATGAAATTAATCATGAATCATGAACTGAATCATGAATCATGAATTGAATCATGAATCATGAATTAAATCTTGAATCATTAATCGAAATATGAATCATGAATTGAATCATGAATCATAAATCATGAATTGAATCATGAAGCATGAATCATGAATCATGAAACTAATCATGAATCATGAAATTAATCATGAATCATGAACTGAATCATGAATCATGAATTGAATCATGAATCATGAATTAAATCTTGAATCATGAATCGAAATATGAATCATGAATTGAATCATGAATCATGAATCATGAATTGAATCATGAATCATGAATCATGAATTGAAACATGAATCATGAATCATAAAATGAATCATGAATTGAATCATGAATCAAGAATCATGAATCGAATCATGAATTGAATCATGATTCATGAATCATGAAATGAATCATGAATCAGGAATTGAATCATGAATCATGAATTGAATCATGAATTGAATCATGAATCATGAAATGAATCATGAATCATGAATCATGAAATGAATCATGAATTGAATTATGATTCATTAATCATGAAATGAATCATGAATTGAATTATGATTCATTAATCTTGAAATGAATCATAAATCAGGAATTAAATCATGAATCATGAATCGAATCATGAATCATGAATTGAATCATAATTCGACTCATGAATCATGAATCGAATCATGAATCATGAATTGAATCATGAATCATGAAATGAATCATGAATCATGAATCATGAATTGAATCATGAATCATAAATTGAATCATGAATATTGAATCATGAAATGAATCATGAATCATGAATCGAATCATGAATTATGAACTGAATCATGAATCTTGAATTGAATCATGAATCATAAATTGAATCATGAATGGAATAATGAATCATGAATTGAATCATGAATCATAAATCATGAATCATGAATCGAATCATGAATCATGAATTGAATCATGAAGCATGAATCATGAATCATGAATTGAATCATGAATCATGAATTGAATCATGAATCATAAATCATGAATTGAATCATGAAGCATGAATCATGAATCATGAAATTAATCATGAATCATGAAATTAATCATGAATCATGAACTGAATCATGAATCATGAATTGAATCATGAATCATGAATTAAATCTTGAATCATGAATCGAAATATGAATCATGAATTGAATCATGAATCATGAATCATGAATTGAATCATGAAGCATGAATCATGAAATTAATCATGAATCATGAAATTAATCATGAATCATGAACTGAATCATGAATCATGAATTGAATCATGAATCATAAATTAAATCTTGAATCATGAATCGAAATATGAATCATGAATTGAATCATGAATCATGAATCATGAATTGAATCATGAATCATGAATCATGAATTGAAACATGAATCATGAATCATAAAATGAATCATGAATTGAATCATGATTCATGAATCATGAAATGAAACATGAATCATGAATCATGAATTGAATCATGAATTGAATCATGATTCATGAATCATGAAATGAATCATGAATCAGGAATTGAATCATGAATCATGAATCATGAATCGAATCATGAATCATGAATCGAATCATGAATCATGAATTATGAAACGAATCATGAATCATTAATTGAATCATGAATCGAATCATGAATCATGAATCATGAATCATGAATCGAATCATGAATCATTAATTGAATCATAAATCATGAATTGTATCATAAATCATGAATTGAATCAAGAATCATGAATCGAATCATAATTCGACTCATGAATCATGAATCGAATCATGAATCATGAATTGAATCATGATTCATGAATCATGAAATTAATCATGAATCATGAATTGAATCATGAATTGAATCATGATTCATGAATCATGAATTATGAATCATGAATGGAATAATGAATCATGAATTGAATCATGAATCATAAATCATGAATCATGAATCGAATCATGAATCATGAATTGAATCATGAATCATGAATCATGAATTGAATCATGAATCATGAATTGAATCATGAATCATAAATCATGAATTGAATCATGAAGCATGAATCATGAATCATAAAATTAATCATGAATCATGAAATTAATCATGAATCATGAACTGAATCATGAATCATAAATTGAATCATGAATCATGAATTAAATCTTGAATCATGAATCGAAATATGAATCATGAATTGAATCATGAATCATGAATCATGAATTGAATCATGAAGCATGAATCCTGAATCATGAAATTAATCATGAATCATGAAATTAATCATGAATCATGAACTGAATCATGAATCATGAATTGAATCATGAATCATGAATTAAATCTTGAATCATGAATCGAAATATGAATCATGAATTGAATCATGAATCATGAATCATGAATTGAATCATGAATCATGAATCATGAATTGAAACATGAATCATGAATCATAAAATGAATCATGAATTGAATCATGAATCATGAATCATGAATCAAATCATGAATAATGAATCATGAATCGAATCATGAATCATAAATCATGAATCATGAATCGAATCATGAATCATGAATTGAATCATGAAGCATGAATCATGAATTGAATCATGAATCATGAATTGAATCATGAATCATGAATCATGAATTGAATCATGAAGCATGAATCATGAATCATGAAATTAATCATGAATCATGAAATTAATCATGAATCATGAACTGAATCATGAATCATGAATTGAATCAAGAATCATGAATTAAATCTTGAATCATGAATCGAAATATGAATCATGAATTGAATCATGAATCATGAATCATGAATTGAATCATGAATCATGAATCATGAATTGAAACATGAATCATGAATCATAAAATGAATCATGAATTGAATCATGAATCAAGAATCATGAATTGAATCATGAATTGAATCATGATTCATGAATCATGATTCATGAATCATGAAATGAATCATGAATCAGGAATTGAATCATGAATCATGAATCATGAAATGAATCATGAATCATGAATCATGAATCATGAATCATGAATCATGAATTGAATCATGAATCATAAATTGAATCATGAATTATGAATCATGAAATGAATCATGAATCATGAATCGAATCATGAATCATGAACTGAATCATGAATCTTGAATTGAATCATGAATCATAAATTGAATCATGAATGGAATAATGAATCATGAATTGAATCATGAATCATAAATCATGAATCATGAATCGAATCATGAATCATGAATTGAATCATGAAGCATGAATCATGAATCATGAATTGAATCATGAATCATGAATTGAATCATGAATCATAAATCATGAATTGAATCATGAAGCATGAATCATGAATCATGAAATTAATCATGAATCATGAAATTAATCATGAATCATGAACTGAATCATGAATCATGAATTGAATCATGAATCATGAATTAAATCTTGAATCATGAATCGAAATATGAATCATGAATTGAATCATGAATCATGAATCATGAATTGAATCATGAAGCATGAATCATGAAATTAATCATGAATCATGAAATTAATCATGAATCATGAACTGAATCATGAATCATGAATTGAATCATGAAGCATGAATCATGAAATTAATCATGAATCATGAAATTAATCATGAATCATGAACTGAATCATGAATCATGAATTGAATCATGAATCATGAATTAAATCTTGAATCATGAATCGAAATATGAATCATGAATTGAATCATGAATCATGAATCATGAATTGAATCATGAATCATGAATCATGAATTGAAACATGAATCATGAATCATAAAATGAATCAAGAATTGAATCATGAATCAAGAATCATGAATTGAATCATGAATTGAATCATGATTCATGAATCATGAAATGAATCATGAATCAGGAATTGAATCATGAATCATGAATCATGAATCAAATCATGAATCATGAATCATGAATCGAATCATGAATCATGAATCGAATCATGAATCATGAATTATGAATCAAATCATGAATCATTAATTGAATCATGAATCGAATCATGAATCATGAATCATGAATCATGAATCGAATCATGAATCATTAATTGAATCATAAATCATGAATTGTATGATAAATCATGAATTGAATCAAGAATCATGAATCGAATCATAATTCGACTCATGAATCATGAATCGAATCATGAATCATGAATTGAATCATGAATCATGAATTGAATCATGAAACATGAATCATGAAATGAATCATGAAATGAATCATGAATCATGATTCATGAATTGAATCACGAATCATGAATTGAATCATGAATCGAATCATGAATCGAATCATGAATCATGAATTGAATCATTATTTGAATCATGAATCATGAATCATGAATTGAATCATAAATTGAATCATGAATCATGAATCATGAAATGAATCATGAAATGAATCATGAATCATGAATTAAATCATGAATCATGAATTGAATCATTATTTGAATCATATATCATGAATCATGAATTGAATCATGATTCATGAATCATGAATTGAATCATGAATTGAATCATGAATTGAATCATGAATTGAATCATAAATCATAAATCATGAAATTAATCATGAATCATGAATTGAATCATGAATTGAATCATGATTCATGAATCATGAATTATGAATCATTAATGGAATAATGAATCATGAATTGAATCATGAATCATAAATCATGAATCATGAATCGAATCATGAATCATGAATTGAATCATGAAGCATGAATCATGAATTGAATCATGAATCATGAATTGAATCATGAATCATAAATCATGAATTGAATCATGAAGCATGAATCATGAATCATGAAATTAATCATGAATCATCAAATTAATCATGAATCATGAACTGAATCATGAATCATGAATTGAATCATGAATCATGAATTAAATCTTGAATCATGAATCGAAATATGAATCATGAAATGAATCATGAATCATGAATCATGAATTGAATCATGAAGCATGAATCATGAATCATGAAATTAATCATGAATCATGAAATTAATCATGAATCATGAACTGAATCATGAATCATGAATTGAATCATGAATCATGAATTAAATCTTGAATCTTGAATCGAAATATGAATCATGAATTGAATCATGAATCATGAATCATGAATCATGAATCATGAATTGAAACATGAATCATGAATCATAAAATGAATCATGAATTGAATCATGAATCAAGAATCATGAATTGAATCATGAATTGAATCATGATTCATGAATCATGAAATGAATCATGATTCAGGAATTGAATCATGAATCATGATTTATGAATCAAATCATGAATCATGAATCATGAATCAAATCATGAATCATGAATCATGAATCATGAATCGAATCATGAATCATGAATCATAAATCATGAATCGAATCATGAATCATTAATTGAATCATAAATCATGAATTGTATCATAAATCATGAATTGAATCAAGAATCATGAATCGAATCATAATTCGACTCATGAATCATGAATCGAATCATGAATCATGAATTGAATCATGATTCATGAATTGAATCACGAATCATGAATCGAATCATGAATCGAATCATGAATCGAATCACGAATCATGAATTGAATCATTATTTGAATCATGAATCATGAATCATGAATTGAATCATAAATTGAATCATGAATAATGAAATGAATCATGAAATGAATCATGAATCATGAATTAAATCATGAATCATGAATTGAATCATTATTTGAATCATGATTCATGAATCATGAATTGAATCATGATTCATGAATCATGAATTGATTCATGAATTAAATCATGAATTGAATCATGAATCATGAATCATGAAATTAATCATGAATCATGAATTGAATCATGAATTGAATCATGAATCATGAATCATGAAATTAATCATGAATCATGAATTGAATCATGAATTGAATCATGATTCATGAATCAAGAATTATGAATCATGAAATGAATAATGAATCATGAATCGAATCATGAATCATGAACTGAATCATGAATCAAATCATGAATCATGAATTGAATCATGAATCATAAATTGAATCATGAATGGAATAATGAATCATGAATTGAATCATGAATCATAAATCATGAATCATGAATCGAATCATGAATCATGAATTGAATCATGAAGCATGAATCATGAATCATGAATTGAATCATGAATCATGATTTGAATAATGAATTGAATCATGATTCATAAATCATGAATCATGAATCATGAATTGAATCATTATTTGAATCATGATTCATGAATCATGAATTGAATCATGATTCATGAATCATGAATTGATTCATGAATTAAATCATGAATTGAATCATGAATCATGAATCATGAAATTAATCATGAATCATGAATTGAATCATGAATTGAATCATGAATCATGAATCATGAAATTAATCATGAATCATGAATTGAATCATGAATTGAATCATGATTCATGAATCAAGAATTATGAATCATGAAATGAATCATGAATCATGAATCGAATCATGAATCATGAACTGAATCATGAATCAAATCATGAATCATGAATTGAATCATGAATCATAAATTGAATCATGAATGGAATAATGAATCATGAATTGAATCATGAATCATAAATCATGAATCATGAATAGAATCATGAATCATGAATTGAATCATGAAGCATGAATCATGAATCATGAATTGAATCATGAATCATGATTTGAATAATGAATTGAATCATGATTCATAAATCATGAATCATGAATCATGAATTGAATCATGAAGCATGAATCATGAATCATGAAATTAATCATGAATCATGAATCATGAAATTAATCATGAATCATGAACTGAATCATGAATCATGAATTGAATCATGAATCATGAATTAAATCTTGAATCATGAATCGAAATATGAATCATGAATTGAATTATAAATCATGAATTGAATCATGAATCATGAATCATGAATTGAATCATGAATCATGAATCATGAATTGAATCATGAATCATGAATTGAAACATGAATCATGAATCATAAAATGAATCATGAATTGAATCATGAATCATGAATCATGAATTGAATCATGAAATGAATCATGATTCATGAATCATGAAATGAATCATGAATCAGGAATTGAATCATGAATCACGAATCATGAATCAAATCATGAATCATGAATCATGAATCGAATCATGAATCATGAATCATGAATCGAATCATGAATCATTAATTGAATCATAAATCATGAATTGTATCATGAATCATGAATTGAATCAAGAATCATGAATTGAATCAAGAATCATGAATCGAATCATAATTTGACTCATGAATCATGAATCGAATCATGAATCATGAATTGAATCATGAATCATGAATTGAATCATGAAACATAAATCATGAAATGAATCATGAAATGAATCATGAATCAAGATTCATGAATTGAATCACGAATCATGAATTGAATCATGAATCGAATCATGAATCGAATCATAAATCATTAATTGAATCATAAATCATGAATTGTATCATGAATCATGAATTGAATCAAGAATCATGAATCGAATCATAATTTGACTCATGAATCATGAATCGAATCATGAATCATGAATTGAATCATGAATCATGAATTTAATCATGAAATATAAATCATGAAATGAATCATGAAATGAATCATGAATCAAGATTCATGAATTGAATCACGAATCATGAATTGAATCATGAATCGAATCAAGAATCGAATCATGAATCGAATCAAGAATCGAATCATGAATCATGAATTGAATCATTATTTGAATCATGAATCATGAATCATGAATTGAATCATAAATTTAATCATGAATCATGAATCATGAAATGAATCATGAAATTAATCATGAATCATGAATTAAATCATGAATCATGAATTAAATCATGAATCATGAATTGAATCATTATTTGAATCATGAATTATGAATCATGAATTGAATCATGAATCATGAATCATGAAATGAATCATGAAATGAATCATGCATCATGAATTGAATCATGAATCATGAATCATTAATTGAATCTTGAATCATGAATTGTGATTCGAATCATGAATCATGAATCGAATCATGAATCATGAATCAAATCATGAATCGTGATTCGAATCATGAATCATGAATTGAATCATGAATCATGAATCGAATCATGAATTATGAATTGAATCATGAATTGAATAATGATTCATGAATCATGATTCATGAATCATGAATTGAATCATGAATTGAATCATGAATTGAATCATGAATCATGAATCATGAAATTAATCATGAATCATGAACTGAATCATGAATCATGAATTGAATCATGAATCATGAATTGAATCTTGAATCATGAATCGAATAATAAATCATGAATTGAATCATGAATCATGAATTGAATCATGAATCATGAATCGAATCATGAATCATGAATTGAATCATGAATCATGAATTGAAACATGAATCATGAATCATGAATTGAATCATGAATCATGAATTGAATCTTGAATCATGAATCGAATAATAAATCATGAATTGAATCATGAATCATGAATTGAATCATGAATCATGAATCGAATCATGAATCATGAATTGAATCATGAATCATGAATTGAAACATGAATCATGAATCATGAATTGAAACATGAATCATGAATCATAAAATGAATCATGATTCATGAATTGAATCATGAATCATGAATTGAATCATGAATTGAATCATGAATCATGAATCATGAAATGAATCATGAATCATGAAATGAATCATGAATCATGAATCATGAATTGAATCATGAATCATGAATTGAAACATGAATCATGAATCATAAAATGAATCATGAATTGAATCATGAATCATGAATCATGAATTGAATAATGAAATGAATCATGATTCATGAATCATGAAATGAATCATGAATCAGGAATTGAATCATGAATCACGAATCATGAATCAAATCATGAATCATGAATCATGAATCGAATCATGAATCATGAATCATGAATCGAATCATGAATCATTAATTGAATCATAAATCATGAATTGTATCATGAATCATGAATTGAATCAAGAATCATGAATCGAATCATAATTTGACTCATGAATCATGAATCGAATCATGAATCATGAATTGAATCAAGAATCATGAATCGAATCATAATTTGACTCATGAATCATGAATCGAATCATGAATCATGAATTGAATCATGAATCATGAATTGAATCATGAAACATAAATCATGAAATGAATCATGAAATGAATCATGAATCAAGATTCATGAATTGAATCACGAATCATGAATTGAATCATGAATCGAATCATGAATCGAATCATGAATCATGAATTGAATCATTATTTGAATCATGAATCATGAATCATGAATTGAATCATAAATTGAATCATGAATCATGAATCATGAAATGAATCATGAAATGAATCATGAATCATGAATTAAATCATGAATCATGAATTGAATCATTATTTGAATCATGAATTATGAATCATGAATTAAATCATGAATCATGAATCATGAAATGAATCATGAATCATGAATCGAATCATGAATCATGAATCATGAATCTAATCATGAATCATGAATTGAATCATAAATCATGAATTGAATCATGAATCATGAATTGAATCATGAATCATGAATTGAATCATAATTCGACTCATGAATCATGAATCGAATCATGAATCATGAATTGAATCATGAATCATGAATTGAATCATGAATCATGAATTGAATCATGAATAAAAATAATGAATCATGAATTGAATCATGAATTGAATCATGAAATAAATCATGAAATGAATCATGAATCATGATTCATGAATTGAATCATAAATCATGAATTGAATCATGAATCATGAATTGAATCATGAATCATGAATTGAATCATAATTCGACTCATGAATCATGAATCAAATCATGAATCATGAATTGAATCATGAATCATGAAATGAATCATGAATCATGAATCATGAATTGAATCATGAATCATGAATCGAATCATGAATCATGAACTGAATCATGAATCATGAATTGAATCATGAATCATGAATTAAATCTTGAATCATGAATCGAAATATGAATCATGAATTGAATCATGAATCATGAATTGAATCATGAAGCATGAATCATGAATCATGAAATTAATCATGAATCATGAAATTAATCATGAATCATGAACTGAATCATGAATCATGAATTG
The DNA here is from genome assembly GCA_036250195.1 of Mixophyes australis. Classification (NCBI taxonomy): domain Eukaryota; kingdom Metazoa; phylum Chordata; class Amphibia; order Anura; family Limnodynastidae; genus Mixophyes; species Mixophyes australis. Next base: position 694,153 of record JAVHZZ010000034.1, read on the forward strand.
AATCATGAATCATGAATTAAATCTTGAATCATGAATCGAAATATGAATCATGAATTGAATCATGAATCATGAATCATGAATTGAATCATGAATCATGAATCATGAATTGAAACATGAATCATTAATAATAAAATGAATCATGAATTGAATCATGAATCAAGAATCATGAATTGAATCATGAATTGAATCAAGATTCATGAATCATGAAATGAATCATGAATCAGGAATTGAATCATGAATCATGAATCATGAATCAAATCATGAATCATGAATCATGAATCGAATCATGAATCATGAATCATGAATCATGAATCGAATCATGATTCATGAATCATGAATAATTAATTGAATCATAAATCATGAATTGTATCATAAATCATGAATTGAATCAAGAATCATGAATCGAATCATAATTCGACTCATGAATTATGAATCGAATCATGAATCATGAATTGAATCATGAATCATGAATTGAATCATGAAACATGAATCATGAATCGAATCATGAATCATGAATTGAATCATGAATCATGAATTGAATCATGAAACATGAATCATGAAATGAATCATGAATCATGAATTATGATTTGAATCACGAATCATGAATTGAATCATGAATCGAATCATGAATCGAATCATGAATCATGAATTGAATCATTATTTGAATCATGAATCATGAATCATGAATTGAATCATAAATTGAATCATGAATCATGAATCATGAAATGAATCATGAAATGAATCATGAATCATGAATTAAATCATGAATCATGAATTGAATCATTATTTAAATCATTAATCATGAATCATGAATTGAATCATGAATCATGAATCATGAAATGAATCATGAATCATGAATCATTAATTGAATCTTGAATCATGAATCGTGATTCGAATCATGAATCATGAATCGAATCATGAATCAAATCATGAATCGTGATTCGAATCATGAATCATGAATCGAATCATGAATCATGAATCGAATCATGAATCATGAATTGAATCATGAATTGAATCATGATTCATGAATCATGAATTGAATCATGAATCATGAAATGAATCATGAATCGTGAATTGAATCATGAATTCAATCATGATTCATGAATCATGAATTGAATCATGAATTATGAATCATGAAATGAATCATGAATCATGAATCGAATCATGAATCATGAACTGAATCATGAATCAAATCATGAATCATGAATTGAATCATGAATCATAAATTGAATCATGAATGGAATAATGAATCATGAATTGAATCATGAATCATAAATCATGAATCATGAATTATGAATTGAATCATGAATTGAATAATGATTCATGAATCATGATTCATGAATCATGAATTGAATCATGAATTGAATCATGAATTGAATCATGAATCATGAATCATGAAATTAATCATGAATCATGAACTGAATCATGAATCATGAATTGAATCATGAATCATGAATTGAATCTTGAATCATGAATCGAATAATAAATCATGAATTGAATCATGAATCATGAATTGAATCATGAATCATGAATCGAATCATGAATCATGAATTGAATCATGAATCATGAATTGAAACATGAAACATGAATCATGAATTGAATCATGAATCATGAATTGAATCTTGAATCATGAATCGAATAATAAATCATGAATTGAATCATGAATCATGAATTGAATCATGAATCATGAATCGAATCATGAATCATGAATTGAATCATGAATCATGAATTGAAACATGAATCATGAATCATGAATTGAAACATGAATCATGAATCATAAAATGAATCATGATTCATGAATTGAATCATGAATCATGAATTGAATCATGAATTGAATCATGAATCATGAATCATGAAATGAATCATGAATCATGAAATGAATCATGAATCATGAATCATGAATTGAATCATGAATCATGAATTGAAACATGAATCATGAATCATAAAATGAATCATGAATTGAATCATGAATCATGAATCATGAATTGAATAATGAAATGAATCATGATTCATGAATCATGAAATGAATCATGAATCAGGAATTGAATCATGAATCACGAATCATGAATCAAATCATGAATCATGAATCATGAATCGAATCATGAATCATGAATCATGAATCGAATCATGAATCATTAATTGAATCATAAATCATGAATTGTATCATGAATCATGAATTGAATCAAGAATCATGAATCGAATCATAATTTGACTCATGAATCATGAATCGAATCATGAATCATGAATTGAATCAAGAATCATGAATCGAATCATAATTTGACTCATGAATCATGAATCGAATCATGAATCATGAATTGAATCATGAATCATGAATTGAATCATGAAACATAAATCATGAAATGAATCATGAAATGAATCATGAATCAAGATTCATGAATTGAATCACGAATCATGAATTGAATCATGAATCGAATCATGAATCGAATCATGAATCATGAATTGAATCATTATTTGAATCATGAATCATGAATCATGAATTGAATCATAAATTGAATCATGAATCATGAATCATGAAATGAATCATGAAATGAATCATGAATCATGAATTAAATCATGAATCATGAATTGAATCATTATTTGAATCATGAATTATGAATCATGAATTAAATCATGAATCATGAATCATGAAATGAATCATGAATCATGAATCGAATCATGAATCATGAATCATGAATCTAATCATGAATCATGAATTGAATCATAAATCATGAATTGAATCATGAATCATGAATTGAATCATGAATCATGAATTGAATCATAATTCGACTCATGAATCATGAATCGAATCATGAATCATGAATTGAATCATGAATCATGAATTGAATCATGAATCATGAATTGAATCATGAATAAAAATAATGAATCATGAATTGAATCATGAATTGAATCATGAAATAAATCATGAAATGAATCATGAATCATGATTCATGAATTGAATCATAAATCATGAATTGAATCATGAATCATGAATTGAATCATGAATCATGAATTGAATCATAATTCGACTCATGAATCATGAATCAAATCATGAATCATGAATTGAATCATGAATCATGAAATGAATCATGAATCATGAATCATGAATTGAATCATGAATCATGAATCGAATCATGAATCATGAACTGAATCATGAATCATGAATTGAATCATGAATCATGAATTAAATCTTGAATCATGAATCGAAATATGAATCATGAATTGAATCATGAATCATGAATTGAATCATGAAGCATGAATCATGAATCATGAAATTAATCATGAATCATGAAATTAATCATGAATCATGAACTGAATCATGAATCATGAATTGAATCATGAATCATGAATTAAATCTTGAATCATGAATCGAAATATGAATCATGAATTGAATCATGAATCATGAATCATGAATTGAATCATGAATCATGAATCATGAATTGAAACATGAATCATTAATAATAAAATGAATCATGAATTGAATCATGAATCAAGAATCATGAATTGAATCATGAATTGAATCAAGATTCATGAATCATGAAATGAATCATGAATCAGGAATTGAATCATGAATCATGAATCATGAATCAAATCATGAATCATGAATCATGAATCGAATCATGAATCATGAATCATGAATCATGAATCGAATCATGATTCATGAATCATGAATAATTAATTGAATCATAAATCATGAATTGTATCATAAATCATGAATTGAATCAAGAATCATGAATCGAATCATAATTCGACTCATGAATTATGAATCGAATCATGAATCATGAATTGAATCATGAATCATGAATTGAATCATGAAACATGAATCATGAATCGAATCATGAATCATGAATTGAATCATGAATCATGAATTGAATCATGAAACATGAATCATGAAATGAATCATGAATCATGAATTATGATTTGAATCACGAATCATGAATTGAATCATGAATCGAATCATGAATCGAATCATGAATCATGAATTGAATCATTATTTGAATCATGAATCATGAATCATGAATTGAATCATAAATTGAATCATGAATCATGAATCATGAAATGAATCATGAAATGAATCATGAATCATGAATTAAATCATGAATCATGAATTGAATCATTATTTAAATCATTAATCATGAATCATGAATTGAATCATGAATCATGAATCATAAAATGATTCATGAATCATGAATCATTAATTGAATCTTGAATCATGAATCGTGATTCGAATCATGAATCATGAATCGAATCATGAATCAAATCATGAATCGTGATTCGAATCATGAATCATGAATCGAATCATGAATCATGAATCGAATCATGAATCATGAATTGAATCATGAATTGAATCATGATTCATGAATCATGAATTGAATCATGAATCATGAAATGAATCATGAATCGTGAATTGAATCATGAATTCAATCATGATTCATGAATCATGAATTGAATCATGAATTATGAATCATGAAATGAATCATGAATCATGAATCGAATCATGAATCATGAACTGAATCATGAATCAAATCATGAATCATGAATTGAATCATGAATCATAAATTGAATCATGAATGGAATAATGAATCATGAATTGAATCATGAATCATAAATCATGAATCATGAATGGAATCATGAATCATGAATTGAATAATGAAGCATGAATCATGAATCATGAATTGAATCATGAATCATGAATTGAATCATGAATTGAATCATTATTCATGAATCATGAATTGAATCATGAATCATGAATCATGAATTGAATCATGAAGCATGAATCATGAATCATGAATTGAATCATTAATCATGAATTAAATCTTGAATCATGAATCGAAATATGAACCATGAATTTAATTATAAATTATGAATTGAATCATGAATCATGAATCATGAATTGAATCATGAATCATGAATCATGAATTGAAACATGAATCATGAATCATAAAATTAATCATGAATTGAATCATGAATCATGAATCATGAATTGAATCATGAAATGAATCATGAATCAAGATTCATGAATTGAATCACGAATCATGAATTGAATCATGAATCGAATCATGAATCGAATCATAAATCATTAATTGAATCATAAATCATGAATTGTATCATGAATCATGAATTGAATCAAGAATCATGAATCGAATCATAATTTGACTCATGAATCATGAATCGAATCATGAATCATGAATTGAATCATGAATCATGAATTGAATCATGAAACATAAATCATGAAATGAATCATGAAATGAATCATGAATCAAGATTCATGAATTGAATCACGAATCATGAATTGAATCATGAATCGAATCAAGAATCGAATCATGAATCATGAATTGAATCATTATTTGAATCATGAATCATGAATCATGAATTGAATCATAAATTTAATCATGAATCATGAATCATGAAATGAATCATGAAATGAATCATGAATCATGAATTAAATCATGAATCATGAATTAAATCATGAATCATGAATTGAATCATTATTTGAATCATGAATTATGAATCATGAATTGAATCATGAATCATGAATCATGAAATGAATCATGAAATGAATCATGCATCATGAATTGAATCATGAATCATGAATCATTAATTGAATCTTGAATCATGAATTGTGATTCGAATCATGAATCATGAATCGAATCATGAATCATGAATCAAATCATGAATCGTGATTCGAATCATGAATCATGAATTGAATCATGAATCATGAATCGAATCATGAATTATGAATTGAATCATGAATTGAATAATGATTCATGAATCATGATTCATGAATCATGAATTGAATCATGAATTGAATCATGAATTGAATCATGAATCATGAATCATGAAATTAATCATGAATCATGAACTGAATCATGAATCATGAATTGAATCATGAATCATGAATTGAATCTTGAATCATGAATCAAATAATAAATCATGAATTGAATCATGAATCATGAATTGAATCATGAATCATGAATCGAATCATGAATCATGAATTGAATCATGAATCATGAATCATGAATCAAATCATGAATTGAATCATGAATCATGAATTGAATCTTGAATCATGAATCGAATAATAAATCATGAATTGAATCATGAATCATGAATTGAATCATGAATCATGAATCGAATCATGAATCATGAATTGAATCATGAATCATGAATTGAAACATGAATCATGAATCATGAATTGAAACATGAATCATGAATCATAAAATGAATCATGATTCATGAATTGAATCATGAATCATGAATTGAATCATGAATTGAATCATGAATCATGAATCATGAAATGAATCATGAATCATGAAATGAATCATGAATCATGAATCATGAATTGAATCATGAATCATGAATTGAAACATGAATCATGAATCATAAAATGAATCATGAATTGAATCATGAATCATGAATCATGAATTGAATAATGAAATGAATCATGATTCATGAATCATGAAATGAATCATGAATCAGGAATTGAATCATGAATCACGAATCATGAATCAAATCATGAATCATGAATCATGAATCGAATCATGAATCATGAATCATGAATCGAATCATGAATCATTAATTGAATCATAAATCATGAATTGTATCATGAATCATGAATTGAATCAAGAATCATGAATCGAATCATAATTTGACTCATGAATCATGAATCGAATCATGAATCATGAATTGAATCAAGAATCGTGAATCGAATCATAATTTGACTCATGAATCATGAATCGAATCATGAATCATGAATTGAATCATGAATCATGAATTGAATCATGAAACATAAATCATGAAATGAATCATGAAATGAATCATGAATCAAGATTCATGAATTGAATCACGAATCATGAATTGAATCATGAATCGAATCATGAATCGAATCATGAATCATGAATTGAATCATTATTTGAATCATGAATCATGAATCATGAATTGAATCATAAATTGAATCATGAATCATGAATCATGAAATGAATCATGAAATGAATCATGAATCATGAATTAAATCATGAATCATGAATTGAATCATTATTTGAATCATGAATTATGAATCATGAATTGAATCATGAATCATGAATCATGAAATGAATCATGAATCATGAATCGAATCATGAATCATGAATCATGAATCTAATCATGAATCATGAATTGAATCATAAATCATGAATTGAATCATGAATCATGAATTGAATCATGAATCATGAATTGAATCATAATTCGACTCATGAATCATGAATCGAATCATGAATCATGAATTGAATCATGAATCATGAATTGAATCATGAATCATGAATTGAATCATGAATAAAAATAATGAATCATGAATTGAATCATGAATTGAATCATGAAATAAATCATGAAATGAATCATGAATCATGATTCATGAATTGAATCATAAATCATGAATTGAATCATGAATCATGAATTGAATCATGAATCATGAATTGAATCATAATTCGACTCATGAATCATGAATCAAATCATGAATCATGAATTGAATCATGAATCATGAAATGAATCATGAATCATGAATCATGAATTGAATCATGAATCATGAATCGAATCATGAATCATGAACTGAATCATGAATCATGAATTGAATCATGAATCATGAATTAAATCTTGAATCATGAATCGAAATATGAATCATGAATTGAATCATGAATCATGAATTGAATCATGAAGCATGAATCATGAATCATGAAATTAATCATGAATCATGAAATTAATCATGAATCATGAACTGAATCATGAATCATGAATTGAATCATGAATCATGAATTAAATCTTGAATCATGAATCGAAATATGAATCATGAATTGAATCATGAATCATGAATCATGAATTGAATCATGAATCATGAATCATGAATTGAAACATGAATCATTAATAATAAAATGAATCATGAATTGAATCATGAATCAAGAATCATGAATTGAATCATGAATTGAATCAAGATTCATGAATCATGAAATGAATCATGAATCAGGAATTGAATCATGAATCATGAATCATGAATCAAATCATGAATCATGAATCATGAATCGAATCATGAATCATGAATCATGAATCGAATCATGATTCATGAATCATGAATAATTAATTGAATCATAAATCATGAATTGTATCATAAATCATGAATTGAATCAAGAATCATGAATCGAATCATAATTCGACTCATGAATTATGAATCGAATCATGAATCATGAATTGAATCATGAATCATGAATTGAATCATGAAACATGAATCATGAATCGAATCATGAATCATGAATTGAATCATGAATCATGAATTGAATCATGAAACATGAATCATGAAATGAATCATGAATCATGAATTATGATTTGAATCACGAATCATGAATTGAATCATGAATCGAATCATGAATCGAATCATGAATCATGAATTGAATCATTATTTCAATCATGAATCATGAATCATGAATTGAATCATAAATTGAATCATGAATCATGAATCATGAAATGAATCATGAAATGAATCATGAATCATGAATTAAATCATGAATCATGAATTGAATCATTATTTAAATCATTAATCATGAATCATGAATTGAATCATGAATCATGAATCATGAAATGAATCATGAATCATGAATCATTAATTGAATCTTGAATCATGAATCGTGATTCGAATCATGAATCATGAATCGAATCATGAATCAAATCATGAATCGTGATTCGAATCATGAATCATGAATCGAATCATGAATCATGAATCGAATCATGAATCATGAATTGAATCATGAATTGAATCATGATTCATGAATCATGAATTGAATCATGAATCATGAATCATGAAATGAATCATGAATCGTGAATTGAATCATGAATTCAATCATGATTCATGAATCATGAATTGAATCATGAATTATGAATCATGAAATGAATCATGAATCATGAATCGAATCATGAATCATGAACTGAATCATGAATCAAATCATGAATCATGAATTGAATCATGAATCATAAATTGAATCATGAATGGAATAATGAATCATGAATTGAATCATGAATCATAAATCATGAATCATGAATGGAATCATGAATCATGAATTGAATAATGAAGCATGAATCATGAATCATGAATTGAATCATGAATCATGAATTGAATCATGAATTGAATCATTATTCATGAATCATGAATTGAATCATGAATCATGAATCATGAATTGAATCATGAAGCATGAATCATGAATCATGAATTGAATCATTAATCATGAATTAAATCTTGAATCATGAATCGAAATATGAACCATGAATTTAATTATAAATTATGAATTGAATCATGAATCATGAATCATGAATTGAATCATGAATCATGAATTGAAACATGAATCATGAATCATAAAATTAATCATGAATTGAATCATGAATCATGAATCATGAATTGAATCATGAATTGAATCATGATTCATGAATCATGATTCATGAATCATGAAATGAATCATGAAATGAATCATGATTCATGAATCATGATTCATGAATCATGAAATGAATCATGAATCAGGAATTGAATCATGAATCATGAATCATGAATCATGAATCAAATCATGAATCATGAATCATGAATCGAATCATGAATCATGAATTGAATCATGAATCATGAATTGAATCATGAAACATGAATCATGAAATGAATCATGAAATGAATCATGAATCATGATTCATGAATTGAATCACGAATCATGAATTGAATCATGAATCGAATCATGAATCGAATCATGAATCATGAAATGAATCATTATTTGAATCATGAATCATGAATCATGAAATGAATCTTGAAATGAATCATGAATCATGAATTAAATCATGAATCATGAATTGAATCATTATTTGAATCATGAATCATGAATCATGAAATGAATCATGAAATGAATCATGAATCATGAATTGAATCATGAATCAAATCATGAATCGTTATTCGAATCATGAATCATGAATCGAATCATGAATCATGAATCAAATCATGAATCATGAATTGAATCATGAATTGAATCATGATTCATGAATCATGAATTGAATCATGAATTGAATCATGAATTGAATCATGAATCATGAATCCTGAAATTAATCATGAATCATGAACTGAATCATGAATCATGAATTGAATCATGAATCATGAATTGAATCTTGAATCATGAATCCAATAATGAATCATGAATTGAATCATGAATCATGAATTGAATCATGAATCATGAATCGAATCATGAATCATGAATTGAATCATGAATCATGAATTGAAACATGAATCATGAATCATGAATTGAAACATAAATCATGAATCATAAAATGAATCATGAATCATGAATTGAATCATGAATCATGAATTGAATCATGAATTGAATCATGAATCATGAATCATGAAATGAATCATGAATCATGAATCATGAAATGAATCATGAATTGAATTATGATTCATTAATCATGAAATGAATCATGAATTGAATTATGATTCATTAATCTTGAAATGAATCATAAATCAGGAATTGAATCATGAATCATGAATCGAATCATGAATCATGAATTGAATCATAATTCGACTCATGAATCATGAATCGAATCATGAATCATGAACTGAATCATGAATCATGAATCATAAATTGAATCATGAATCATAAATTGAATCATGAATTATGAATCATGAAATGAATCATGAATCATGAATCATGAAATGAATCATGAATCGAATCATGAATCAAATCATGAATCTTGAATTGAATCATGAATCATAAATTGAATAATGAATGGAATAATGAATCATGAATTGAATCATGAATCATAAATCATGAATCATGAATCGAATCATGAATCATAAATTGAATCATAAAGCATGAATCATGAATCATGAATTGAATCATGAATCATGATTTGAATAATGAATTGAATCATGATTCATGAATCATAAAATGAATCATGAATTGAATCATGAATCATGAATCATGAAATGAATCAGGAATCAGGAATTGAATCATGAATCACGAATCATGAATCAAATCATGAATCATGAATCGAATCATGAATCATTAATTGAATCATAAATCATGAATTGTATCATGAATCATGAATTGAATCAAGAATCATGAATCGAATCATAATTCGACTCATGAATCATGAATCGAATCATGAATCATGAATTGAATCATGAATCATGAATTGAATCATGAAACATAAATCATGAAATGAATCATGAAATGAATCATGAATCAAGATTCATGAATTGAATCACGAATCATGAATTGAATCATGAATCGAATCATGAATCGAATCATGAATCATGAATTGAATCATTATTTGAATCATGAATCATGAATCATGAAGTGAATCATAAATTGAATCATGAATCATGAATCATGAAATGAATCATGAGATGAATCATGAATCATGAATTAAATCATGAATCATGAATTGAATCATTATTTGAATCATGAATCATGAATCATTAATTGAATCTTGAATCATGAATCGTGATTCGAATCATGAATCATGAATCGAATCATGAATCATGAATCAAATCATGAATCGTGATTCGAATCATGAATCGAATCATGAATCATGAATTGAATCATGAATTAAATCATGATTCATGAATCATGATTCATGAATCATGAATTGAATCATGAATTGAATCATGAATTGAATCATGAATCATGAATCATTAAATTAATCATGAATCATGAACTGAATCATGAATCATGAATTGAATCATGAATCATGAATTGAATCTTGAATCATGAATTGAATAATAAATCATGAATTGAATCATGAATCATGAATTGAATCATGAATCATGAATCGAATCATGAATCATAAATTGAATCATGAATCATGAATTGAATCATGAATCATGAATTGAAACATGAATCATGAATCATAAAATGAATCATGAATCATGAATTGAACCATGAATCATGAATTGAATCATGAATTGAATCATGAATCATGAATTGTGAAATGAATCATGAATCATGAATCATGAAATGAATCATGAATTGAATTATGATTCATTAATCATGAAATGAATCATGAATTGAATTATGATTCATTAATCATGAAATGAATCATAAATCAGGAATTGAATCATGAGTCATGAATCATGAATTGAATCATGAAGCATGAATCATGAATCATGAAATTAATCATGAATCATGAATCATGAATCATGAAATTAATCATGAATCATGAAATTAATCATGAATCATGAACTGAATCATGAATCATGAATTGAATCATGAATCATGAATTAAATCTTGAATCATGAATCGAAATATGAATCATGAATTGAATTATAAATCATGAATTGAATCATGAATCATGAATTGAATCATGAATTGAAACATGAATCATGAATCATAAAATGAATCATGAATTGAATCATGAATCATGAATTGAATCATGAATTAATTCATGATTCATGAATCATGAAATGAATCAGGAATCAGGAATTGAATCATGAATCACGAATCATGAATCAAATCATGAATCATGAATCGAATCATGAATCATTAATTGAATCATAAATCATGAATTGTATCATGAATCATGAATTGAATCAAGAATCATGAATCGAATCATAATTCGACTCATGAATCATGAATCGAATCATGAATCATGAATTGAATCATGAATCATGAATTGAATCATGAAACATAAATCATGAAATGAATCATGAAATGAATCATGAATCAAGATTCATGAATTGAATCACGAATCATGAATTGAATCATGAATCGAATCATGAATCATGAATTGAATCATTATTTGAATCATGAATCATGAATCATGAAGTGAATCATAAATTGAATCATGAATCATGAAATGAATCATGAAATGAATCATGAATCATGAATTAAATCATGAATCATGAATTGAATCATTATTTGAATCATGAATTATGAATCATAAATTGAATCATGAATCATAATTCATGAAATGAATCATGAAATGAATCATGCATCATGAATTGAATCATGAATCATGAATCATTAATTGAATCTTGAATCATGAATCGTGATTCGAATCATGAATCATGAATCGAATCATGAATCATGAATCAAATCATGAATCGTGATTCGAATCATGAATCATGAATCGAATCATGAATCATGAATCGAATCATGAATCATGAATTGAATCATGAATTAAATCATGATTCATGAATCATGATTCATGAATCATGAATTGAATCATGAATTGAATCATGAATTGAATCATGAATCATGAATCATGAAATTAATCATGAATCATGAACTGAATCATGAATCATGAATTGAATCATGAATCATGAATTGAATCTTGAATCATGAATCGAATAATAAATCATGAATTGAATCATGAATCATGAATTGAATCATGAATCATGAATCGAATCATGAATCATGAATTGAATCATGAATCATGAATTGAAACATGAATCATGAATCATGAATTGAAACATAAATCATGAATCATAAAATGAATCATGAATCATGAATTGAACCATGAATCATGAATTGAATCATGAATTGAATCATGAATCATGAATTGTGAAATGAATCATGAATCATGAATCATGAAATGAATCATGAATTGAATTATGATTCATTAATCATGAAATGAATCATGAATTGAATTATGATTCATTAATCATGAAATGAATCATAAATCAGGAATTGAATCATGAGTCATGAATCATGAATCGAATCATGAATCATGAATCATGAATCATGAATCGAATCATGAATCATGAATTGAATCATGAATCATGAATTGAATCATAATTCGACTCATGAATCATAAATCGAATCATGAATCATGAATTGAATCATGAATCATGAATCATGAATTGAATCATGAATTGAATCATGAATCATGAATTGAATCATGAATTGAATCATGAATCATGAATTGAATCATGAATCATGAATCATGAATCATGAAATAAATCATGAATTGAATCATGAATCATGAATTGAATCATGAATCATGAATCATGAATCATGAAATAAATCATGAAATTAATCATGAATCATGATTCATGAATTGAATCATGAATCATGAATTGAATCATGAATCACGAATTGAATTATTATTCGACTCATGAATCATGAATCGAATCATGAATCATGAATTGAATCATGAATCATGAATTGAATCATGAATCATGAATCATGAATTGAATCATGAATCATAAATTGAATCATGAATTGAATCATGAATTATGAATCATGAAATGAATCATGAAATGAATCACGAATCATGAATCAAATCATGAATCATGAACTGAATCATGAATCATAAATCATGAATCATAATTTGAATCATGAATCATAAATTGAATCATGAATCGAATAATGAATCATGAATCGAATCATGAATCATAAATCATGAATCATGAATTAAATCATGAAGCATGAATCATGAATCATGAATTTAATCATGAATCATGAATTGAATCATGAATTGAATCATGATTCATGAATCATGAATCGAATCATGAATCATGAATCATCAATTGAATCATGAAGCATGAATCATGAATCATGAAATTAATCATGAATCATGAACTGAATCATGAATCATGAATTGAATCATGAATCATGAATTAAATCATGAATTGAATCATGAATTGAATCATGATTCATGAATCATGAAATGAATCATGAATCAGGAATCATGAATCAAATCATGAATCATGAATCATGAATCGAATCATGAATCATGAATCGAATCATGAATCATGAATCATGAATCTAATCATGAATCATGAATTGAATCATAAATCATGAATTGAATCATGAATCTAATCATGAATCATGAATTGAATCATAAATCATGAATTGAATCATGAATCATGAATTGAATCATGAATCATGAATTGAATCATAATTCGACTCATGAATCATGAATCGAATCATGAATCATGAATTGAATCATGAATCATGAATTGAATCATGAATCATGAATTGAATCATGAATTAAATAATGAATCATGAATTGAATCATGAATTGAATCATGAAATAAATCATGAAATGAATCATGAATCATGATTCATGAATTGAATCATAAATCATGAATTGAATCATGAATCATGAATTGAATCATGAATCATGAATTGAATCATAATTCGACTCATGAATCATGAATCGAATCATGAATCATGAATTGAATCATGAATCATGAAATGAATCATGAATCATGAATCATGAATTGAATCATGAATCATGAACTGAATCATGAATCATGAATTGAATCATGAATCATGAATTAAATCTTGAATCATGAATCGAAATATGAATCATGAATTGAATCATGAATCATGAATTGAATCATGAAGCATGAATCATGAATCATGAAATTAATCATGAATCATGAAATTAATCATGAATCATGAACTGAATCATGAATCATGAATTGAATCATGAATCATGAATTAAATCTTGAATCATGAATCGAAATATGAATCATGAATTGAATCATGAATCATGAATCATGAATTGAATCATGAATCATGAATCATGAATTGAAACATGAATCATGAATAATAAAATGAATCATGAATTGAATCATGAATCAAGAATCATGAATTGAATCATGAATTGAATCAAGATTCATGAATCATGAATCGAATCATGAATCATGAATCATGAATCATGAATCGAATCATGATTCATGAATCATGAATCATGAATCGAATCATGAATCATTAATTGAATCATAAATCATGAATTGTATCATAAATCATGAATTGAATCAAGAATCATGAATCGAATCATAATTCGACTCATGAATCATGAATCGAATCATGAATCATGAATTGAATCATGAATCATGAATTGAATCATGAAACATGAATCATGAATCGAATCATGAATCATGAATTGAATCATGAATCATGAATTGAATCATGAAACATGAATCATGAAATGAATCATGAATCATGAATTATGATTTGAATCACGAATCATGAATTGAATCATGAATCGAATCATGAATCGAATCATGAATCATGAATTGAATCATTATTTGAATCATGAATCATGAATTGAATCATAAATTGAATCATGAATCATGAATCATGAAATGAATCATGAAATGAATCATGAATCATGAATTAAATCATGAATCATGAATTGAATCATTTTTTAAATCATTAATCATGAATCATGAATTGAATCATGAATCATGAATCATGAAATGAATCATGAATCATGAATCATTAATTGAATCTTGAATCATGAATCGTGATTCGAATCATGAATCATGAATCGAATCATGAATCAAATCATGAATCGTGATTCGAATCATGAATCATGAATCGAATCATGAATCATGAATCGAATCATGAATCATGAATTGAATCATGAATTGAATCATGATTCATGAATCATGAATTGAATCATGAATCATGAATCATGAAATGAATCATGAATCGTGAATTGAATCATGAATTCAATCATGATTCATGAATCATGAATTGAATCATGAATCATAAATTGAATCATGAATGGAATAATGAATCATGAATTGAATCATGAATCATAAATCATGAATCATGAATGGAATCATGAATCATGAATTGAATAATGAAGCATGAATCATGAATCATGAATTGAATCATGAATTGAATCATGAATTATGAATCATGAAATGAATCATGAATCATGAATCAAATCATGAATCATGAATTGAATCATGAATCATAAATTGAATCATGAATGGAATAATGAATCATGAATTGAATCATGAATCATAAATCATGAATCATGAATGGAATCATGAATCATGAATTGAATAATGAAGCATGAATCATGAATCATGAATTGAATCATGAATTGAATCATTATTCATGAATCATGAATTGAATCATGAATCATGAATTGAATCATGAAGCATGAATCATGAATCATGAATTGAATCATTAATCATGAATTAAATCTTGAATCATGAATCGAAATATGAATCATGAATTGAATTATAAATTATGAATTGAATCATGAATCATGAATCATGAATTGAATCATGAATCATGAATCATGAATTGAAACATGAATCATGAATCATAAAATTAATCATGAATTGAATCATGAATCATGAATCATGAATTGAATCATGAATTGAATCATGATTCATGAATCATGATTCATGAATCATGATTCATGAATCATGATTCATGAATCATGAATCAGGAATTGAATCATGAATCATGAATCATGAATCAAATCATGAATCATGAATCGAATCATGAATCATGAATTGAATCATGAATCATGAATTGAATCATGAAACATGAATCATGAAATGAATCATGAAATCAATCATGAATCATGATTCATGAATTGAATCACGAATCATGAATTGAATCATGAATCGAATCATGAATCGAATCATGAATCATGAATTGAATCATTATTTGAATCATGAATCATGAATCATGAAATGAATCATGAAATGAATCATGAATCATGAATTAAATCATGAATCATGAATTGAATCATTATTTGAATCATGAATCATGAATCATGAAATGAATCATGAAATGAATCATGAATCATGAATTGAATCATGAATCATGAATCATTAATTGAATCTTGAATCATGAATCGTGATTCGAATTATGAATCATGAATCAAATCATGAATCATGAATCAAATCATGAATCGTTATTCGAATCATGAATCATGAATCGAATCATGAATCATGAATCGAATCATGAATCATGAATTGAATCATGAATTGAATCATGATTCATGAATCATGAATTGAATCATGAATTGAATCATGAACTGAATCATGAATCCTGAAATTAATCATGAATCATGAACTGAATCATGAATCATGAATTGAATCATGAATCATGAATTGAATCTTGAATCATGAATCCAATAATGAATCATGAATTGAATCATGAATCATTATTTGAATCATGAATCATGAATCGAATCATGAATCATGAATTGAATCATGAATCATGAATTGAAACATGAATCATGAATCATGAATTGAAACATAAATCATGAATCATAAAATGAATCATGAATCATGAATTGAATCATGAATCATGAATTGAATCATGAATTGAATCATGAATCATGAATCATGAAATGAATCATGAATCATGAATCATGAAATGAATCATGAATTGAATTATGATTCATTAATCATGAAATGAATCATGAATTGAATTATGATTCATTAATCTTGAAATGAATCATAAATCAGGAATTGAATCATGAATCATGAATCGAATCATGAATCATGAATTGAATCATAATTCGACTCATGAATCATGAATCGAATCATGAATCATGAACTGAATCATGAATCATGAATCATAAATTGAATCATGAATCATAAATTGAATCATGAATTATGAATCATGAAATGAATCATGAATCATGAATCATGAAATGAATCATGAATCGAATCATGAATCAAATCATGAATCTTGAATTGAATCATGAATCATAAATTGAATAATGAATGGAATAATGAATCATGAATTGAATCATGAATCATAAATCATGAATCATGAATCGAATCATGAATCATAAATTGAATCATAAAGCATGAATCATGAATCATGAATTGAATCATGAATCATGATTTGAATAATGAATTGAATCATGATTCATGAATCATGAATCATGAATCATGAATTGAATCATGAAGCATGAATCATGAATCATGAAATTAATCATGAATCATGAATCATCAATCATGAAATTAAACATGAATCATGAAATTAATCATGAATCATGAACTGAATCATGAATCATGAATTGAATCATGAATCATCAATTAAATCTTGAATCATGAATCCAAATATGAATCATGAATTGAATTATAAATCATGAATTGAATCATGAATCATGAATCATGAATTGAATCATGAATCATGAATTGAAACATGAATCATGAATCATAAAATGAATCATGAATTGAATCATGAATCATGAATCATGAATTGAATCATGAATTAATTCATGATTCATGAATCATGAAATGAATCAGGAATCAGGAATTGAATCATGAATCACGAATCATGAATCAAATCATGAATCATGAATCGAATCATGAATCATTAATTGAATCATAAATTATGAATTGTATCATGAATCATGAATTGAATCAAGAATCATGAATCAAATCATAATTCGACTCATGAATCATGAATCGAATCATGAATCATGAATTGAATCATGAATCATGAATTGAATCATGAAACATAAATCATGAAATGAATCATGAAATGAATCATGAATCAAGATTCATGAATTGAATCACGAATCATGAATTAAATCATGAATCGAATCATGAATCGAATCATGAATCATGAATTGAATCATTATTTGAATCATGAATCATGAATCATGAAGTGATTCATAAATTGAATCATGAATCATGAATCATGAAATGAATCATGAAATGAATCATGAATCATGAATTAAATCATGAATCATGAATTGAATCATTATTTGAATCATGAATTATGAATCATAAATTGAATCATGAATCATGAATCATGAAATGAATCATGAAATGAATCATGCATCATGAATTGAATCATGAATCATGAATCATTAATTGAATCTTGAATCATGAATCGTGATTCGAATCATGAATCATGAATCGAATCATGAATCATGAATCAAATCATGAATCGTGATTCGAATCATGAATCATGAATCGAATCATGAATCATGAATCGAATCATGAATCATGAATCGAATCATGAATCATGAATTGAATCATGAATTGAATCATGATTCATGAATCATGATTCATGAATCATGAATTGAATCATGAATTGAATCATGAATTGAATCATGAATCATGAATCATTAATTGAATCTTGAATCATGAATCGTGATTCGAATCATGAATCATGAATCGAATCATGAATCATGAATCAAATCATGAATCGTGATTCGAATCATGAATCGAATCATGAATCATGAATCGAATCATGAATCATGAATTGAATCATGAATTGAATCATGATTCATGAATCATGATTCATGAATCATAAAATGAATCATGAATTGAATCATGAATCATGAATCATGAAATGATTCATGAATCATGAATTCAATTATGAATCATAAATCATGAATTGAATCATAAATCATGAATCATGAATTGAATCATGAATCATGAATTGAATCATAATTCGACTCATGAATCATGAATCGAATCATGAATCATGAATTGAATCATGAATCATGAAATGAATCATGAATCATGAATCATGAATTGAATCATGAATCATGAATCGAATCATGAATCATGAACTGAATCATGAATCATGAATTGAATCATGAATCATGAATTAAATCTTGAATCATGAATCGAAATATGAATCATGAATTGAATCATGAATCATGAATTGAATCATGAAGAATGAATCATGAATCATGAAATTAATCATGAATCATGAAATTAATCATGAATCATGAACTGAATCATGAATCATGAATTGAATCATGAATCATGAATTAAATCTTGAATCATGAATCGAAATATGAATCATTAATTGAATCATAAATTATGAATTGTATCATGAATCATGAATTGAATCAAGAATCATGAATCAAATCATAATTCGACTCATGAATCATGAATCGAATCATGAATCATGAATTGAATCATGAATCATGAATTGAATCATGAAACATAAATCATGAAATGAATCATGAAATGAATCATGAATCAAGATTCATGAATTGAATCACGAATCATGAATTGAATCATGAATCGAATCATGAATCGAATCATGAATCATGAATTGAATCAATATTTGAATCATGAATCATGAATCATGAAGTGAATCATAAATTGAATCATGAATCATGAATCATGAAATGAATCATGAAATGAATCATGAATCATGAATTAAATCATGAATCATGAATTGAATCATTATTTGAATCATGAATTATGAATCATAAATTGAATCATGAATCATGAATCATGAAATGAATCATGAAATGAATCATGCATCATGAATTGAATCATGAATCATGAATCATTAATTGAATCTTGAATCATGAATCGTGATTCGAATCATGAATCATGAATCGAATCATGAATCATGAATCAAATCATGAATCGTGATTCGAATCATGAATCATGAATCGAATCATGAATCATGAATTGAATCATGAATCATGAATTGAATCATGAATTGAATCATGATTCATGAATCATGATTCATGAATCATGAATTGAATCATGAATTGAATCATGAATTGAATCATGAATCATGAATCATTAATTGAATCTTGAATCATGAATCGTGATTCGAATCATGAATCATGAATCGAATCATGAATCATGAATCAAATCATGAATCGTGATTCGAATCATGAATCATGAATCGAATCATGAATCATGAATCGAATCATGAATCATGAATTGAATCATGAATTGAATCATGATTCATGAATCATGATTCATGAATCATGAATTGAATCATGAATTGAATCATGAATTGAATCATGAATCATGAATCATTAATTGAATCTTGAATCATGAATTGTGATTCGAATCATGAATCATGAATCGAATCATGAATCATGAATCAAATCATGAATCATGAATCGAATCATGAATCATGAATTGAATCATGAATCGAATCATGAATCATGAATTGAATCATGAATTGAATCATGATTCATGAATCATGATTCATGAATCATAAAATGAATCATGAATTGAATCATGAATCATGAATCATGAAATGATTCATGAATCATGAATTCAATTATGAATCATAAATCATGAATTGAATCATAAATCATGAATCATGAATTGAATCATGAATCATGAATTGAATCATGAATCATGAATTGAATCATGAATCGAATCATGAATCATGAATTGAATCATGAATCATGAAATGAATCATGAATCATGAATCATGAATTGAATCATGAATCATGAATCGAATCATGAATCATGAACTGAATCATGAATCATGAATTGAATCATGAATCATGAATTAAATCTTGAATCATGAATCGAAATATGAATCATGAATTGAATCATGAATCATGAATTGAATCATGAAGCATGAATCATGAATCATGAAATTAATCATGAATCATGAAATTAATCATGAATCATGAACTGAATCATGAATCATGAATTGAATCATGAATCATGAATTAAATCTTGAATCATGAATCGAAATATGAATCATGAATTGAATCATGAATCATGAATCATGAATTGAATCATGAATCATGAATCATGAATTGAAACATGAATCATGAATAATAAAATGAATCATGAATTGAATCATGAATCAAGAATCATGAATTGAATCATGAATTGAATCAAGATTCATGAATCATGAAATGAATCATGAATCAGGAATTGAATCATGAATCATGAATCATGAATCAAATCATGAATCATGAATCATGAATCATGAATCGAATCATGATTCATGAATCATGAATCATGAATCGAATCATGAATCATTAATTGAATCATAAATCATGAATTGTATCATAAATCATGAATTGAATCAAGAATCATGAATCGAATCATAATTCGACTCATGAATCATGAATCGAATCATGAATCATGAATTGAATCATGAATCATGAATTGAATCATGAAACATGAATCATGAATCGAATCATGAATCATGAATTGAATCATGAATCATGAATTGAATCATGAAACATGAATCATGAAATGAATCATGAATCATGAATTATGATTTGAATCACGAATCATGAATTGAATCATGAATCGAATCATGAATCGAATCATGAATCATGAATTGAATCATTATTTGAATCATGAATCATGAATTGAATCATAAATTGAATCATGAATCATGAATCATGAAATGAATCATGAAATGAATCATGAATCATGAATTAAATCATGAATCATGAATTGAATCATTATTTAAATCATTAATCATGAATCATGAATTGAATCATGAATCATGAATCATGAAATGAATCATGAATCATGAATCATTAATTGAATCTTGAATCATGAATCGTGATTCGAATCATGAATCATGAATCGAATCATGAATCAAATCATGAATCGTGATTCGAATCATGAATCATGAATCGAATCATGAATCATGAATCGAATCATGAATCATGAATTGAATCATGAATTGAATCATGATTCATGAATCATGAATTGAATCATGAATCATGAATCATGAAATGAATCATGAATCGTGAATTGAATCATGAATTCAATCATGATTCATGAATCATGAATTGAATCATGAATTATGAATCATGAAATGAATCATGAATCATGAATCAAATCATGAATCATGAATTGAATCATGAATCATAAATTGAATCATAAATGGAATAATGAATCATGAATTGAATCATGAATCATAAATCATGAATCATGAATGGAATCATGAATCATGAATTGAATAATGAAGCATGAATCATGAATCATGAATTGAATCATGAATTGAATCATGAATTATGAATCATGAAATGAATCATGAGTCATGAATCAAATCATGAATCATGAATTGAATCATGAATCATAAATTGAATCATGAATGGAATAATGAATCATGAATTGAATCATGAATCATAAATCATGAATCATGAATGGAATCATGAATCATGAATTGAATAATGAAGCATGAATCATGAATCATGAATTGAATCATGAATTGAATCATTATTCATGAATCATGAATTGAATCATGAATCATGAATTGAATCATGAAGCATGAATCATGAATCATGAATTGAATCATTAATCATGAATTAAATCTTGAATCATGAATCGAAATATGAATCATGAATTGAATTATAAATTATGAATTGAATCATGAATCATGAATCATGAATTGAATCATGAATCATGAATCATGAATTGAAACATGAATCATGAATCATAAAATTAATCATGAATTGAATCATGAATCATGAATCATGAATTGAATCATAAATTGAATCATGATTCATGAATCATGATTCATGAATCATGATTCATGAATCATGATTCATGAATCATGAATCAGGAATTGAATCATGAATCATGAATCATGAATCAAATCATGAATCATGAATCGAATCATGAATCATGAATTGAATCATGAATCATGAATTGAATCATGAAACATGAATCATGAAATGAATCATGAAATGAATCATGAATCATGATTCATGAATTGAATCACGAATCATGAATTGAATCATGAATCGAATCATGAATCGAATCATGAATCATGAATTGAATCATTATTTGAATCATGAATCATGAAATGAATCATGAAATGAATCATGAATCATGAATTAAATCATGAATCATGAATTGAATCATTATTTGAATCATGAATCATGAATCATGAAATGAATCATGAAATGAATCATGAATCATGAATTGAATCATGAATCATGAATCATTAATTGAATCTTGAATCATGAATCGTGATTCGAATTATGAATCATGAATCAAATCATGAATCATGAATCAAATCATGAATCGTTATTCGAATCATGAATCATGAATCGAATCATGAATCATGAATCGAATCATGAATCATGAATTGAATCATGAATTGAATCATGATTCATGAATCATGAATTGAATCATGAATTGAATCATGAATTGAATCATGAATCCTGAAATTAATCATGAATAATGAACTGAATCATGAATCATGAATTGAATCATGAATCATGAATTGAATCTTGAATCATGAATCCAATAATGAATCATGAATTGAATCATGAATCATGAATTGAATCATGAATCATGAATCGAATCATGAATCATGAATTGAATCATGAATCATGAATTGTAACATGAATCATGAATCATCAATTGAAACATAAATCATGAATCATAAAATGAATCATGAATCATGAATTGAATCATGAATCATGAATTGAATCATGAATTGAATCATGAATCATGAATCATGAAATGAATCATGAATCATGAATCATGAAATGAATCATGAATTGAATTATGATTCATTAATCATGAAATGAATCATGAATTGAATTATGATTCATTAATCTTGAAATGAATCATAAATCAGGAATTGAATCATGAATCATGAATCGAATCATGAATCATGAATTGAATCATAATTCGACTCATGAATCATGAATCGAATCATGAATCATGAACTGAATCATGAATCATGAATCATAAATTGAATCATGAATCATAAATTGAATCATGAATTATGAATCATGAAATGAATCATGAATCATGAATCATGAAATGAATCATGAATCGAATCATGAATCAAATCATGAATCTTGAATTGAATCATGAATCATAAATTGAATCATGAATGGAATAATGAATCATGAATTGAATCATGAATCATAAATCATGAATCATGAATCGAATCATGAATCATAAATTGAATCATAAAGCATGAATCATGAATCATGAATTGAATCATGAATCATGATTTGAATAATGAATTGAATCATGATTCATGAATCATGAATCATGAATCATGAATTGAATCATGAAGCATGAATCATGAATCGAATCATGAATCATAAATTGAATCATAAAGCATGAATCATGAATCATGAATTGAATCATGAATCATGATTTGAATAATGAATTGAATCATGATTCATGAATCATGAATCATGAATCATGAATTGAATCATGAAGCATGAATCATGAATCATGAAATTAATCATGAATCATGAATCATCAATCATGAAATTAATCATGAATCATGAAATTAATCATGAATCATGAACTGAATCATGAATCATGAATTGAATCATGAATCATGAATTAAATCTTGAATCATGAATCGAAATATGAATCATGAATTGAATTATAAATCATGAATTGAATCATGAATCATAAATCATGAATTGAATCATGAATCATGAATTGAAACATGAATCATGAATCATAAAATGAATCATGAATTGAATCATGAATCATGAATCATGAATTGAATCATGAATTAATTCATGATTCATGAATCATGAAATGAATCAGGAATCAGGAATTGAATCATGAATCACGAATCATGAATCAAATCATGAATCATGAATCGAATCATGAATCATTAATTGAATCATAAATTATGAATTGTATCATGAATCATGAATTGAATCAAGAATCATGAATCAAATCATAATTCGACTCATGAATCATGAATCGAATCATGAATCATGAATTGAATCATGAATCATGAATTGAATCATGAAACATAAATCATGAAATGAATCATGAAATGAATCATGAATCAAGATTCATGAATTGAATCACGAATCATGAATTGAATCATGAATCGAATCATGAATCGAATCATGAATCATGAATTGAATCATTATTTGAATCATGAATCATGAATCATGAAGTGAATCATAAATTGAATCATGAATCATGAATCATGAAATGAATCATGAAATGAATCATGAATCATGAATTAAATCATGAATCATGAATTGAATCATTATTTGAATCATGAATTATGAATCATAAATTGAATCATGAATCATGAATCATGAAATGAATCATGAAATGAATCATGCATCATGAATTGAATCATGAATCATGAATCATTAATTGAATCTTGAATCATGAATCGTGATTCGAATCATGAATCATGAATCGAATCATGAATCATGAATCAAATCATGAATCGTGATTCGAATCATGAATCATGAATCGAATCATGAATCATGAATCGAATCATGAATCATGAATTGAATCATGAATTGAATCATGATTCATGAATCATGATTCATGAATCATGATTCATGAATCATGAATTGAATCATGAATTGAATCATGAATTGAATCATGAATTGAATCATGAATCATGAATCATTAATTGAATCTTGAATCATGAATCGTGATTCGAATCATGAATCATGAATCGAATCATGAATCATGAATCAAATCATGAATCGTGATTCGAATCATGAATCGAATCATGAATCATGAATCGAATCATGAATCATGAATTGAATCATGAATTGAATCATGATTCATGAATCATGATTCATGAATCATAAAATGAATCGTGAATTGAATCATGAATCATGAATCATGAAATGATTCATGAATCATGAATTCAATTATGAATCATAAATCATGAATTGAATCATAAATCATGAATCATGAATTGAATCATGAATCATGAATTGAATCATGAATTGAATCATGATTCATGAATCATGAAATGAATCATGAATCATGAATCGAATCATGAATCATGAATCAAATCATGAATCATAAATCATGAATCGAATCATAATTCATGAATCATGAATCATGAATCGAATCATGAATCATGAATCGAATCATGAATCATGAATCGAATCATGAATCATGAATTGAATCATAAATCATGAATTGTATCATGAATCATGAATTGAATCAAGAATCATGAATTGAATCATAATTCGACTCATGAATCATGAATCGAATCATGATTCATGAATTGAATCATGAATCATGAATTGAATCATAAAACATGAATCATGAAATGAATCATGAAATAAATCATGAATCATAATTCATGAATTGAATCACGAATCATGAATTGAATCATGAATTGAATCATGAATCATGAATCGAATCATGAATCATGAATTGAATCATTATTTGAATCATGAATCATGAATTGAATCATGAATCATGAAATGAATCATGAATCATGAATTGAATCATGAATCATGAATTGAATCATGAATCATGAATTGAATCATGAATCATGAATTGAATCATTATTTTAATCATAAATCATGAATTGAATCATGAATCATGAATCATGAATCAAATCATGAATCGTGATTCGAATCATGAATCATGAATCGAATCATGAATCATGAATCGAATCATGTATCATGAATTGAATCATGAATTGAATCCTGATTCATGAATCATGAATTGAATCATGAATCATGAATCATGAATCGAATCATGAATCATAAATTGAAACATGAATCATGAATCATGAATTGAAACATGAATCATGAATCATAAAATGAATCATGAATCAGGAATTGAATCATGAATCATGAATCATGAATCAAATCATGAATCATGAATCATGAATCAAATCATGAATCATGAATCATGAATCATGAATCGAATCATGAATCAATAATTGAATCATAAATCATGAATTGTATCATGAATCATGAATTGAATCAAGAATCATGAATCGAATCATAATTCAAATCATGAATCATGAATCGAATCATGAATCATGAATTGAATCATGAATCATGAATTGAATCATGAAACATGAATCATGAAATGAATCATGAAATGAATCATGAATCAAGATTCATGAATTGAATCACGAATCATGAATTGAATCATGAATCGAATCATGAATCGAATCATGAATCATGAATTGAATCATGAATCATGAAATGAATCATGAAATGAATCATGAATCATGAATTGAATCATGAATCATGAATTGAATCATGAATCATGAATTGAATCATGAATCATGAATTGAATCATTATTTTAATCATAAATCATGAATTGAATCATGAATCATGAATCATGAATCAAATCATGAATCGTGATTCGAATCATGAATCATGAATCGAATCATGAATCATGAATCGAATCATGTATCATGAATTGAATCATGAATTGAATCCTGATTCATGAATCATGAATTGAATCATGAATCATGAATCATGAATCGAATCATGAATCATAAATTGAAACATGAATCATGAATCATGAATTGAAACATGAATCATGAATCATAAAATGAATCATGAATCATGAATCAGGAATTGAATCATGAATCATGAATCATGAATCAAATCATGAATCATGAATCATGAATCAAATCATGAATCATGAATCATGAATCATGAATCGAATCATGAATCAATAATTGAATCATAAATCATGAATTGTATCATGAATCATGAATTGAATCAAGAATCATGAATCGAATCATAATTCAAATCATGAATCATGAATCGAATCATGAATCATGAATTGAATCATGAATCATGAATTGAATCATGAAACATGAATCATGAAATGAATCATGAAATGAATCATGAATCAAGATTCATGAATTGAATCACGAATCATGAATTGAATCATGAATCGAATCATGAATCGAATCATGAATCATGAATTGAATCATTATTTGAATCATGAATCATGAATCATGAAATGAATCATGAAATGAATAACGAATCATGAATTAAATCATGAATCATGAATTGAATCATTATTTGAATCATGAATCATGAAATAAATCATGAATCATGAATTGAAGCATGAATCATGAATCATTAATTGAATCTTGAATCATGAATCGTGATTCAAATCATGAATCATGAATCAAATCATGAATCATGAATCAAATCATGAATCGTGATTTGAATCATGAATCATGAATCGAATCATGAATCATGAATCGAATCATGAATCATGAATTGAATCAGAAATTGAATCATGATTCATGAATCATGAATTGAATCATGAATTGAATCATGAATTAAATCATGAATCATGAATCATGAAATTAATTATGAATCATTAACTGAATCATGAATCATGAATTGAATCATGAATCATGAATTGAATCTTGAATCATGAATCGAATAATGAATCATGAATTGAATCATGAATCATGAATTGAATCATGAATCATGAATCGAATCATGAATCATGAATTGAATCATGAATCATGAATTGAAACATGAATCATGAATCATGAATTGAAACATGAATCATGAATCATAAAATGAATCATGAATCATGAATCATGAATTGAATCATGAATCATGAATTGAATCATGAATTGAATCATGAATCATGAATCATGAAATGAATCATGAATCATGAATCATGAAATGAATCATGAATTGAATTATGATTCATTAATCATGAAATGAATCATGAATTGAATTATGATTCATTAATCATGAAATGAATCATAAATCAGGAATTGAATCATGAATCATGAATCATGAATCGAATCATGAATCATGAATCATGAATCGAATCATGAATCATGAATCGAATCATGAATCATGAATCATGAATCTAATCATGAATCATGAATCATGAATCTAATCATGAATCATGAATTGAATCATGAATCATGAATTGAATCATGAATCATGAATTGAATCATAATTCGACTCATGAATCATGAATCGAATCATGAATTGAATCATGAATTGAATCATGAATCATGAATTGAATCATGAATTGAATCATGAATCATGAATCATGAAATAAATCATGAAATGAATCATGAATCATGATTCATGAATTGAATCATGAATCATGAATTGAATCATGAATCACGAATTGAATTATAATTCGACTCATGAATCATGAATCGAATCATGAATCATGAATTGAATCATGAATCATGAATTGAATCATGAAACATGAATCATGAATCGAATCATGAATCATGAATTGAATCATGAATCATGAATTGAATCATGAAACATGAATCATGAAATGAATCATGAATCATGAATTATGATTTGAATCACGAATCATGAATTGAATCATGAATCGAATCATGAATCGAATCATGAATCATGAATTGAATCATTATTTGAATCATGAATCATGAATTGAATCATAAATTGAATCATGAATCATGAATCATGAAATGAATCATGAAATGAATCATGAATCATGAATTAAATCATGAATCATGAATTGAATCATTATTTAAATCATTAATCATGAATCATGAATTGAATCATGAATCATGAAATGAATCATGAATCATGAATCATTAATTGAATCTTGAATCATAAATCGTGATTCGAATCATGAATCATGAATCGAATCATGAATCAAATCATGAATCGTGATTCGAATCATGAATCATGAATCGAATCATGAATCATGAATCGAATCATGAATCATGAATTGAATCATGAATTGAATCATGATTCATGAATCATGAATTGAATCATGAATCATGAATCATGAAATGAATCATGAATCGTGAATTGAATCATGAATTCAATCATGATTCATGAATCATGAATTGAATCATGAATTATGAATCATGAAATGAATCATGAATCATGAATCAAATCATGAATCATGAATTGAATCATGAATCATAAATTGAATCATGAATGGAATAATGAATCATGAATTGAATCATGAATCATAAATCATGAATCATGAATGGAATCATGAATCATGAATTGAATAATGAAGCATGAATCATGAATCATGAATTGAATCATGAATTGAATCATGAATTATGAATCATGAAATGAATCATGAGTCATGAATCAAATCATGAATCATGAATTGAATCATGAATCATAAATTGAATCATGAATGGAATAATGAATCATGAATTGAATCATGAATCATAAATCATGAATCATGAATGGAATCATGAATCATGAATTGAATAATGAAGCATGAATCATGAATCATGAATTGAATCATGAATTGAATCATTATTCATGAATCATGAATTGAATCATGAATCATGAATTGAATCATGAAGCATGAATCATGAATCATGAATTGAATCATTAATCATGAATTAAATCTTGAATCATGAATCGAAATATGAATCATGAATTGAATTATAAGTTATGAATTGAATCATGAATCATGAATCATGAATTGAATCATGAATCATGAATCATGAATTGAAACATGAATCATGAATCATAAAATTAATCATGAATTGAATCATGAATCATGAATCATGAATTGAATCATGAATTGAATCATGATTCATGAATCATGAATCAGGAATTGAATCATGAATCATGAATCATGAATCAAATCATGAATCATGAATCGAATCATGAATCATGAATTGAATCATGAATCATGAATTGAATCATGAAACATGAATCATGAAATGAATCATGAAATGAATCATGAATCATGATTCATGAATTGAATCACGAATCATGAATTGAATCATGAATCGAATCATGAATCGAATCATGAATCATGAATTGAATCATTATTTGAATCATGAATCATGAATCATGAAATGAATCATGAAATGAATCATGAATCATGAATTAAATCATGAATCATGAATTGAATCATTATTTGAATCATGAATCATGAATCATGAAATGAATCATGAAATGAATCATGAATCATGAATTGAATCATGAATCATGAATCATTAATTGAATCTTGAATCATGAATCGTGATTCGAATTATGAATCATGAATCAAATCATGAATCATGAATCAAATCATGAATCGTTATTCGAATCATGAATCATGAATCGAATCATGAATCATGAATCGAATCATGAATCATGAATTGAATCATGAATTGAATCATGATTCATGAATCATGAATTGAATCATGAATTGAATCATGAATTGAATCATGAATCCTGAAATTAATCATGAATCATGAACTGAATCATGAATCATGAATTGAATCATGAATCATGAATTGAATCTTGAATCATGAATCCAATAATGAATCATGAATTGAATCATGAATCATGAATTGAATCATGAATCATGAATCGAATCATGAATCATGAATTGAATCATGAATCATGAATTGAAACATGAATCATGAATCATCAATTGAAACATAAATCATGAATCATAAAATGAATCATGAATCATGAATTGAATCATGAATCATGAATTGAATCATGAATTGAATCATGAATCATGAATCATGAAATGAATCATGAATCATGAATCATGAAATGAATCATGAATTGAATTATGATTCATTAATCATGAAATGAATCATGAATTGAATTATGATTCATTAATCTTGAAATGAATCATAAATCAGGAATTGAATCATGAATCATGAATCGAATCATGAATCATGAATTGAATTATGATTCATTAATCTTGAAATGAATCATAAATCAGGAATTGAATCATGAATCATGAATCGAATCATGAATCATGAATTGAATCATAATTCGACTCATGAATCATGAATCGAATCATGAATCATGAACTGAATCATGAATCATGAATCATAAATTGAATCATGAATCATAAATTGAATCATGAATTATGAATCATGAAATGAATCATGAATCATGAATCATGAAATGAATCATGAATCGAATCATGAATCAAATCATGAATCTTGAATTGAATCATGAATCATAAATTGATTCATGAATGGAATAATGAATCATGAATTGAATCATGAATCATAAATCATGAATCATGAATCGAATCATGAATCATAAATTGAATCATAAAGCATGAATCATGAATCATGAATTGAATCATGAATCATGATTTGAATAATGAATTGAATCATGATTCATGAATCATGAATCATGAATCATGAATTGAATCATGAAGCATGAATCATGAATCATGAAATTAATCATGAATCATGAATCATCAATCATGAAATTAATCATGAATCATGAAATTAATCATGAATCATGAACTGAATCATGAATCATGAATTGAATCATGAATCATGAATTAAATCTTGAATCATGAATCGAAATATGAATCATGAATTGAATTATAAATCATGAATTGAATCATGAATCATGAATCATGAATTGAATCATGAATCATGAATTGAAACATGAATCATGAATCATAAAATGAATCATGAATTGAATCATGAATCATGAATCATGAATTGAATCATGAATTAATTCATGATTCATGAATCATGAAATGAATCAGGAATCAGGAATTGAATCATGAATCACGAATCATGAATCAAATCATGAATCATGAATCGAATCATGAATCATTAATTGAATCATAAATTATGAATTGTATCATGAATCATGAATTGAATCAAGAATCATGAATCAAATCATAATTCGACTCATGAATCATTAATCGAATCATGAATCATGAATTGAATCATGAATCATGAATTGAATCATGAAACATAAATCATGAAATGAATCATGAAATGAATCATGAATCAAGATTCATGAATTGAATCACGAATCATGAATTGAATCATGAATCGAATCATGAATCGAATCATGAATCATGAATTGAATCATTATTTGAATCATGAATCATGAATCATGAAGTGAATCATAAATTGAATCATGAATCATGAATCATGAAATGAATCATGAAATGAATCATGAATCATGAATTAAATCATGAATCATGAATTGAATCATTATTTGAATCATGAATTATGAATCATAAATTGAATCATGAATCATGAATCATGAAATGAATCATGAAATGAATCATGCATCATGAATTGAATCATGAATCATTAATTGAATCTTGAATCATGAATCGTGATTCGAATCATGAATCATGAATCGAATCATGAATCATGAATCAAATCATGAATCGTGATTCGAATCATGAATCATGAATCGAATCATGAATCATGAATCGAATCATGAATCATGAATTGAATCATGAATTGAATCATGATTCATGAATCATGATTCATGAATCATGATTCATGAATCATGAATTGAATCATGAATTGAATCATGAATTGAATCATGAATCATGAATCATTAATTGAATCTTGAATCATGAATCGTGATTCGAATCATGAATCATGAATCGAATCATGAATCATGAATCAAATCATGAATCGTGATTCGAATCATGAATCGAATCATGAATCATGAATCGAATCATGAATCATGAATTGAATCATGAATTGAATCATGATTCATGAATCATGATTCATGAATCATAAAATGAATCGTGAATTGAATCATGAATCATGAATCATGAAATGATTCATGAATCATGAATTCAATTATGAATCATAAATCATGAATTGAATCATAAATCATGAATCATGAATTGAATCATGAATCATGAATTGAATCATGAATTGAATCATGATTCATGAATCATGAAATGAATCATGAATCATGAATCGAATCATGAATCATGAATCAAATCATGAATCATAAATCATGAATCGAATCATAATTCATGAATCATGAATCATGAATCGAATCATGAATCATGAATCGAATCATGAATCATGAATCGAATCATGAATCATGAATTGAATCATAAATCATGAATTGTATCATGAATCATGAATTGAATCAAGAATCATGAATTGAATCATAATTCGACTCATGAATCATGAATCGAATCATGATTCATGAATTGAATCATGAATCATGAATTGAATCATAAAACATGAATCATGAAATGAATCATGAAATAAATCATGAATCATAATTCATGAATTGAATCACGAATCATGAATTGAATCATGAATTGAATCATGAATCATGAATCGAATCATGAATCATGAATTGAATCATTATTTGAATCATGAATCATGAATTGAATCATGAATCATGAAATGAATCATGAATCATGAATTGAATCATGAATCATGAATTGAATCATGAATCATGAATTGAATCATGAATCATGAATTGAATCATTATTTTAATCATAAATCATGAATTGAATCATGAATCATGAATCATGAATCAAATCATGAATCGTGATTCGAATCATGAATCATGAATCGAATCATGAATCATGAATCGAATCATGTATCATGAATTGAATCATGAATTGAATCCTGATTCATGAATCATGAATTGAATCATGAATCATGAATCATGAATCGAATCATGAATCATAAATTGAAACATGAATCATGAATCATGAATTGAAACATGAATCATGAATCATAAAATGAATCATGAATCAGGAATTGAATCATGAATCATGAATCATGAATCAAATCATGAATCATGAATCATGAATCAAATCATGAATCATGAATCATGAATCATGAATCGAATCATGAATCAATAATTGAATCATAAATCATGAATTGTATCATGAATCATGAATTGAATCAAGAATCATGAATCGAATCATAATTCAAATCATGAATCATGAATCGAATCATGAATCATGAATTGAATCATGAATCATGAATTGAATCATGAAACATGAATCATGAAATGAATCATGAATCAAGATTCATGAATTGAATCACGAATCATGAATTGAATCATGAATCGAATCATGAATCGAATCATGAATCATGAATTGAATCATTATTTGAATCATGAATCATGAATCATGAAATGAATCATGAAATGAATCACGAATCATGAATTAAATCATGAATCATGAATTGAATCATTATTTGAATCATGAATCATGAAATAAATCATGAATCATGAATTGAAGCATGAATCATGAATCATTAATTGAATCTTGAATCATGAATCGTGATTCGAATCATGAATCATGAATCAAATCATGAATCATGAATCAAATCATGAATCGTGATTTCAATCATGAATCATGAATCGAATCATGAATCATGAATCGAATCATGAATCATGAATTGAATCAGAAATTGAATGATGATTCATGAATCATGAATTGAATCATGAATTGAATCATGAATTAAATCATGAATCATGAATCATGAAATTAATTATGAATCATTAACTGAATCATGAATCATGAATTGAATCATGAATCATGAATCGAATCATGAATCATGAATCAAATCATGAATCGTGATTCGAATCATGAATCATGAATCGAATCATGAATCATGAATCGAATCATGAATCATGAATTGAATCATGAATTGAATCATGATTCATGAATCATGATTCATGAATCATGATTCATGAATCATGAATTGAATCATGAATTGAATCATGAATTGAATCATGAATCATGAATCATTAATTGAATCTTGAATCATGAATCGTGATTCGAATCATGAATCATGAATCGAATCATGAATCATGAATCAAATCATGAATCGTGATTCGAATCATGAATCGAATCATGAATCATGAATCGAATCATGAATCATGAATTGAATCATGAATTGAATCATGATTCATGAATCATGATTCATGAATCATAAAATGAATCGTGAATTGAATCATGAATCATGAATCATGAAATGATTCATGAATCATGAATTCAATTATGAATCATAAATCATGAATTGAATCATAAATCATGAATCATGAATTGAATCATGAATCATGAATTGAATCATGAATTGAATCATGATTCATGAATCATGAAATGAATCATGAATCATGAATCGAATCATGAATCATGAATCAAATCATGAATCATAAATCATGAATCGAATCATAATTCATGAATCATGAATCATGAATCGAATCATGAATCATGAATCGAATCATGAATCATGAATCGAATCATGAATCATGAATTGAATCATAAATCATGAATTGTATCATGAATCATGAATTGAATCAAGAATCATGAATTGAATCATAATTCGACTCATGAATCATGAATCGAATCATGATTCATGAATTGAATCATGAATCATGAATTGAATCATAAAACATGAATCATGAAATGAATCATGAAATAAATCATGAATCATAATTCATGAATTGAATCACGAATCATGAATTGAATCATGAATTGAATCATGAATCATGAATCGAATCATGAATCATGAATTGAATCATTATTTGAATCATGAATCATGAATTGAATCATGAATCATGAAATGAATCATGAAATGAATCATGAATCATGAATTGAATCATGAATCATGAATTGAATCATGAATCATGAATTGAATCATGAATCATGAATTGAATCATTATTTTAATCATAAATCATGAATTGAATCATGAATCATGAATCATGAATCAAATCATGAATCGTGATTCGAATCATGAATCATGAATCGAATCATGAATCATGAATCGAAT
Organism: Mixophyes australis; assembly: GCA_036250195.1. NCBI lineage: Eukaryota > Metazoa > Chordata > Amphibia > Anura > Limnodynastidae > Mixophyes > Mixophyes australis. Next base: position 731,840 of record JAVHZZ010000034.1, read on the forward strand.
CATGTATCATGAATTGAATCATGAATTGAATCCTGATTCATGAATCATGAATTGAATCATGAATCATGAATCATGAATCGAATCATGAATCATAAATTGAAACATGAATCATGAATCAGGAATTGAAACATGAATCATGAATCATAAAATGAATCATGAATCAGGAATTGAATCATGAATCATGAATCATGAATCAAATCATGAATCATGAATCATGAATCAAATCATGAATCATGAATCATGAATCATGAATCGAATCATGAATCAATAATTGAATCATAAATCATGAATTGTATCATGAATCATGAATTGAATCAAGAATCATGAATCGAATCATAATTCAAATCATGAATCATGAATCGAATCATGAATCATGAATTGAATCATGAATCATGAATTGAATCATGAAACATGAATCATGAAATGAATCATGAAATGAATCATGAATCAAGATTCATGAATTGAATCACGAATCATGAATTGAATCATGAATCGAATCATGAATCGAATCATGAATCATGAATTGAATCATTATTTGAATCATGAATCATGAATCATGAAATGAATCATGAAATGAATCACGAATCATGAATTAAATCATGAATCATGAATTGAATCATTATTTGAATCATGAATCATGAAATAAATCATGAATCATGAATTGAAGCATGAATCATGAATCATTAATTGAATCTTGAATCATGAATCGTGATTCGAATCATGAATCATGAATTAAATCATGAATCATGAATTGAATCATTAATCGTGATTTGAATCATGAATCATGAATCGAATCATGAATCATGAATCGAATCATGAATCATGAATTGAATCAGAAATTGAATCATGATTCATGAATCATGAATTGAATCATGAATTGAATCATGAATTAAATCATGAATCATGATTCATGAAATTAATTATGAATCATTAACTGAATCATGAATCATGAATTGAATCATGAATCATGAATTGAATCTTGAATCATGAATCGAATAATGAATCATGAATTGAATCATGAATCATGAATTGAATCATGAATCATGAATCGAATCATGAATCATGAATTGAATCATGAATCATGAATTGAAACATGAATCATGAATCATGAATTGAAACATGAATCATGAATCATAAAATGAATCATGAATCATGAATCATGAATTGAATCATGAATCATGAATTGAATCATGAATTGAATCATGAATCATGAATCATGAAATGAATCATGAATCATGAATCATGAAATGAATCATGAATTGAATTATGATTCATTAATCATGAAATGAATCATGAATTGAATTATGATTCATTAATCATGAAATGAATCATAAATCAGGAATTGAATCATGAATCATGAATCATGAATCGAATCATGAATCATGAATCATGAATCGAATCATGAATCATGAATCGAATCATGAATCATGAATCATGAATCTAATCATGAATCATGAATCATGAATCTAATCATGAATCATGAATTGAATCATGAATCATGAATTGAATCATGAATCATGAATTGAATCATAATTCGACTCATGAATCATGAATCGAATCATGAATTGAATCATGAATTGAATCATGAATCATGAATTGAATCATGAATTGAATCATGAATCATGAATCATGAAATAAATCATGAAATGAATCATGAATCATGATTCATGAATTGAATCATGAATCATGAATTGAATCATGAATCACGAATTGAATTATAATTCGACTCATGAATCATGAATCGAATCATGAATCATGAATTGAATCATGAATCATGAATTGAATCATGAGTCATGAATCATGAATTAAATCATGAATCATGAATTGAATCATGAATCATGAATTGAATCATGAATCATGAATTGAATCATGAATCATGAATCATGAATTAAATCATGAATCATGAATTGAATCATGAATTGAATCATGAATTATGAATCATGAAATGAATCATGAATCATGAATCGAATCATGAATCATGAACTGAATCATGAATCATAAATCATGAATCATGAATTGAATCATGAAGCATGAATCATGAAGCATGAATCATGAATCATGAATTGAATCATGAATCAAGAATTGAATCATGAATTGAATCATGATTCATGAATCATGAATCGAATCATGAATCATTAATCATGAATTGAATCATGAAGCATGAATCATGAATCATGAAATTAATCATGAATCATGAACTGAATCATGAATCATGAATTGAATCATGAATCATGAATTTAATCTTGAATCATGAATAGAATCATGAATCATGAATTGAATAATGAATCATGAATTGAATCATGAAGCATGAATCATGAATCATGAAATTAATCATGAATCATGAATTGAAACATGAATCATGAATCATAAAATGAATCATGAATTGAATCATGAATCATGAATCATTAAATGATTCATGATTTATGAATTCAATTATGAATCATAAATCATGAATTGAATCATAAATCATGAATCATGAATTGAATCATGAATCATGAATTGAATCATGAATTGAATCATGAATTGAATCATGAATCATGAATCATGAAATGAATCATGAATTGAATTATGATTCATTAATCATGAAATGAATCATGAATTGAATTATGATTCATTAATCATGAAATGAATCATAAATCATGAATCATGAATTGAATCATGAATCATGAATTGAATCATGAATTGAATCATGAATTGAATCATGAATCATGAATCATGAAATGAATCATGAATTGAATTATGATTCATTAATCATGAAATGAATCATGAATTGAATTATGATTCATTAATCATGAAATGAATCATAAATCAGGAATTGAATCATGAATCATGAATCATGAATCGAATCATGAATCATGAATCATGAATCATGAATCGAATCATGAATCATGAATCGAATCATGAATCATGAATCATGAATCTAATCATGAATCATGAATCATGAATCTAATCATGAATCATGAATTGAATCATGAAGCATGAATTGAATCATGAATCATGAATTGAATCATAATTCGACTCATGAATCATGAATCGAATCATGAATCATGAATTGAATCATGAATCATGAATTGAATCATGAATTGAATCATGAATCATGAATTGAATCATGAATTGAATCATGAATCATGAATCATGAAATAAATCATGAAATGAATCATGAATCATGATTCATGAATTGAATCATGAATCATGAATTGAATCATGAATCACAAATTGAATTATAATTCGACTCATGAATCATGAATCGAATCATGAATCATGAATTGAATCATGAATCATGAATTGAATCATGAATCATGAATTGAATCATAATTCGACTCATGAATCATGAATCGAATCATGAATCATGAATTGAATCATGAATCATGAATTGAATCATGAATTGAATCATGAATCATGAATTGAATCATGAATCATGAATCATGAATTAAATCATGAATCATGAATTGAATCATGAATTGAATCATGAATTATGAATCATGAAATGAATCATGAAATGAATCATGAAATGAATCATGAATCATGAATCGAATCATGAATCATGAACTGAATCATGAATCATAAATCATGAATCATGAATTGAATCATGAAGCATGAATCATGAAGCATGAATCATGAATCATGAATTGAATCATGAATCAAGAATTGAATCATGAATTGAATCATGATTCATGAATCATGAATCGAATCATGAATCATTAATCATGAATTGAATCATGAATCATGAATCATGAATCATGAAATTAATCATGAATCATGAACTGAATCATGAATCATGAATTGAATCATGAATCATGAATTAAATCTTGAATCATGAATAGAATCATGAATCATGAATTGAATAATGAATCATGAATTGAATCATGAAGCATGAATCATGAATCATGAAATTAATCATGAATCATGAATTGAAACATGAATCATGAATCATAAAATGAATCATGAATTGAATCATGAATCATGAATCATGAAATGATTCATGAATCATGAATTCAATTATGAATCATAAATCATGAATTGAATCATAAATCATGAATCATGAATTGAATCATGAATCATGAATTGAATCATGAATTGAATCATGAATTGAATCATGATTCATGAATCATGAAATGAATCATGAATCAGGAATTGAATCATGAATCATGAATCATGAATCAAATCATGAATCATGAATCGAATCATGTATCATGAATCATGAATCGAATCATGAATCATGAATTGAATCATAAATCATGAATTGTATCATGAATCATGAATTGAATCAAGAATCATGAATTGAATCATAATTCGACTCATGAATCATGAATCGAATCATGAATCATGAATTGAATCATGAATCATGAATTGAATCATAAAACATGAATCATGAAATGAATCATGAAATGAATCATGAATCATGATTCATGAATTGAATCACGAATCATGAATTGAATCATGAATCGAATCATGAATCATGAATCGAATCATGAATCATGAATTGAATCATTATTTGAATCATGAATCATGAATTGAATCATTAATTGAATCATGAATCATGAATCATGAATCATGAATCATGAATCATGAATCATGAATTGAATCATGAATCATGAATCATTAATTGAATCTTGAATCATGAATCGAATCATAAATCATGAATCATGAATCGAATCATGAATCATGAAGGAAATCATGAATCGTGATTCGAATCATGAATCATGAATCGAATCATGAATCATGAATCGAATCATGAATCATGAATTGAATCATGAATTGAATCATGATTAATGAATTTAATCATGAATCATGAATCGAATCATGAATCATGAATTGAATCTTGAATCATGAATCCAATAATGAATCATGAATTGAATCATGAATCATGAATTGAATCATGAATCATGAATCGAATCATGAATCATGAATTGAATCATGAATCATGAATTGAAACATGAATCATGAATCATGAATTGAAACATAAATCATGAATCATAAAATGAATCATGAATCATGAATTGAATCATGAATCATGAATTGAATCATGAATTGAATCATGAATCATGAATCATGAATCATGAATCATGAATCATGAATCATGAAATGAATCATGAATCATGAATCATGAAATGAATCATGAATTGAATTATGATTCATTAATCATGAAATGAATCATGAATTGAATTATGATTCATTAATCTTGAAATGAATCATAAATCAGGAATTGAATCATGAATCATGAATCGAATCATGAATCATGAATTGAATCATAATTCGACTCATGAATCATGAATCGAATCATAAATCATGAAATGAATCATGAATCATGAATCATGAATTGAATCATGAATCATAAATTGAATCATGAATTATGAATCATGAAATGAATCATGAATCATGAATCGATGCATGAATCATGAATCGAATCATGAATCAAATCATGAATCTTGAATTGAATCATGAATCATAAATTGAATCATGAATGGAATAATGAATCATGAATTGAATCATGAATCATAAATCATGAATCATGAATCGAATCATGAATCATGAATTGAATCATAAAGCATGAATCATGAATTGAATCATGAATCATGAATTGAATCATGAATCATAAATCATGAATTGAATCATGAAGCATGAATCATGAAATTAATCATGAATCATGAAATTAATCATGAATCATGAACTGAATCATGAATCATGAATTGAATCATGAATCATGAATTAAATCTTGAATCATGAATCGAAATATGAATCATGAATTGAATCATGAATCATGAATCATGAATTGAATCATGAAGCATGAATTGAATCATGAATCATGAATTAAATCTTGAATCATGAATCGAAATATGAATCATGAATTGAATCATGAATCATGAATCATGAATTGAATCATGAATCATGAATCATGAATTGAAACATGAATCATGAATCATAAAATGAATCATGAATTGAATCATGAATCAAGAATCATGAATTGAATCATGAATTGAATCATGATTCATGAATCATGAAATGAATCATGAATCAGGAATTGAATCATGAATCATGAATCATGAATCAAATCATGAATCATGAATCGAATCATGAATCATGAATCATGAATCATGAATCGAATCATGAATCATGAATCATGAATCATGAATCGAATCATGAATCATTAATTGAATCATAAATCATGAATTGTATCATAAATCATGAATTGAATCAAGAATCATGAATCGAATCATAATTCGACTCATGAATCATGAATCGAATCATGAATCATGAATTGAATCATGAATCATTAATTGAATCATGAAACATGAATCATGAAATGAATCATAAAATGATTCATGAATCATGATTCATGAATTGAATCACGAATCATGAATTGAATCATGAATCGAATCATGAATCGAATCATGAATCATGAATTGAATCATTATTTGAATCATGAATCATGAATCATGAATTGAATCATAAATTGCATCATGAATCATGAATCATGAAATGAATCATGAAATGAATCATGAATCATGAATTAAATCATAAATCATGAATTTAATCATTATTTGAATCATTAATCATGAATCATGATTCATGAATCATGAATTGAATCATGAATTGAATCATGAATTGAATCATGAATCATGAATCATGAAATTAATCATGAATCATGAATTGAATCATGAATTGAATCATGATTCATGAATCATGAATTATGAATCATGAAATGAATCATGAATCATGAATCGAATCATGAATCATGAACTAAATCATGAATCAAATCATGAATCATGAATTGAATCATGAATCATAAATTGAATCATGAATGGAATAATGAATCATGAATTGAATCATGAATCATAAATCATGAATCATGAATCGAATCATGAATCATGAATTGAATCATGAAGCATGAATCATGAATCATGAATTGAATCATGAATCATGATTTGAATAATGAATTGAATCATGATTCATGAATCATGAATCATGAATCATGAATTGAATCATGAAGCATGAATGATGAATCATGAAATTAATCATGAATCATGAATCATGAATCATGAAATTAATCATGAATCATGAAATTAATCATGAATCATGAACTGAATCATGAATCATGAATTGAATCATGAATCATGAATTAAATCTTGAATCATGAATCGAAATATGAATCATGAATTGAATTATAAATCATGAATTGAATCATGAATCATGAATCATGAATTGAATCATGAATCATGAATTGAAACATGAATCATGAATCATAAAATGAATCATGAATTGAATCATGAATCATGAATCATGAATTGAATCATGAATTGAATCATGATTCATGAATCATGAAATGAATCAGGAATCAGGAATTGAATCATGAATCACGAATCATGAATCAAATCATGAATCATGAATCGAATCATGAATCATTAATTGAATCATAAATCATGAATTGTATCATGAATCATGAATTGAATCAAGAATCATGAATCGAATCATAATTCGACTCATGAATCATGAATCGAATCATGAATCATGAATTGAATCATGAATCATGAATTGAATCATGAAACATAAATCATGAAATGAATCATGAAATGAATCATGAATCAAGATTCATGAATTGAATCACGAATCATGAATTGAATCATGAATCGAATCATGAATCGAATCATGAATCATGAATTGAATCATTATTTGAATCATGAATCATGAATCATGAAGTGAATCATAAATTGAATCATGAATCATGAATCATGAAATGAATCATGAAATGAATCATGAATCATGAATTAAATCATGAATCATGAGTTGAATCATTATTTGAATCATGAATTATGAATCATAAATTGAATCATGAATCATGAATCATGAAATGAATCATGAAATGAATCATGCATCATGAATTGAATCATGAATCATGAATCATTAATTGAATCTTGAATCATGAATCGTGATTCGAATCATGAATCATGAATCGAATCATGAATCATGAATCAAATCATGAATCGTGATTCGAATCATGAATCAAATCATGAATCATGAATCGAATCATGAATCATGAATTGAATCATGAATTGAATCATGATTCATGAATCATGATTCATGAATCATGAATTGAATCATGATTCATGAATCATGATTCATGAATCATGATTCATGAATCATGAATTGAATCATGAATTGAATCATGAATTGAATCATGAATCATGAAATTAATCATGAATCATGAACTGAATTATGAATCATGAATTGAATCATGAATCATGAATTGAATCTTGAATCATGAATCGAATAATAAATCATGAATTGAATCATGAATCATGAATTGAATCATGAATCATGAATCGAATCATGAATCATGACTTGAATCATGAATCATGAATTGAAACATGAATCATGAATCATGAATTGAAACATGAATCATGAATCATAAAATGAATCATTAATCATGAATTGAACCATGAATCATGAATTGAATCATGAATTGAATTATGATTCATTAATCATGAAATGAATCATGAATTGAATTATGATTCATTAATCATGAAATGAATCATAAATCAGGAATTGAATCATGAGTCATGAATCATGATTCGAATCATGAATCATGAATCAAGAATCATGAATCATGAATCGAATCATGAATCATGAATTGAATCATGAATCATGAATTGAATCATAATTCGTCTCATGAATCATGAATCGAATCATGAATCATGAATTGAATCATGAATCATGAATCATGAATTGAATCATGAATTGAATCATGAATCATGAATTGAATCATGAATCATGAATTGAATCATGAATTGAATCATGAATCATGAATTGAATCATGAATTGAATCATGAATCATGAAATAAATCATGAAATGAATCATGAATCATGATTCATGAATTGAATCATGAATCACGAATTGAATTATAATTCGACTCATGAATCATGAATCGAATCATGAATCATGAATTGAATCATGAATCATGAATTGAATCATGAATCACGAATTGAATTATAATTCGACTCATGAATCATGAATCGAATCATGAATCATGAATTGAATCATGAATCATGAATTGAATCATGAATCATGAATCATGAATTGAATCATGAATCATAAATTGAATCATGAATTATGAATCATGAAATGAATCATGAAATGAATCATGAAATGAATCACGAATCATGAATCGAATCATGAATCATGAACTGAATCATGAATCATAAATCATGAATCATAATTTGAATCATGAATCATAAATTGAATCATGAATCGAATAATGAATCATGAATCGAATCATGAATCATAAATCATGAATCATGAATTAAATCATGAAGCATGAATCATGAATCATGAATTTAATCATGAATCATGAATTGAATCATGAATTGAATCATGATTCATGAATCATGAATCGAATCATGAATCATGAATCATCAATTGAATCATGAAGCATGAATCATGAAACATGAAATTAATCATGAATCATGAACTGAATCATGAATCATGAATTGAATCATGAATCATGAATTGAATCTTGAATCATGAATCAAATCATGAATCATGAATTGAATAATGAATCATGAATTGAATCATAAATCATGAATTGTATCATGAATCATGAATTGAATCAAGAATCATGAATTGAATCATAATTCGACTCATGAATCATGAATCGAATCATGATTCATGAATTGAATCATGAATCATAAATCATGAATCGAATCATAATTCATGAATCATGAATCATGAATTGAATCATGAATCATGAATCATGAATTGAATCATGAATCATAAATTGAATCATGAATTATGAATCATGAAATGAATCATGAAATGAATCATGAAATGAATCACGAATCATGAATCGAATCATGAATCATGAACTGAATCATGAATCATAAATCATGAATCATAATTTGAATCATGAATCATAAATTGAATCATGAATCGAATAATGAATCATGAATCGAATCATGAATCATAAATCATGAATCATGAATTAAATCATGAAGCATGAATCATGAATCATGAATTTAATCATGAATCATGAATTGAATCATGAATTGAATCATGATTCATGAATCATGAATCGAATCATGAATCATCAATCATCAATTGAATCATAAAGCATGAATCATGAATCATGAAATTAATCATGAATCATGAACTGAATCATGAATCATGAATTGAATCATGAATCATGAATTGAATCTTAAATCATGAATCAAATCATGAATCATGAATTGAATAATGAATCATGAATTGAATCATAAATCATGAATTGTATCATGAATCATGAATTGAATCAAGAATCATGAATTGAATCATAATTCGACTCATGAATCATGAATCGAATCATGATTCATAAATTGAATCATGAATCATAAATCATGAATCGAATCATAATTCATGAATCATAAATCATGAATTGTATCATGAATCATGAATTGAATCAAGAATCATGAATTGAATCATAATTCGACTCATGAATCATGAATCGAATCATGATTCATGAATTGAATCATGAATCATGAATTGAATCATAAAACATGAATCATGAAATGAATCATGAAATAAATCATGAATCATAATTCATGAATTGAATCACGAATCATGAATTGAATCATGAATTGAATCATGAATCATGAATCGAATCATGAATCATGAATTGAATCATTATTTTAATCATGAATCATGAATTGAATCATGAATCATGAATCATGAATCAAATCATGAATCGTGATTCGAATCATGAATCATGAATCGAATCATGAATCATGAATCGAATCATGAATCATAAATTGAAACATGAATCATGAATCATGAATTGAAACATGAATCATGAATCATAAAATGAATCATGAATCATGAATCAGGAATTGAATCATGAATCATGAATCATGAATCAAATCATGAATCATGAATCATGAATCAAATCATGAATCATGAATCATGAATCATGAATCATGAATCATAAATCGAATCATGAATCAATAATTGAATCGTAAATCATGAATTGTATCATGAATCATGAATTGAATCAAGAATCATGAATCGAATCATAATTCAAATCATGAATCATGAATCGAATCATGAATCATGAATTGAATCATGAATCATGAATTGAATCATGAAACATGAATCATGAAATGAATCATGAAATGAATCATGAATCATGATTCATGAATTGAATCACGAATCATGAATTGAATCATGAATCGAATCATGAATCGAATCATGAATCATGAATTGAATCATTATTTGAATCATGAATCATGAATCATGAAATGAATCATAATTCGACTCATGAATCATGAATCGAATCATGAATCATGAATTGAATCATGAATCATGAATCATGAATTGAATCATGAATTGAATCATGAATCATGAATTGAATCATGAATTGAATCATGAATCATGAATCGAATCATGAATCATGAATTGAATCATTATTTTAATCATGAATCATGAATTGAATCATGAATCATGAATCATGAATCAAATCATGAATCGTGATTCGAATCATGAATCATGAATCGAATCATGAATCATGAATCGAATCATGAATCATAAATTGAAACATGAATCATGAATCATGAATTGAAACATGAATCATGAATCATAAAATGAATCATGAATCATGAATCAGGAATTGAATCATGAATCATGAATCATGAATCAAATCATGAATCATGAATCATGAATCAAATCATGAATCATGAATCATGAATCATGAATCATGAATCATAAATCGAATCATGAATCAATAATTGAATCGTAAATCATGAATTGTATCATGCATCATGAATTGAATCAAGAATCATGAATCGAATCATAATTCAAATCATGAATCATGAATCGAATCATGAATCATGAATTGAATCATGAATCATGAATTGAATCATGAAACATGAATCATGAAATGAATCATGAAATGAATCATGAATCATGATTCATGAATTGAATCACGAATCATGAATTGAATCATGAATCGAATCATGAATCATGAATTGAATCATTATTTGAATCATGAATCATGAAATGAATCATAATTCGACTCATGAATCATGAATCGAATCATGAATCATGAATTGAATCATGAATCATGAATCATGAATTGAATCATGAATTGAATCATGAATCATGAATTGAATCATGAATCATGAATTGAATCATGAATTGAATCATGAATCATGAATTGAATCATGAATTGAATCATGTATCATGAATCATGAATCATGAAATAAATCATGAAATGAATCATGAATCATGATTCATGAATTGAATCATGAATCATGAATTGAATCATGAATCACGAATTGAATTATAATTCGACTCATGAATCATGAATCGAATCATGAATCATGAATTGAATCATGAATCATGAATTGAATCATGAATCATGAATTGAATCATGAATCATGAATTGAATCATGAATCATAAATTGAATCATGAATCGAATCATGAATCGAATCATGAATCATGAATTGACTCATTATTTGAATCATGAATCATGAATCATGAAATGAATCATGAAATGAATCATGAATCATGAATTAAATCATGAATCATGAATTGAATCATTATTTGAATCATGAATCATGAAATGAATCATGAATCATGAATTGAAGCATGAATCATGAATCATTAATTGAATCTTGAATCATGAATCGTGATTCGAATCATGAATCATGAATCAAATCATGAATCGTGATTTGAATCATGAATCATGAATCGAATCATGAATCATGAATCGAATCATGAATCATGAATTGAATCAGAAATTGAATCATGAATTAAATCATGAATCATGAATCATGAAATTAATTATGAATCATTAACTGAATCATGAATCGTGATTTGAATCATGAATCATGAATTGAATCATGAATCATGAATTGAATCATGAATTGAATCATGAATCATGAATTGAATCATGAATTGAATCATGTATCATGAATCATGAATCATGAAATAAATCATGAAATGAATCATGAATCATGATTCATGAATTGAATCATGAATCATGAATTGAATCATGAATCACGAATTGAATTATAATTCGACTCATGAATCATGAATCGAATCATGAATCATGAATTGAATCATGAATCATGAATTGAATCATGAATCATGAATTGAATCATGAATCATGAATTGAATCATGAATCATAAATTGAATCATGAATCGAATCATGAATCGAATCATGAATCATGAATTGACTCATTATTTGAATCATGAATCATGAATCATGAAATGAATCATGAATCACGAATTGAATTATAATTCGACTCATGAATCATGAATCGAATCATGAATCATGAATTGAATCATGAATCATGAATTGAATCATGAATCATGAATTGAATCATGAATCATGAATTGAATCATGAATCATAAATTGAATCATGAATCGAATCATGAATCGAATCATGAATCATGAATTGACTCATTATTTGAATCATGAATCATGAATCATGAAATGAATCATGAAATGAATCATGAATCATGAATTAAATCATGAATCATGAATTGAATCATTATTTGAATCATGAATCATGAAATGAATCATGAATCATGAATTGAAGCATGAATCATGAATCATTAATTGAATCTTGAATCATGAATCGTGATTCGAATCATGAATCATGAATCAAATCATGAATCATGAATCAAATCATGAATCGTGATTTGAATCATGAATCATGAATCGAATCATGAATCATGAATCGAATCATGAATCATGAATTGAATCAGAAATTGAATCATGAATTAAATCATGAATCATGAATCATGAAATTAATTATGAATCATTAACTGAATCATGAATCGTGATTTGAATCATGAATCATGAATCGAATCATGAATCATGAATCGAATCATGAATCATGAATTGAATCATGAATTGAATCATGAATTAAATCATGAATCATGAATCATGAAATTAATTATGAATCATTAACTGAATCATGAATCATGAATTGAATCATGAATCATGAATTGAATCTTGAATCATGAATCGAATAATGAATCATTAATTGAATCATGAATCATGAATTGAATCATGAATCATGAATCGAATCATGAATCATGAATTGAATCATGAATCATGAATTGAAACATGAATCATGAATCATGAATTGAAACATGAATCATGAATCATAAAATGAATCATGAATTATGAATCATGAATTGAATCATGAATCATGAATTGAATCATGAATTGAATCATGAATCATGAATCATGAAATGAATCATGAATCATGAATCATGAAATGAATCATGAATTGAATTATGATTCATTAATCATGAAATGAATCATGAATTGAATTATGATTCATTAATCATGAAATGAATCATAAATCAGGAATTGAATCATGAATCATGAATCATGAATCGAATCATGAATCATGAATCATGAATCGAATCATGAATCATGAATCGAATCATGAATCATGAATCATGAATTTAATCATGAATCATGAATTGAATCATGAATCATGAATTGAATCATGAATCATGAATTGAATCATAATTCGACTCATGAATCATGAATTGAATCATGAATCATGAATTGAATCATGAATCATGAATTGAATCATGAATTGAATCATGAATCATGAATTGAATCATGAATTGAATCATGTATCATGAATCATGAATCATGAAATAAATCATGAAATGAATCATGAATCATGATTCATGAATTGAATCATGAATCATGAATTGAATCATGAATCACGAATTGAATTATAATTCGACTCATGAATCATGAATCGAATCATGAATCATGAATTGAATCATGAATCACGAATTGAATCATGAATCATGAATCATGAATTGAATCATGAATCATAAATTGAATCATGAATCTAATCATGAATCGAATCATGAATCATGAATTGACTCATTATTTGAATCATGAATCATGAATCATGAAATGAATCATGAAATGAATCATGAATCATGAATTAAATCATGAATCATGAATTGAATCATTATTTGAATCATGAATCATGAATCATGAAATGAATCATGAATCATGAATTGAAGCATGAATCATGAATCATTAATTGAATCTTGAATCATGAATCGCGATTCGAATCATGAATCATGAATCAAATCATGAATCATGAATCAAATCATGAATCGTGATTTGAATCATGAATCATGAATCGAATCATGAATCATGAATCGAATCATGAATCATGAATTGAATCAGAAATTGAATCATGATTCATGAATCATGATTCATGAATCATGATTCATGAATCATGAATTGAATCATGAATTGAATCATGAATTAAATCATGAATCATGAATCATGAAATTAATTATGAATCATTAACTGAATCATGAATCATGAATTGAATCATGAATCATGAATTGAATCTTGAATCATGAATCGAATAATGAATCATGAATTGAATCATGAATCATGAATTGAATCATGAATCATGAATCGAATCATGAATCATGAATTGAATCATGAATCATGAATTGAAACATGAATCATGAATCATGAATTGAAACATGAATCATGAATCATAAAATGAATCATGAATTATGAATCATGAATTGAATCATGAATCATGAATTGAATCATGAATTGAATCATGAATCATGAATCATGAAATGAATCATGAATCATTAATCATGAAATGAATCATGAATTGAATTATGATTCATTAATCATGAAATGAATCATGAATTGAATTATGATTCATTAATCATGAAATGAATCATAAATCAGGAATTGAATCATGAATCATGAATCATGAATCATGAATCGAATCATGAATCATGAATCGAATCATGAATCATGAATCATGAATCTAATCATGAATCATGAATTGAATCATGAATCATGAATTGAATCATGAATCATGAATTGAATCATAATTCTACTCATGAATCATGAATCGAATCATGAATCATGAATTGAATCATGAATCATGAATTGAATCATGAATTGAATCATGAATCATGAATTGAATCATGAATCATGAATTGAATCATAATTCGACTCATGAATCATGAATCGAATCATGAATCATGAATTGAATCATGAATCATGAATTGAATCATGAATTGAATCATGAATCATGAATTGAATCATGAATTGAATCATGAATCATGAATCATGAAATAAATCATGAAATGAATCATGAATCATGATTCATGAATTGAATCATGAATCATGAATTGAATCATGAATCACGAATTGAATTATAATTCGACTCATAAATCATGAATCGAATCATGAATCATGAATTGAATCATGAATCATGAATTGAATCATGAGTCATGAATCATGAATTAAATCATGAATCATGAATTGAATCATGAATCATGAATTGAATCATGAATCATGAATCATGAATTAAATCATGAATCATGAATTGAATCATGAATTGAATCATGAATTATGAATCATGAAATGAATCATGAAATGAATCATGAATCATGAATCGAATCATGAATCATGAACTGAATCATGAATCATAAATCATGAATCATGAATTGAATCATAAAGCATGAATCATGAAGCATGAATCATGAATCATGAATTGAATCATGAATCATGAATTGAATCATGAATTGAATCATGATTCATGAATCATGAATAGAATCATGAATCATTAATCATGAATTGAATCATGAAGCATGAATCATGAATCATGAAATTAATCATGAATCATGAACTGAATCATGAATCATGAATTGAATCATGAATCATGAATTAAATCTTGAATCATGAATAGAATCATGAATCATGAATTGAATAATGAATCATGAATTGAATCATGAAGCATGAATCATGAATCATGAAATTAATCATGAATCATGAATTGAAACATGAATCATGAATCATAAAATGAATCATGAATTGAATCATGAATCATGAATCATGAAATGATTCATGAATCATGAATTCAATTATGAATCATAAATCATGAATTGAATCATAAATCATGAATCATGAATTGAATCATGAATCATGAATTGAATCATGAATTGAATCATGAATTGAATCATGATTCATGAATCATGAAATGAATCATGAATCAGGAATTGAATCATGAATCATGAATCATGAATCAAATCATGAATCATGAATCGAATCATGAATCATGAATCATGAATCGAATCATGAATCATGAATTGAATCATAAATCATGAATTGTATCATGAATCATGAATTGAATCAAGAATCATGAATTGAATCATAATTCGACTCATGAATCATGAATCGAATCATGAATCATGAATTGAATCATGAATCATGAATTGAATCATAAAACATGAATCATGAAATGAATCATGAAATGAATCATGAATCATGATTCATGAATTGAATCACTAATCATGAATTGAATCATGAATCGAATCATGAATCATGAATCGAATCATGAATCATGAATTGAATCATTATTTGAATCATGAATCATGAATTGAATCATTAATTGAATCATGAATCATGAATCATGAATCATGAATCATGAAATGAATCATGAATCATGAATTGAATCATGAATCATGAATCATTAATTGAATCTTGAATCATGAATCGAATCATAAATCATGAATCATGAATCGAATCATGAATCATGAATGAAATCATGAATCGTGATTCGAATCATGAATCATGAATCGAATCATGAATCATGAATCGAATCATGAATCATGAATTGAATCATGAATTGAATCATGATTAATGAATTTAATCATGAATCATGAATCATGAATTGAATCATGAATCATGAATTGAATAATGAATCATGAATTGAAACATGAATCATGAATTGAAACATGAATCATGAATCATAAAATGAATCATGAATCATGAATCATGAATTGAATCATGAATCATGAATCGAAATGTGAATCATGAATTGAATCATGAATCATGAATCGAAATGTGAATCATGAATTGAATCATGAATCATGAATCATGAATTGAATCATGAAGCATGAATCATGAATCATGAATTTAATCATGAATCATGAACTGAATCATGAATCATGAATTGAATCATGAATCATGAATTAAATCTTGAATCATGAATCGAAATATGAATCATGAATTGAATCATGAATCATGAATCATGAATTGAATCATGAATCATGAATCATGAATTGAAACATGAATCATGAATCATAAAATGAATCATGAAATGAATCATGAATCAGGAATTGAATCATGAATCATGAATCAAATCATGAATCATGAATCATGAATCGAATCATGAATCATGAATCATGAATCATGAATCGAATCATGAATCATGAATCATGAATCATGAATCATGAATCATGAATCATGAATCGAATCATGAATCATGAATCATGAATCGAATCATGAATCATTAATTGAATCATAAATCATGAATTGTATCATAAATCATGAATTGAATCAAGAATCATGAATCGAATCATAATTCGACTCATGAATCATGAATTGAATCATGAATCATGAATTGAATCATGAATCATGAATTGAATCATGAATCATGAATTGAATCATGAAACATAAATCATGAAATGAATCATGAAATGAATCATGAATCATGATTCATGAATTGAATCACGAATCATGAATTGAATCATGAATCGAGTCATGAATCATGAATTGAATCATTATTTGAATCATGAATCATGAATTGAATCATAAATTGAATCATGAATCATGAATCATGAAATGAATCATGAAATGAATCATGAATCATGAATTAAATCATGAATCATGAATTAAATCATTATTTAAATCATTAATCATGAATCATGAATTGAATCATGAATTGAATCATGAATCATGAAATGAATCATGAATCATGAATTGAATCATGAATCATGAATCATTAATTGAATCTTGAATCATGAATCGTGATTCGAATCACGAATCATGAATCGAATCATGAATCATGAATCAAATCATGAATCGTGATTCGAATCATGAATCATGAATCAAATCATGAATCATGAATTGAATCATGAATCATGAATTGAATCATGAATTGAATCATGATTCATGAATTGAATCATGATTCATGAATAATGAATTGAATCATGAATCATGAATCATGAAATTAATCATGAATCATGAATTGAATCATGAATTGAATCATGATTCATGAATCATGAATTGAATCATGAATTATGAATCATGAAATGAATCATGAATCATGAATCGAATCATGAATCATGAACTGAATCATGAATCAAATCATGAATCATGAATTGAATCATGAATCATGAAATTAATCATGAATCATGAACTGAATCATGAATTATGAATTGAATCATGAATCATGAATTGAATCTTGAATCATGAATAGAATCATAAATCATGAATCATGAATTGAAACATGAATCATGAATCATAAAATGAATCATGAATTGAATCATGAATCATGAATCATGAAATGATTCATGAATCATGAATGGAATAATGAATCATGAATCATGAATCGAATCATGAATCATGAATCATGAATTGAATCATGAAGCATGAATCATGAATCATGAATTGAATCATGAATCATGAATTAAATCTTGAATCATGAATCGAAATATATATCATGAATTGAATTATAAATCATGAATTGAATCATGAATCATGAATCATGAATTTAATCATGAATCATGAACTGAATCATGAATCATGAATTGAATCATGAATCATGAATTAAATCTTGAATCATGAATCGAAATATGAATCATGAATTGAATCATGAATCATGAATCATGAATTGAATCATGAATCATGAATCATGAATTGAAACATGAATCATGAATCATAAAATGAATCATGAAATGAATCATGAATCAGGAATTGAATCATGAATCATGAATCAAATCATGAATCATGAATCATGAATCGAATCATGAATCATGAATCATGAATCATGAATCGAATCATGAATCATGAATCATGAATCATGAATCATGAATCATGAATCGAATCATGAATCATGAATCATGAATCATGAATCGAATCATGAATCATTAATTGAATCATAAATCATGAATTGTATCATAAATCATGAATTGAATCAAGAATCATGAATCGAATCATAATTCGACTCATGAATCATGAATTGAATCATGAATCATGAATTGAATCATGAATCATGAATTGAATCATGAATCATGAATTGAATCATGAAACATAAATCATGAAATGAATCATGAAATGAATCATGAATCATGATTCATGAATTGAATCACGAATCATGAATTGAATCATGAATCGAGTCATGAATCATGAATTGAATCATTATTTGAATCATGAATCATGAATTGAATCATAAATTGAATCATGTATCATGAATCATGAAATGAATCATGAAATGAATCATGAATCATGAATTAAATCATGAATCATGAATTAAATCATTATTTAAATCATTAATCATGAATCATGAATTGAATCATGAATTGAATCATGAATCATGAAATGAATCATGAATCATGAATTGAATCATGAATCATGAATCATTAATTGAATCTTGAATCATGAATCGTGATTCGAATCACGAATCATGAATCATGAATCAAATCATGAATCGTGATTCGAATCATGAATCATGAATCAAATCATGAATCATGAATTGAATCATGAATCATGAAATGAATCATGAATCATGAATTGAATCATGAATCATGAATCATTAATTGAATCTTGAATCATGAATCGTGATTCGAATCACGAATCATGAATCATGAATCAAATCATGAATCGTGATTCGAATCATGAATCATGAATCAAATCATGAATCATGAATTGAATCATGAATCATGAATTGAATCATGAATTGAATCATGATTCATGAATCATTAATTGAATCTTGAATCATGAATCGTGATTCGAATCACGAATCATGAATCATGAATCAAATCATGAATCGTGATTCGAATCATGAATCATGAATCAAATCATGAATCATGAATTGAATCATGAATCATGAATTGAATCATGAATTATGAATCATGAAATGAATCATGAATCATGAATCGAATCATGAATCATGAACTGAATCATGAATCAAATCATGAATCATGAATTGAATCATGAATCATGAAATTAATCAAGAATCATGAACTGAATCATGAATTATGAATTGAATCATGAATCATGAATTGAATCTTGAATCATGAATAGAATCATAAATCATGAATCATGAATTGAAACATGAATCATGAATCATAAAATGAATCATGAATTGAATCATGAATCATGAATCATGAAATGATTCATGAATCATGAATGGAATAATGAATCGTGAATCATGAATCGAATCATGAATCATGAATCATGAATTGAATCATGAAGCATGAATCATGAATCATGAATTGAATCATGAATCATGAATTAAATCTTGAATCATGAATCGAAATATATATCATGAATTGAATTATAAATCATGAATTGAATCATGAATCATGAATCATGAATTGAATCATGAATCATGAATCATAAAATGAATCATGAATTGAATCATGAATCATGAATTGAATCATGAATTGAATCATGATTCATGAATCATGAAATGAATCATGAATCAGGAATTGAATCATGAATCATGAATCATGAATCAAATCATGAGTCATGAATCATGAATCGAATCCTGAAGCATGAATCATGAATCGAATCATGAATCATGAATTGAATCATGAATCATGAATTGAATCATGAAACATGAATCATGAAATGAATCATGAAATGAATCATGAATCATGATTCATGAATCATGATTCATGAATTGAATCACGAATCATGAATTGAATCATGAATCGAATCATGAATCGAATCATGAATCATGAATTGAATCATTATTTGAATCATGAATCATGAATCATGAAATGAATCATGAATCATGAATTAAATCATGAATCATGAATTAAATCATGAATCATGAATTGAATCATTATTTGAATCATGAATCATGAATCATGAAATGAATCATGAAATGAATCATGAATCATGAATTAAATCATGAATCATAAATTAAATCATGAATCATGAATTGAATCATTATTTGAATTATGAATCATGAAATGAATCATGAAATGAATCATGAATCATGAATTGAATCATGAATCATGAATCATTAATTGAATCTTGAATCATGAATCGTGATTCGAATCATGAATCATGAATCAAATCATGAATCATATATCAAATCATGAATCGTTATTCGAATCATGAATCATGAATCGAATTGAATCATGAATCGAATCATGAATCATGAATTGAATCATGATTCATGAATCATGAAATTAATCATGAATCATGAACTGAATCATGAATCATGAATCATGAATTGAATCTTGAATCATGAATCCAATAATGAATCATGAATTGAATCATGAATCATGAATTGATTCATGAATCATGAATCATGAATTGAATCATGAATCATGAATCATTAATTGAATCTTGAATCATGAATCGTGATTCGAATCATGAATCATGAATCAAATCATGAATCATGAATCAAATCATGAATCGTTATTCGAATCATGAATCATGAATCGAATCATGAATCATGAATCGAATCATGAATCATGAATCGAATCATGAATTGAATAATGATTCATGAATCATGAATTGAATCATGAATTGAATCATGAATCATGAATCATGAAATTAATCATGAATCATGAACTGAATCATGAATCATGAATTGAATCATGAATCATGAATTGAATCTTGAATCATGAATAGAATCATAAATCATGACTTGAATAATGAATCATGAATTGAATCATGAATCATGAATCATGAATTGAAACATGAATCATGAATCATAAAATGAATCATGAATTGAATCATGAATCATGAATCATGAAATGATTCATGAATCATGAATTGAATTATGAATCATAAATCATGAATTGAATCATAAATCATGAATCATGAATTGAATCATGAATCATGAATTGAATCATAAATTGAATCATGAATTGAATCATGATTCATGAATCATGAAATGAATCATGAATCAGGAATTGAATCATGAATCATGAATCGAATCATGAATCATGAATCGAATCATGAATCATGAATCATGAATCATGAATCGAATCATGAATCATGAATTGAATCAAGAATCATGAATTGAATCATAATTCGACTCATGAATCATGAATCGAATCATGAATCATGAATTGAATCATGAATCATGAATTGAATCATGAAACATAAATCATGAAATGAATCATGAAATGAATCATGAATCATGATTCATGAATTGAATCACGAATCATGAATTGAATCATGAATCGAATCATGAATCGAATCATGAATCATGAATTGAATCATTATTTGAATCATGAATCATGAATCATGAATTGAATCATAAATTGAATCATGAATCATGAATCATGAAATGAATCATGAAATGAATCATGAATCATGAATTGAATCATGAATCGTGATTCGAATCATGAATCATGAATCAAATCATGAATCATGAATCAAATCATGAATCGTTATTCGAATCATGAATCGAATCATGAATCATGAATCGAATCATGAATCGAATCATGAATCATGAATCGAATCATGAATCATGAATTGAATCATGAATTGAATCATGATTCATGAATCATGAATTGAATCATGAATTGAATCATGAATCATGAAATTAATCATGAATCATGAACTGAATCATGAATCATGAATTGAATCATGAATCAGGAATTGAATCTTGAATCATGAATAGAATCATAAATCATGACTTGAATAATGAATCATGAATTGAATCATGAATCATGAATCATGAATTGAAACATGAATCATGAATCATAAAATGAATCATGAATTGAATCATGAATCATGAATCATGAAATGATTCATGAATCATGAATTGAATTATGAATCACAAATCATGAATTGAATCATAAATCATGAATCATGAATTGAATCATGAATCATGAATTGAATCATGAATTGAATCATGAATTGAATCATGAATCATGAATCATGAATTGAATCATGAAGCATGAATCATGAAATTAATCATGAATCATGAAATTAATCATGAATCATGAACTGAATCATGAATCATGAGTTGAATCAAGAATCATTAATTAAATCTTGAATCATGAATCGAAATATGAATCATGAATTGAATCATGAATCATGAATCATGAATTGAATCATGAAGCATGAATCATGAATCATGAAATTAATCATGAATCATGAAATTAATCATGAATCATGAATCATGATTCATGAATTGAATCACGAATCATGAATTGAATCATGAATCGAATCATGAATCGAATCATGAATCATGAATTGAATCATTATTTGAATCATGAATCATGAATTGAATCATAAATTGAATCATGAATCATGAATCATGAAATGAATCATGAAATGAATCATGAATCATGAATTAAATCATAAATCATGAATTGAATCATTATTTGAATCATTAATCATGAATCATGAATTGAATCATGATTCATGAATTATGAATTGAATCATGAATTGAATCATGAATTGAATCATGAATCATGAATCATGAAATTAATCATGAATCATGAATTGAATCATGAATTGAATCATGATTCATGAATCATGAATTATGAATCATGAAATGAATCATGAATCATGAATCGAATCATGAATCATGAACTGAATCATGAATCAAATCATATATCATGAATTGAATCATGAATCATAAATTGAATCATGAATGGAATAATGAATCATGAATTGAATCATGAATCATAAATCATGAATCATGAATCGAATCATGAATCATGAATTGAATCATGAAGCATGAATCATGAATCATGAATTGAATCATGAATCATGATTTGAATAATGAATTGAATCATGATTCATGAATCATGAATCATGAATCATGAATTGAATCATGAAGCATGAATCATGAATCATGAAATTAATCATGAATCATGAATCATGAATCATGAAATTAATCATGAATCATGAATCATGAATCATGAATCATGAAATTAATCATGAATCATGAAATTAATCATGAATCATGAACTGAATCATGAATCATGAATTGAATCATGAATCATGAATTAAATCTTGAATCATGAATCGAAATATGAATCATGAATTGAATTATAAATCATGAATTGAATCATGAATCATGAATCATGAATTGAATCATGAATCATGAATTGAAACATGAATCATGAATCATAAAATGAATCATGAATTGAATCATGAATCATGAATTGAATCATGAATTGAATCATGAATCACGAATCATGAATCAAATCAGGAATCATGAATCGAATCATGAATCATTAATTGAATCATAAATCATGAATTGTATCATGAATCATGAATTGAATCAAGAATCATGAATCGAATCATGAATCATGAACTGAATCATGAATCATGAATCGAATCATGAATCATGAATTGAATCATTATTTGAATCATGAATCATGAATCATGAAGTGAATCATAAATTGAATCATGAATCATGAATCATGAAATGAATCATGAAATGAATCATGAATCATGAATTAAATCATGAATCATGAATTGAATCATTATTTGAATCATGAATTATGAATCATAAATTGAATCATGAATCATGAATCATGAAATGAATCATGAAATGAATCATGCATCATGAATTGAAACATGAATCATGAATCATGAATTGAATCTTGAATCATGAATCGTGATTCGAATCATGAATCATGAATCGAATCATGAATCATGAATCAAATCATGAATCGTGATTCGAATCATGAATCATGAATCGAATCATGAATCATGAATCGAATCATGAATCATGAATTGAATCATGAATTGAATCATGATTCATGAATCATGATTCATGAATCATGAATTGAATCATGAATTGAATCATGAATCATGAATCATGAAATTAATCATGAATCATGAACTGAATCATGAATCATGAATTGAATCATGAATCATGAATTGAATCTTGAATCATGAATCGAATAATAAATCATGAATTGAATCATGAATCATGAATTGAATCATGAATCATGAATCGAATCATGAATCATGAATTGAATCATGAATCATGAATTGAAACATGAATCATGAATCATGAATTGAAACATGAATCATGAATCATAAAATGAATCATGAATCATGAATTGAACCATGAATCATGAATTGAATCATGAATTGAATCATGAATCATGAATCATGAAATGAATCATGAATCATGAAATGAATCATGAATCATGAATCATGAAATGAATCATGAATTGAATTATGATTCATTAATCATGAAATGAATCATGAATTGAATTATGATTCATTAATCATGAAATGAATCATAAATCAGGAATTGAATCATGAGTCATGAATCATGAATCGAATCATGAATCATGAATCATGAATCATGAATCATGAATCGAATCATGAATCATGAATTGAATCATGAATCATGAATTGAATCATAATTCGACTCATGAATCATGAATCGAATCATGAATCATGAATTGAATCATGAATCATGAATCATGAATTGAATCATGAATTGAATCATGAATCATGAATTGAATCATGAATCATGAATTGAATCATGAATTGAATCATGAATCATGAATTGAATCATGAATTGAATCATGAATCATGAATGATGAATCATGAAATAAATCATGAAATGAATCATGAATCATGATTCATGAATTGAATCATGAATCATGAATTGAATCATGAATCACGAATTTAATTATAATTCGACTCATGAATCATGAATCGAATCATGAATCATGAATTGAATCATGAATCATGAATTGAATCATGAATCATGAATTGAATCATGAATCATAAATTGAATCATGAATTGAATCATGAATTATGAATCATGAAATGAATCATAAAATGAATCATGAAATGAATCACGAATCATGAATCGAATCATGAATCATGAACTGAATCATGAATCATAAATCATGAATCATAATTTGAATCATGAATCATAAATTGAATCATGAATCGAATAATGAATCATGAATCGAATCATGAATCATAAATCATGAATCATGAATTAAATCATGAAGCATGAATCATGAATCATGAATTTAATCATGAATCATGAATTGAATCATGAATTGAATCATGAAATTAATCATGAATCATGAACTGAATCATGAATCATGAATTGAATCATGAATCATGAATTGAATCTTGAATCATGAATCAAATCATGAATCATGAATTGAATAATGAATCATGAATTGAATCATGAATCATGAATCATGAATTGAAACATGAATCATGAATCATAAAATGAATCATGAATTGAATCATGAATCATGAAATGATTCATGAATCATGAATTCAATTATGAATCATAAATCATGAATTGAATCATAACTCATGAATCATGAATTGAATCATGAATCATGAATTGAATCATGAATTGAATCATGATTCATGAATCATGAAATGAATCATGAATCAGGAATTCAATCATGAATCATGAATCAAATCATGAATCATAAATCATGAATCGAATCATAATTCATGAATCATGAATCATGAATCGAATCATGAATCATGAATCGAATCATGAATCATGAATTGAATCATAAATCATGAATTGTATCATGAATCATGAATTGAATCAAGAATCATGAATTGAATCATAATTCGACTCATGAATCATGAATCGAATCATGATTCATGAATTGAATCATGAATCATGAATTGAATCATAAAACATGAATCATGAAATGTATCATGAAATAAATCATGAATCATAATTCATGAATTGAATCACGAATCATGAATTGAATCATGAATTGAATCATGAATCATGAATCGAATCATGAATCATGAATTGAATCATTATTTGAATCATGAATCATGAATTGAATCATGAATCATGAATTGAATCATGAATCATGAATTGAATCATTATTTTAATCATGAATCATGAATTGAATCATGAATCATGAATCATGAATCAAATCATGAATCGTGATTCGAATCATGAATCATGAATCGAATCATGAATCATGAATCGAATCATGTATCATGAATTGAATCATGAATTGAATCATGAATCATGAATCATGAATCAAATCATGAATCGTGATTCGAATCATGAATCATGAATCGAATCATGAATCATGAATCGAATCATGTATCATGAATTGAATCATGAATTGAATCATGATTCATGAATCATGAATTGAATCATGAATCATGAATCATGAATCATGAATCATGAATCATGAATCGAATTATGAATCAATAATTGAATCATAAATCATGAATTGTATCATGAATCATGAATTGAATCAAGAATCATGAATCGAATCATAATTCAAATCATGAATCATGAATCGAATCATGAATCATGAATTGAATCATGAATCATGAATTGAATGATGAAACATGAATCATGAAATGAATCATGAAATGAATCATGAATCATGATTCATGAATTGAATCACGAATCATGAATTAAATCATGAATCGAATCATGAATCGAATCATGAATCATGAATTGAATCATTATTTGAATCATGAATCATGAATCATGAAATGAATCATGAAATGAATCATGAATCATGAATTAAATCATGAATCATGAATTGAATCATTATTTGAATCATGAATCATGAATCATGAATTGAAGCATGAATCATGAATCATTAATTGAATCTTGATTCATGAATCGTGATTCGAATCATGAATCATGAATCAAATCATGAATCATGAATCAAATCATGAATCGTGATTTGAATCATGAATCATGAATCGAATCATGAATCATGAATCGAATCATGAATCATGAATTGAATCAGAAATTGAATCATGATTCATGAATCATGAATTGAATCATGAATTGAATCATGAATTAAATCATGAATCATGAATCATGAAATTAATTATGAATCATTAACTGAATCATGAATCATGAATTGAATCATGAATCATGAATTGAATCTTGAATCATGAATCGAATAATGAATCATGAATTGAATCATGAATCATGAATTGAATCATGAATCATGAATCGAATCATGAATCATGAATTGAATCATGAATCATGAATTGAAACATGAATCATGAATCATGAATTGAAACATGAATCATGAATCATAAAATGAATCATGAATCATGAATCATGAATTGAATCATGAATCATGAATTGAATCATGAATTGAATCATGAATCATGAATCATGAAATGAATCATGAATCATGAATCATTAAATGAATCATGAATTGAATTATGATTCATTAATCATGAAATGAATCATGAATTGAATTATGATTCATTAATCATGAAATGAATCATAAATCAGGAATTGAATCATGAATCATGAATCATGAATCGAATCATGAATCATGAATCATGAATCATGAATCGAATCATGAATCATGAATCGAATCATGAATCATGAATCATGAATCTAATCATGAATCATGAATTGAATCATGAATCATGAATTGAATCATGAATCATGAATTGAATCATAATTCGACTCATGAATCGAATCATGAATCATGAATTGAATCATGAATCATGAATTGAATCATGAATCATGAATTGAATCATGAATTGAATCATGAATCATGAATCATGAAATAAATCATGAAATGAATCATGAATCATGATTCATGAATTGAATCATGAATCATGAATTGAATCATGAATCACGAATTGAATTATAATTCGACTCATGAATCATGAATCGAATCATGAATCATGAATTGAATCATGAATCATGAATTGAATCATGAGTCATGAATCATGAATTGAATCATGAGTCATGAATCATGAATTAAATCATGAATCATGAATTGAATCATGAATCATGAATTGAATCATGAATCATGAATCATGAATTAAATCATGAATCATGAATTGAATCATGAATTGAATCATGAATTATGAATCATGAAATGAATCATGAAATGAATCATGAAATGAATCATGAATCATGAATCGAATCATGAATCATGAACTGAATCATGAATCATGAACTGAATCATGAATCATAAATCATGAATCATGAATTGAATCATGAAGCATGAATCATGAAGCATGAATCATGAATCATGAATTGAATCATGAATCATGAATTGAATCATGAATTGAATCATGAAGCATGAATCATGAATCATGAAATTAATCATGAATCATGAACTGAATCATGAATCATGAATTGAATCATGAATCATGAATTAAATATTGAATCATGAATAGAATCATGAATCATGAATTGAATAATGAATCATGAATTGAATCATGAAGCATGAATCATGAATCATGAAATTAATCATGAATCATGAATTGAAACATAAATCATGAATCATAAAATGAATCATGAATTGAATCATGAATCATGAATCATGAAATGATTCATGAATCATGAATTCAATTATGAATCATAAATCATGAATTGAATCATAAATCATGAATCATGAATTGAATCATGAATCATGAATTGAATCATGAATTGAATCATGAATTGAATCATGATTCATGAATCATGAAATGAATCATGAATCAGGAATTGAATCATGAATCATGAATCATGAATCAAATCATGAATCATGAATCGAATCATGAATCATGAATCATGAATCATGAATCGAATCATGAATCATGAATTGAATCATAAATCATGAATTGTATCATGAATCATGAATTGAATCAAGAATCATGAATTGAATCATAATTCGACTCATGAATCATGAATTGAATCATGAATCATGAATTGAATCATAAAACATGAATCATGAAATGAATCATGAAATGAATCATGAGTCATGATTCATGAATTGAATCACGAATCATGAATTGAATCATGAATCGAATCATGAATTGAATCATGAATCGAATCATGAATCATGAATCGAATCATGAATCATGAATTGAATCATTATTTGAATCATGAATCATGAATTGAATCATTAATTGAATCATGAATCATGAATCATGAATCATGAATCATGAAATGAATTATGAATCATGAATTGAATCATGAATTGAATCATGAATTGAATCATGAATTGAATCATGATTCATGAATCATGAAATGAATCATGAATCAGGAATTGAATCATGAATCATGAATCATGAATCAAATCATGAATCATGAATCGAATCATGAATCATGAATCATGAATCATGAATCGAATCATGAATCATGAATTGAATCATAAATCATGAATTGTATCATGAATCATGAATTGAATCAAGAATCATGAATTGAATCATAATTCGACTCATGAATCATGAATTGAATCATAAAACATGAATCATGAAATGAATCATGAAATGAATCATGAATCATGATTCATGAACTGAATCACGAATCATGAATTGAATCATGAATCGAATCATGAATTGAATCATGAATCGAATCATGAATCATGAATTGAATCATGAATCATGAATTGAATCATTATTTAAATCATGAATCATGAATTGAATCATTAATTGAATCATGAATCATGAATCATGAATCATGAAATGAATTATGAATCATGAATTGAATCATGAATTGAATCATGAATCATGAATCATGAAATGAATCATGAATCATGAATCATGAAATGAATCATGAAGCATGAATCATGAATCATGAAATTAATCATGAATCATGAAATTAATCATGAATCATGAACTGAATCATGAATCATGAATTGAAGCATGAATCATGAATTAAATCTTGAATCATGAATCGAAATGTGAATCATGAATTGAATCATGAATCATGAATCGAAATGTGAATCATGAATTGAATCATGAATCATGACTCAATAATTGAATCATGAAGCATGAATCATGAATCATGAAATTAATCATGAATCATGAACTGAATCATGAATCATGAATTGAATCATGAATCATGAATTAAATCTTGAATCATGAATCGAAATATGAATCATGAATTGAATCATGAATCATGAATCATGAATTGAATCATGAATCATGAATTGAATCATGAAATATAAATCATGAAATGAATCATGAAATGAATCATGAATCATGATTCATGAATTGAATCACGAATCATGAATTGAATCATGAATCGAATCATGAATCATGAATTGAATCATTATTTGAATCATGAATCATGAATCATGAATTGAATCACGAATCATGAATTGAATCATGAATCGAATCATGAATCATGAATTGAATCATTATTTGAATCATGAATCATGAATCATGAATTGAATCATAAATTGAATCATGAATCATGAATCATGAAATGAATCATGAAATGAATCATGAAATGAATCATGAATCATGAATTAAATCATGAATCATGAATTAAATCATTATTTAAATCATTAATCATGAATCATGAATTGAATCATGAATTGAATCATGAATCATGAATCATGAAATGAATCATGAATCATGAATTGAATCATGAATCATGAATCATTAATTGAATCTTGAATCATGAATCGTGATTCGAATCATGAATCATGAATCGAATCATGAATCATGAATCAAATCATGAATCGTGATTCGAATCATGAATCATGAATCAAATCATGAATCATGAATTGAATCATGAATCATGAATTGAATCATGAATTGAATCATGATTCATGAATTTAATCATGATTCATGAATCATGAATTGAATCATGAATCATGAATCATGAAATTAATCATGAATCATGAATTGAATCATGAATTGAATCATGATTCATGAATCATGAATTGAATCATGAATTATGAATCATGAAATGAATCATGAATCATGAATCGAATCATGAATCATGAACTGAATCATGAATCAAATCATGAATCATGAATTGAATCATGAATCATAAATTGAATCATGAATGAAATAATGAATCATGAATCATGAATCGAATCATGAATCATGAATCATGAATTGAATCATGAAGCATGAATCATGAATCATGAATTGAATCATGAATCATGAATTAAATCTTGAATCATGAATCGAAATATATATCATGAATTGAATTATAAATCATGAATTGAATCATGAAGCATGAATCATGAATTGAATCATGAATCATGAATCATGAATTGAAACATGAATCATGAATCATAAAATGAATCATGAATTGAATCATGAATCATGAATCATGAATTGAATCAGGAATTGAATCATGAATCATGAATCATGAATCAAATCATGAATCATGAATCGAATCATGAAGCATGAATCATGAATCGAATCATGAATCATGAATTGAATCATGAATCATGAATTGAATCATGAAACATGAATCATGAAATGAATCATTAAATGAATCATGAATCATGATTCATGAATCATGATTCATGAATTGAATCACGAATCATGAATTGAATCATGAATCGAATCATGAATCGAATCATGAATCATGAATTGAATCATTATTTGAATCATGAATCATGAATCATGAAATGAATCATGAAATGAATCATGAATCATGAATTAAATCATGAATCATGAATTGAATCATTATTTGAATTATGAATCATAAAATGAATCATGAAATGAATCATGAATCATGAATTGAATCATGAATCATGAATCATTAATTGATTCTTGAATCATGAATCTCAATTCGAATCATGAATCATGAATCAAATCATGAATCATGAATCAAATCATGAATCGTTATTCGAATCATGAATCATGAATCGAATCATGAATCATGAATCGAATCATGAATCATGAATTGAATCATGATTCATGAATCATGAATTGAATCATGAATTGAATCATGATTCATGAATCATGAATCATGAATCATGAATCATGAATTGAATCATGAATCATGAATTGAATCATGAATCATGAATTGAATCATGAATCGTGATTCGAATCATGAATCATGAATCAAATCATGAATCATGAATCAAATCATGAATCGTTATTCGAATCATGAATCATGAATCGAATCATGAATCATGAATCGAATCATGAATCATGAATTGAATCATGAATTGAATCATGATTCATGAATATTGAATTGAATCATGAATTGAATCATGAATCATGAATCATGAAATTAATCATGAATCATGAACTGAATCATGGATCATGAATTGAATCATGAATCATGAATTGAATCTTGAATCATGAATAGAATCATAAATCATGACTTGAATAATGAATCATGAATTGAATCATGAATCATGAATCATGAATTGAAACATGAATCATGAATCATAAAATGAATCATGAATTGAATCATGAATCATGAATCATGAAATGATTCATGAATCATGAATTGAATTATGAATCATAAATCATGAATTGAATCATAAATCATGAATCATGAATTGAATCATGAATCATGAATTGAATCATGAATTGAATCATGAATTGAATCATGATTCATGAATCATGAAATGAATCATGAATCAGGAATTGAATCATGAATCATGAATCATGAATCGATTCATGAATCATGAATCGAATCATGAATCATGAATCATGAATCGAATCATGAATCATGAATTGAATCATAAATCATGAATTGTATCATGAATCATGAATTGAATCAAGAATCATGAATTGAATCATAATTCGACTCATGAATCATGAATCGAATCATGAATCATGAATTGAATCATGAATCATGAATCATGAATCATGAATCATGAAATGAATCATGAATCATGAATTGAATCATGAATCATGAATCATTAATTGAATCTTGAATCATGAATTGAATCATGAATCATGAAGCAGGAATAGAATCATGAATCATGAATGAAATCATGAATCATGAATCATTAATTGAATCTTGAATCATGAATCGAATCATGAATCATGAATAGAATCATGAATCATGAATAGAATCATGAATCATGAATGAAATCATGAATCGTGATTCGAATCATGAATCATGAATCGAATCATGAATCATGAATCGAATCATAAATCATGAATTGAATCATGAATTGAATCATGATTAATGAATTTAATCATGAATCATGAATCATGAATCGAATCATGAATCATGAATTGAATAATGAATCATGAATTGAAACATGAATCATGAATCATGAATTGAAACATGAATCATGAATCATAAAATGAATCATGAATCATGAATTAAATCATGAATCATGAATTGAATTATGAATCATGAATTGAATCATGAATTGAATCATGAATCATGAATCATGAAATGAATCATGAATCATAAATCATGAAATGAATCATGAATTGAATTATGATTCATTAATCATGAAATGAATCATAAATCAGGAATTGAATCATGAATCATGAATCATGAATCGAATCATGAATCATGAATCGAATCATGAATCATGAATCATGAATCTAATCATGAATCATGAATTGAATCATGAATCATGAATTGAATCATAATTTGACTCATGAATCATGAATCGAATCATGAATCATAAATTGAATCATGAATCATGAATTGAATCATGAATCATGAATTGAATCATGAATTGAATAATGAATCATGAATTGAATCATGAATTGAATCATGAATCATGAAATAAATCATGAAATGAATCATGAATCATGATTCATGAATTGAATCATGAATTGAATCATGAATCATGAAATAAATCATGAATTGAATCATGAATCATGAATTGAATCATGAATCATGAATTGAATCATAATTCGACTCATGAATCATGAATCGAATCATGAATCATGAATTGAATCATGAATCATGAAATGAATCATGAATCATGAATCATGAATTGAATCATGAATCATAAATTGAATCATGAATTATGAATCATGAAATGAATCATGAATCATGAATCGAATCATGAATCTTGAATTGAATCATGAATCATAAATTGAATCATGAATGGAATCATGAATTGAATCATGAATCATAAATCATGAATCATGAATCGAATCATGAATCATGAATTGAATCATGAAGCATGAATCATGAATCATGAATTGAATCATGAATCATGAATTGAATCATGAATCATGTATCATGAATTGAATCATGAAGCATGAATCATGAATCATGAAATTAATCATGAATCATGAAATTAATCATGAATCATGAACTGAATCATGAATCATGAATTGAATCAAGAATCATGAATTAAATCTTGAATCATGAATCGAAATATGAATCATGAATTGAATCATGAATCATGAATCATGAATTGAATCATGAAGCATGAATCATGAAATTAATCATGAATCATGAAATTAATCATGAATCATGAACTGAATCATGAATCATGAATTGAATTATGAATCATGAATTAAATCTTGAATCATGAATCGAAATATGAATCATGAATTGAATCATGAATCATGAATCATGAATTGAATCATGAATCATGAATCATGAATTGAAACATGAATCATGAATCATAAAATGAATCATGAAATGAATCATGAATCAGGAATTGAATCATGAATCATGAATCATGAATCAAATCATGAATCATGAATCATGAATCGAATCATGAATCATGAATCATGAATCGAATCATGAATCATTAATTGAATCATAAATCATGAATTGTATCATAAATCATGAATTGAATCAAGAATCATGAATCAAATCATAATTCGACTCATGAATCATGAATCGAATCATGAATCATGAATTGAAACATGAATCATGAAATGAATCATGAAATGAATCATGATTCATGAATCATGAATTGAATCATGAATCATGAATCATGAAATTAATCATGAATCATGAATTGAATCATGAATTGAATCATGATTCATGAATCATGAATTGAATCATGAATTATGAATCATGAAATGAATCATGAATCATGAATCGAATCATGAATCATGAACTGAATCATGAATCAAATCATGAATCATGAATTGAATCATGAATCATAAATTGAATCATGAATGGAATAATGAATCATGAATTGAATCATGAATCATAAATCATGAATCATGAATCGAATCATGAATCATGAATTGAATAATGAAGCATGAATCATGAATCATGAATTGAATCATGAATCATGAATTGAATCATGAATTGAATCATGATTCATGAATCATGAATCGAATCATGAATCATGAATTGAATCATGAAGCATGAATCATGAATCATGAATTGAATCATGAAGCATGAATCATGAATCATTAATTGAATCATGAATCATGAATTAAATCTTGAATCATGAATCGAAATATGAATCATGAATTGAATTATAAATCATGAATTGAATCATGAATCATGAATCATGAATTGAATCATGAATCATGAATCATGAATTGAAACATGAATCATGAATCATAAAATGAATCATGAATTGAATCATGAATCATGAATCATGAATTGAATCATGAATTGAATTATGATTCATGAATCATGAAATGAATCATGAATAAGGAATTGAATCATGAATCATGAATCAAATCATGAGTCATGAATCATGAATCGAATCATGAACCATGAATCATGAATCGAATCATGAATCATGAATTGAATCATGAATCATGAATTGAATCATGAAACATGAATCATGAAATGAATCATGAATCATGATTCATGAATTGAATCACGAATCATGAATTGAATCATGAATCGAATCATTAATCGAATCATGAATCATGAATTGAATCATTATTTGAATCATGAATCATGAATCATGAAATGAATCATGAAATGAATCATGAATCATGAATTAAATCATGAATCATGAATTAAATCATGAATCATGAATTGAATCATTATTTGAATCATGAATCATGAATCATGAAATGAATCATGAAATGAATCATGAATCATGAATTGAATCATGAATCATGAATCATTAATTGAATCTTGAATCATGAATCATGATTCGAATCATGAATCATGAATCAAATCATGAATCATGAATCAAATCATGAATCATGAATCGAATCATGAATCATGAATCGAATCATGAATCATGAATCGAATCATGAATCATGAATTGAATCATGAATTGAATCATGATTCATGAATCATGAATTGAATCATGAATTGAATCATGAATTGAATCATGAATCATGAATCATGAAATGAATCATGAATCCAATAATGAATCATGAATTGAATCATGAATCATGAATTGAATAATGAATCATGAATCGAATCATGAATCATGAATTGAATCATGAATCATGAATTGAAACATGAATCATGAATTGAAACATGAATCATGAATCATAAAATGAATCATGAATCATGAATCATGAATTGAATCATGAATCATGAATTGAATCATGAATCATGAATCATGAAATGAATCATGAATCATGAATCATGAAATGAATCATGAATTGAATTATGATTCATTAACCATGAAATGAATCATGAATTGAATTATGATTTATTAATCTTGAAATGAATCATAAATCAGGAATTGAATCATGAATCATGAATCAAATCATGAATCTTGAATTGAATCATGAATCATAAATTGAATCATGAATGGAATAATGAATCATGAATTGAATCATGAATCATAAATCATGAATCATGAATCGAATCATGAATCATGAATTGAATCATGAAGCATGAATCATGAATCATGAATTGAATCATGAATCATGAATTGAAGCATGAATCATGAAATTAATCATGAATCATGAAATTAATCATGAATCATGAACTGAATCATGAATCATGAATTGAATCATGAATCATGAATTAAATCTTGAATCATGAATCGAAATATGAATC
This sequence comes from Mixophyes australis, assembly GCA_036250195.1. Taxonomy (NCBI): domain Eukaryota; kingdom Metazoa; phylum Chordata; class Amphibia; order Anura; family Limnodynastidae; genus Mixophyes; species Mixophyes australis. The sequence continues at coordinate 770,476 of JAVHZZ010000034.1, forward strand.
ATGAATTGAATCATGAATCATGAATTGAAACATGAATCATGAATCATAAAATGAATCATGAATTGAATCATGAATCAAGAATCATGAATTGAATCATGAATTGAGTCATGATTCATGAATCATGAAATGAATCATGAATCAGGAATTGAATCATGAATCATGAATCATGAATCAAATCATGAATTATGAATCATGAATCGAATCATGAATCATGAATCATGAATCATGAATCGAATCATGAATCATGAATCATGAATCGAATCATGAATCATGAATCATGAATCGAATCATGAATCATTAATTGAATCATAATTCGACTCATGAATCATGAATCGAATCATGAATCATGAATTGAATCATGAAACATGAATCATGAAATGAATCATGAAATGAATCATGAATCATGATTCATGAATTGAATCACGAATCATGAATTTAATCATGAATTGAATCATGAATCGAATCATGAATCATGAATTGAATCATTATTTGAATCATGAATCAGGAATCATGAATTGAATCATAAATTGAATCATGAATCATGAATCATGAAATGAATCATGAAATGAATCATGAATCATTAATTAAATCATGAATCATGAATTGAATCATGAATCATGAATTAAATCATGAATCATGAATTGAATCATTATTTGAATCATGAATCATGAATTGAATCATGAATCATGAATCATGAAATGAATCATAAATCATGAATTGAATCATGAATCATGAATAATTAATTGAATCTTGAATCATGAATCGTGTTTCGAATCATGAATCATGAATCAAATCATGAATCGTGATTCGAATCATGAATCATGAATCGAATCATGAATCATGAATCGAATCATGAATCATGAATTGAATCATGAATTGAATCGATTCATGAATCATGAATTGAATCATGAATTGAATCATGAATTGAATCATGAATCATGAATCATGAATTGAATCATGAATTGAATCATGATTCATGAATCATGAATTATGAATCATGAAATGAATCATGAATCATGAATCGAATCATGAATCATGAACTGAATCATGAATCAAATCATGAATCATGAATTGAATCATGAATCATAAATTGAATCATGAATGGAATAATGAATCATGAATTGAATCATGAATCATAAATCATGAATCATGAATCGAATCATGAATCATGAATTGAATCATGAAGCATGAATCATGAATCATGAATTGTATCATGAATCATGATTTGAATAATGAATTGAATCATGATTCATAAATCATGAATCATGAATCATGAATTGAATCATGAAGCATGAATCATAAATCATGAAATTAATCATGGATCATGAATCATGAATCATGAAATTAATCATGAATCATGAATTGAATCATGAATCATGAATTAAACCTTGAATCATGAATCGAAATATGAATCATGAATTGAATTATAAATCATGAATTGAATCATGAATCATGAATCATGAATTGAATCATGAATTATGAATTAAAACATGAATCATGAATCATAAAATGTATCATGAATTGAATCATGAATCATGAATCATGAATTGAATCATGAATTGAATCATGATTCATGAATCATGAAATGAATCATGAATCATGAATTGAATCATGAATTATGAATTAAAACATGAATCATGAATCATAAAATGTATCATGAATTGAATCATGAATCATGAATCATGAATTGAATCATGAATTGAATCATGATTCATGAATCATGAAATGAATCATGAATCAGGAATTGAATCATGAATCATGAATCATGAATCAAATCATGAATCATGAATCATGAATTGAATCATGAATCATGAATCATGAATCATGAATCGAATCATGAATCATTAATTGAATCATAAATCATGAATTGTATCATGAATCATGAATTGAATCAAGAATCATGAATCGAATCATAATTCGACTCATGAATCATGAATCGAATCATGAATCATGAATTGAATCATGAATCATGAATTGAATCATGAAACATAAATCATGAAATGAATCATGAAATGAATCATGAATCAAGATTCATGAATTGAATCACGAATCATGAATTGAATCATGAATCGAATCATGAATCGAATCATGAATCATGAATTGAATCATTATTTGAATCATTAATCATGAATTATGAATTGAATCATAAATTGAATCATGAATCATGAATCATGAAATGAATCATGAAATGAATCATGAATCATGAATTAAATCATGAATCATGAATTGAATCATTATTTGAATCATTAATTATGAATTATGAATTGAATCATGAATCATGAATCATGAAATGAATCATGAAATGAATCATGCATCATGAATTGAATCATGAATCATGAATCATTAATTGAATCTTGAATCATGAATCGTGATTCGAATCATGAATCATGAAATGAATCATGAATCATGAATTGGATCATGAATTGAATCATAAATTGAATCATGAATTGAATCATGAATCAAATCATGAATCGTGATTCGAATCATGAATCGAATCATGAATCATGAATCGAATCATGAATCATGAATTGGATCATGAATTGAATCATGAATTGAATCATGAATTGAATCATGAATTGAATCATGAATCATGAATCATGAAATTAATTATGAATCATGAACTGAATCATGAATCATGAATTGAATCATCAATCATGAATTGAATCTTGAATTATGAATCGAATAATAAATCATGAATTGAATCATGAATCATGAATTGAATCATGAATCATGAGTCGAATCATGAATCATGAATTAAATCATGAATCATGAATTGAAACATGAATCATGAATCATGAATTGAAACATGAATCATGAATCATAAAATGAATCATGAATCATGAATTGAATCATGAATCATGAATTGAATCATGAATTGAATCATGAATCATGAATCATGAAATGAATCATGAATCATGAATCATGAAATGAATCATGAATCATGAATCATGAAATGAATCATGAATTAAATTATGATTCATTAATCATGAAATGAATCATGAATTGAATTATGATTCATTAATCATGAAATGAATCATAAATCAGGAATTGAATCATGAGTAATGAATCATGATTCATGAATCATGAAATGAATCATGAATCAGGAATTGAATCATGAATCATGAATCATGAATCAAATCATGAATCATAAATCATGAATCAAATCATAATTCATGAATCATGAATCATGAATCATGAATCATGAATCGAATCATGAATCATGAATCGAATCATGAATCATGAATTGAAACATGAATCATGAATCATGAATCATGAATCATGAATTCAATTATGAATCAAAAATCTTGAATTGAATCATAAATCATGAATCATGAATTGAATCATGAATCATGAATTGAATCATGAATTGAATCATGAATTGAATCATGATTCATGAATCATGAAATGAATCATGAATCAGGAATTGAATCATGAATCATGAATCATGAATCAAATCATGAATCATAAATCATGAATCAAATCATAATTCATGAATCATGAATCGAATCATGAATCATGAATTGAATCATAAATCATGAATTGTATCATGAATCATGAATTGAATCAAGAATCATGAATTGAATCTTAATTCGACTCATGAATCATGAATCAAATAATGAATCATGAATTGAATCATGAATCATGAATTGAATCATAAAACATGAATCATGAAATGAATCATGAAATAAATCATGAATCATGATTCATGAATTGAATCACGAATCATGAATTGAATCATGAATTGAATCATGAATCATGAATCGAATCATGAATCATGAATTAAATCATTATTTGAATCATGAATCATGAATTGAATCATGAATCATCAATCATGAAATGAATCATGAAATGAATCATGAATCATGAATTGAATCATGAATCATTAATTGAATCATTATTTTAATCATGAATCATGAATTGAATCATGAATTGAATCATGAATTGAATCATGAATCATGAAATGAATCATGAATCATGAATCGAATCATGAATCATGAATCATGAATCATGAATCGAATCATGAATCATGAATTGAATCATGAATCATGAATTGAATCATGAATCATGAAATGAATCATGAAATGAATCATGAATCATGAATCGAATCATGAATCATGAATCATGAATCGAATCATGAATCATGAATTGAATCATGAATCATGAATTAAACCTTGAATCATGAATCGAAATATGAATCATGAATTGAATTATAAATCATGAATTGAATCATGAATCATGAATCATGAATTGAATCATGAATTATGAATTAAAACATGAATCATGAATCATAAAATGTATCATGAATTGAATCATGAATCATGAATCATGAATTGAATCATGAATTGAATCATGATTCATGAATCATGAAATGAATCATGAATCATGAATTGAATCATGAATTATGAATTAAAACATGAATCATGAATCATAAAATGTATCATGAATTGAATCATGAATCATGAATCATGAATTGAATCATGAATTGAATCATGATTCATGAATCATGAAATGAATCATGAATCAGGAATTGAATCATGAATCATGAATCATGAATCAAATCATGAATCATGAATCATGAATTGAATCATGAATCATGAATCATGAATCATGAATCGAATCATGAATCATTAATTGAATCATAAATCATGAATTGTATCATGAATCATGAATTGAATCAAGAATCATGAATCGAATCATAATTCGACTCATGAATCATGAATCGACTCATGAATCATGAATCGAATCATGAATCATGAATTGAATCATGAATCATGAATTGAATCATGAAACATAAATCATGAAATGAATCATGAAATGAATCATGAATCAAGATTCATGAATTGAATCACGAATCATGAATTGAATCATGAATCGAATCATGAATCGAATCATGAATCATGAATTGAATCATTATTTGAATCATTAATCATGAATTATGAATTGAATCATAAATTGAATCATGAATCATGAATCATGAAATGAATCATGAAATGAATCATGAATCATGAATTAAATCATGAATCATGAATTGAATCATTATTTGAATCATTAATTATGAATTATGAATTGAATCATGAATCATGAATCATGAAATGAATCATGAAATGAATCATGCATCATGAATTGAATCATGAATCATGAATCATTAATTGAATCTTGAATCATGAATCGTGATTCGAATCATGAATCATGAAATGAATCATGAATCATGAATCAAATCATGAATCGTGATTCGAATCATGAATCGAATCATGAATCATGAATCGAATCATGAATCATGAATTGGATCATGAATTGAATCATGAATTGAATCATGAATTGAATCATGAATTGAATCATGAATCATGAATCATGAAATTAATTATGAATCATGAACTGAATCATGAATCATGAATTGAATCATGAATCATGAATTGAATCTTGAATTATGAATCGAATAATAAATCATGAATTGAATCATGAATCATGAATTGAATCATGAATCATGAGTCGAATCATGAATCATGAATTAAATCATGAATCATGAATTGAAACATGAATCATGAATCATGAATTGAAACATGAATCATGAATCATAAAATGAATCATGAATCATGAATTGAATCATGAATCATGAATTGAATCATGAATTGAATCATGAATCATGAATCATGAAATGAATCATGAATCATGAATCATGAAATGAATCATGAATCATGAATCATGAAATGAATCATGAATTAAATTATGATTCATTAATCATGAAATGAATCATGAATTGAATTATGATTCATTAATCATGAAATGAATCATAAATCAGGAATTGAATCATGAGTAATGAATCATGATTCATGAATCATGAAATGAATCATGAATCAGGAATTGAATCATGAATCATGAATCATGAATCAAATCATGAATCATAAATCATGAATCAAATAATAATTCATGAATCATGAATCATGAATCATGAATCATGAATCGAATCATGAATCATGAATCGAATCATGAATCATGAATTGAAACATGAATCATGAATCATGAATCATGAATCATGAATCATGAATTCAATTATGAATCAAAAATCTTGAATTGAATCATAAATCATGAATTATGAATTGAATCATGAATCATGAATTGAATCATGAATTGAATCATGAATTGAATCATGATTCATGAATCATGAAATGAATCATGAATCAGGAATTGAATCATGAATCATGAATCATGAATCAAATCATGAATCATAAATCATGAATCAAATCATAATTCATGAATCATGAATCGAATCATGAATCATGCATTGAATCATAAATCATGAATTGTATCATGAATCATGAATTGAATCAAGAATCATGAATTGAATCTTAATTCGACTCATGAATCATGAATCAAATAATGAATCATGAATTGAATCATGAATCATGAATTGAATCATAAAACATGAATCATGAAATGAATCATGAAATAAATCATGAATCATGATTCATGAATTGAATCACGAATCATGAATTGAATCATGAATTGAATCATGAATCATGAATCGAATCATGAATCATGAATTAAATCATTATTTGAATCATGAATCATGAATTGAATCATGAATCATCAATCATGAAATGAATCATGAAATGAATCATGAATCATGAATTGAATCATGAATCATTAATTGAATCATTATTTTAATCATGAATCATGAATTGAATCATGAATTGAATCATGAATTGAATCATGAATCATGAAATGAATCATGAAATGAATCATGAATCATGAATCGAATCATGAATCATGAATCATGAATCATGAATCGAATCATGAATCATGAATTGAATCATGAATCATGAATTGAATCATGAATCATGAAATGAATCATGAAATGAATCATGAATCATGAATCGAATCATGAATCATGAATCATGAATCGAATCATGAATCATGAATTGAAACATGAATCATGAATTGAATCATGAAACATGAATCATGAAATGAATCATGAAATGAATCATGAATCATGAATCATGAATTAAATCATGAATCATGAATTGAATCATTATTTGAATCATGAATCATGAATCATGAAATGAATCATGAAATGAATTATGAATCATGAATTGAATCATGAATCATGAATCATTAATTGAATCTTGAATCATGAATCGTGATTCGAATCATGAATCATGAATCAAATCATGAATCATGAATCAAATCATGAATCGTTATTCGAATCATGAATCATGAATCGAATCATGAATCATGAATCGAATCATGAATCATGAATTGAATCATGAATTGAATCATGATTCATGAATCATGATTCATGAATCATGATTCATGAATCATGAATTGAATCATGAATTGAATCATGAATTGAATCATAAATCATGAATCATGAAATAAATCATGAATCATAAACTGAATCATGAATCATGAATTGAATCATGAATCATGAATTGAATCTTGAATCATGAATCCAATAATGAATCATGAATTGAATCATGAATCATGAATTGAATCATGAATCATGAATCGAATCATGAATCATGAATTGAATCATGAATCATGAATTGAAACATGAATCATGAATCATGAATTGAAACATGAATCATGAATCATAAAATGAATCATGAATCATGAATCATGAATTGAATCATGAATCATGAATTGAATCATGAATTGAATCATGAATCATGAATCATGAAATGAATAATGAATCATGAATCATGAAATGAATCATGAATTGAATTATGATTCATTAATCATGAAATGAATCATGAATTGAATTATGATTCATTTATCTTGAAATGAATCATAAATCAGGAATTGAATCATGAATCATGAATCGAATCATGAATCATGAATTGAATCATAATTCGACTCATGAATCATGAATCAAATCATGAAATGAATCATGAAATGAATCATGAATCATGAATTGAATCATGAATTATGAATCATGAAATGAATCATGAATCATGAATCATGAAATGAATCATGAACTGAATCATGAATCAAATCATGAATCTTGAATTGAATCATGAATCATAAATTGAATCATGAATGGAATAATAAATCATTAATTGAATCATGAATCATAAATCATGAATCATGAATCGAATCATGAATCATGAATTGAATCATGAAGCATGAATCATGAATCATGAATTAAATCATGAATCATGAATTGAATCATGAATCATGAATTGAATCATGAAGCATGAATCATGAATCATGAAATTAATCATGAATCATGAAATTAATCATGAATCATGAACTGAATCATGAATCATGAATTGAATCATGAATCATGAATTAAATCTTGAATCATGAATCGAAATATGAATCATGAATTGAATCATGAATCATGAATCATGAATTGAATCATTAAGCATGAATCATGAATCATGAAATTAATCATGAATCATGAAATTAATCATGAATCATGAACTGAATCATAAATCATGAATTGAATCAGGAATCATGAATTAAATCTTGAATCATGATTCGAAATATGAATCATGAATTGAATCATGAATCATGAATCATGAATTGAATCATGAATCATGAATCATGAATTGAAACATGAATCAAGAATCATAAAATGAATCATGAATTGAATCATGAATCAAGAATCATGAATTGAATCATGAATTGAATCATGAATCGAATCATGAATCATGAATCGAATCATGAATCGAATCATGAATCATGAATCATGAATCATGAATCGAATCATGAATCATGAATCATGAATCGAATCATGAATCATTAATTGAATCATAAATCATGAATTGTATCATAAATCATGAATTGTATCATAAATCATGAATTGAATCAAGAATCATGAATCTAATCATAATTCGACTCATGAATCATGAATCGAATCATGAATCATGAATTGAATCATGAAACATGAATCATGAAATGAATCATGCAATGAATCATGAATCATGATTCATGAATTGAATCATGAATCATGAATTGAATCATGAATCGAATCATGAATCGAATCATGAATCATGAATTGAATCATTATTTGAATCATGAATCATGAATCATGAATTGAATCATAAATTGAATCATGAATCATGAATCATGAAATGAATCATGAAATGAATCATGAATCATGAATTAAATCATGAATCATGAATTGAATCATTATTTGTATCATTAATCATGAATCATGAATTGAATCATGAATCATGAATCATGAAATGAATCATTAAATGAATCATGAATCATGAATTGAATCATGAATCATAAATCATTAATTGAATCTTGAATCATGAATCGTGATTCGAATCATGAATCATGAATCGAATCATGAATCATGAATCAAATCATGAATCGTGATTCGAATCATGAATCATGAATCGAATCATGAATTGAATCATGATTCATGAATCATGAATTGAATCATGAATCATGAATCTTGAAATTAATCATGAATCATGAATTGAATCATGAATTGAATCATGATTCATGAATCATGAATTGAATCATGAATTATGAATCATGAAATGAATCATGAATCATGAATTGAATCATGAATCATGAACTAAATCATGAATCAAATCATGATTCATGAATTGAATCATGAATCATAAATTGAATCATGAATGGAATAATGAATCATGAATTGAAACATGAATCATAAATCATGAATAATGAATCGAATCATGAATCATGAATTGAATAATGAAGCATGAATCATGAATCATAAATTGAATCATGAATCATGAATTGAATCATGAATTGAATCATGAATCATGAATCATGAATTGAATCATGAATCATGAATTGAATCATGAATTGAATCATGATTCATGAATCATGAATCGAATCATGAATCATGAATTATGAATTGAATCATGAAGCATGAATCATGAATCATGAATTGAATCATGAATCATGAATTAAATCTTGAATCATGAATCGAAATATGAATCATGAATTGAATTATAAATCATGAATTGAATCATGAATCATGAATCATGAATTGAATCATGAATCATGAATTGAAACATGAATCATGAATCATAAAATGAATCATGAATTGAATCATGAATCATGAATCATGAATTGAATCATGAATTGAATCATGATTCATGAATCATGAATTGAATCATGAATTGAATGATGATTCATGAATCATGAAATGAATCATGAATCAGGAATTTTATCATGAATCATGAATCATGAATCAAATCATGAATCATGAATCATGAATCGAATCATGAATCATGAATCATGAATCGAATCATGAATCATTAATTGAATCATAAATCATGAATTGTATCATGAATCATGAATTTAATCAAGAATCATGAATCGAATCATAATTCGACTCATGAATCATGAATCGAATCATGAATCATGAATTGAATCATGAATCATGAATTGAATCATGAAACATGAATCATGAAATGAATCATGAAATGAATCATGAATCATGAATTAAATCATGAATCATGAATTGAATCATGAATCATGAATTAAATCATGAATCATGAATTGAATCATTATTTGAATCATGAATCGAATCATGAATCGAATCATGAATCATGATTCATGAATTGAATCACGAATCATGAATTGAATCATGAATCGAATCATGAATCGAATCATGAATCATGAATCATGAAATGAATCATGAAATGAATCATGAATCATGAATTAAATCATGAATCATGAATTGAATCATGAATCATGAATTAAATCATGAATCATGAATTGAATCATTATTTGAATCATGAATCATGAATTAAATCATGAATCATGAATTGAATCATTATTTGAATCATGAATCATGAAATGAATAATGAAATGAATCATGAATCATGAATTGAATCATGAATCATTAATTGAATCTTGAATCATGAATCGTGATTCGAATCATGAATCATGAATCAAATCATGAATCATGATTCAAATCATGACTCATTATTCGAATCATGAATCATGATTCGAATCATGAATCATGAATCGAATCATGAATCATGAATCGAATCATGAATCATGAATTGAATCATGAATTGAATCATGATTCATGAATCATGAATTGAATCATGATTCATGAATCATGACTTGAATCATGAATTGAATCATGAATTGAATCATGAATCATGAATCATGAAATTAATCATGAATCATGAACTGAATCATGATTAATGAATTGAATCATGAATCATGAATTGAATCTTGAATCATGAATCCAATAATGAATCATGAATTGAATCATGAATCATGAATTGAATCATGAATCATAAATCGAATCATGAATCATGAATTGAATCATGAATCATGAATTGAAACATGAATCATGAATCATAAAATGAATCATGAATCATGAATCATGAATTGAATCATGAATCATGAATTGAATCATGAATTGAATCATGAATCATGAATCATGAAATGAATAATGAATCATGAATCATGAAATGAATCATGAATTGAATTATGATTCATTAATCATGAAATGAATCATGAATTGAATTATGATTCATTAATCTTGAAATGATTCATAAATCAGGAATTGAATCATGAATCATGAATCGAATCATGAATCATGAATTGAATCATAATTCGACTCATGAATCATGAATCGAATCATGAATCATGAAATGAATCATGAAATGAATCATGAATCATGAATCATGAATCGAATCATGAATCATGAACTGAATCATGAATCAAATCATGAATCTTGAATTGAATCATGAATCATAAATTGAATCATGAATGGAATAATGAATCATGAATTGAATCATGAATCATAAATCATGAATCATGAATCAAATCATGAATCATGAATTGAATCATGAAGCATGAATCATGAATCATGAATTGAATCATGAATCATGAATTGAATCATGAATCATGAATCATGAATTGAATCATGAAGCATGAATCATGAATCATGAAATTAATCATGAATCATGAAATAAATCATGAATCATGAACTGAATCATGAATCATGAATTGAATCATGAAGCATGAATTAAATCTTGAATTATGAATCGAAATATGAATCATGAATTGAATCATGAATCATGAATCATGAATTGAATCATAAAGCATGAATCATGAATCATGAAATTAATCATGAATCATGAAATTAATCATGAATCATTAACTGAATCATGAATCATGAATTGAATCATGAATCATGAATTAAATCTTGAATCATGAATTGAAATATGAATCATGAATTGAATCATGGATCATGAATCATGAATTGAATCATGAATCATGAATCATGAATTGAAACATGAATCATGAATCATAAAATGAATCATGAATTGAATCATGAATCAAGAATCATGAATTGAATCATGAATTGAATCATGATTCATGAATCATGAAATGAATCATGAATCAGGAATTGAATTATGAATCATGAATCATGAATCAAATCATGAATCATGAATCGAATCATGAATCATGAATCATGAATCATGAATCGAATCATGAATCATGAATCATGAATCATGAATCGAATCATGAATCATTAATTGAATCATAAATCATGAATTGTATCATAAATCATGAATTGAATCAAGAATCATGAATCGAATCATAATTCGAATCATGAATCATGAATTGAATCATGAAACATGAATCATGAAATGAATCATGAATCATGATTCATGAATTGAATCATGAATCATGAATTGTATTATGAATTGAATCAAGAATTAAATCATGAATTGAAACATGAATCATGAATCGAATCATGATTCATGAATCATGAATTGAATCATGATTCATGAATCATAAAATGAATCATGAATCATGAATGGCATCATGACACATGAATCATGAATTGAATCATAAATCATGAAATGAATCATGAAATGATACATGAATCATGCATTGAATCATGAATCATGAATTGAATCATGAATCATGAATTGAATTATGAATTAAATCAAGAATTAAATCATGAATTGAAACATGAATCATGAATCGAATCATGATTCATGAATCATGAATTGAATCATGATTCATGAATCATGAATCATGAATCGAATCATGAATCATGAATCGAATCATGAATCATGAATTGAAACATGAATCATGAATCATAAAATGAATCATGAATTGAATCATGAATCATGAATCATGAAATGATTCATGAATCATGAATTCAATTATGAATCATAAATCATGAATTGAATCATAAATCATAAGTCATGAATTGAATCATGAATCATGAATTGAATCATGAATTGAATCATGAATTGAATCATGATTCATGAATCATGAAATGAATCATGAATCAGGAATTGAATCATGAATCATGAATCATGAATCAAATCATGAATCATAAATCATGAATCAAATCATAATTCATGAATCATGAATCATGAATCGAATCATGAATCATGAATTGAATCATAAATCATGAATTGTATCATGAATCATGAATTGAATCAAGAATCATGAATTGAATCATAATTCGACTCATTAATCATGAATCAAATAATGAATCATGAATTGAATCATGAATCATGAATTGAATCATAAAACATGAATCATGAAATGAATCATGAAATAAATCATGAATCATGATTCATGAATTGAATCACGAATCATGAATTGAATCATGAATTGAATCATGAATCATGAATCGAATCATGAATCATGAATTAAATCATTATTTGAATCATGAATCATGAATTGAATCATGAATCATCAATCATGAAATGAATCATGAAATGAATCATGAATCATGAATTGAATCATGAATCATAAAATGAATCATGAAATGAATCATGAATCATGAATCGAATCATGAATCATGAATCATGAATCATGAATCGAATCATGAATCATGAATTGAATCATGAATCATGAATTGAATCATGAATTGAATCATGAATCATGAAATGAATCATGAAATGAATCATGAATCATGAATCGAATCATGAATCATGAATCATGAATCATGAATCGAATCATGAATCATGAATTGAATCATGAATCATGAATTGAATCATGAAACATGAATCATGAAATGAATCATGAAATGAATCATGAATCATGAATCATGAATTAAATCATGAATCATGAATTGAATCATTATTTGAATCATGAATCATGAATCATGAAATGAATCATGAAATGAATTATGAATCATGAATTGAATCATGAATCATGAATCATTAATTGAATCTTGAATCATGAATCGTGATTCGAATCATGAATCATGAATCAAATCATGAATCATGAATCAAATCATGAATCATGAATTGAATCATGAATTGAATCATGATTCATGAATCATGATTCATGAATCATGAATTGAATCATGAATTGAATCATGAATTGAATCATATATCATGAATCATGAAATAAATCATGAATCATGAACTGAATCATGAATCATGAATTGAATCATGAATCATGAATTGAATCTTAAATCATGAATCCAATAATGAATCATGAATTGAATCATGAATCATGAATTGAATCATGAATCATGAATCGAATCATGAATCATGAATTGAATCATGAATTGAAACATGAATCATGAATCATGAATTGAAACATGAATCATGAATCATAAAATGAATCATGAATCATGAATTGAATCATGAATCATGAATTGAATCATGAATTGAACCATGAATCATGAATCATGAAATGAATCATGAATCATGAATCATGAAATGAATCATGAATTGAATTATGATTCATTAATCATGAAATGAATCATGAATTGAATTATGATTCATTTATCTTGAAATGAATCATAAATCAGGAATTGAATCATGAATCATGAATCGAATCATGAATCATGAATTGAATCATAATTCGACTCATGAATCATGAATCGAATCATGAAATGAATCATGAAATGAATCATGAATCATGAATCATGAATTGAATCATGAATCATAAATTGAATCATGAATTATGAATCATGAAATGAATCATGAATCATGAATCATGAAATGAATCATGAACTGAATCATGAATCAAATCATGAATCTTGAATTGAATCATGAATCATAAATTGAATCATGAAAGGAATAATGAATCATTAATTGAATCATGAATCATAAATCATGAATCATGAATCGAATCATGAATCATGAATTGAATCATGAAGCATGAAGCATGAATCATGAATTAAATCATGAATCATGAATTGAATCATGAATCATGAATCATGAATTGAATCATGAAGCATGAATCATGAATCATGAAATTAATCATGAATCATGAAATTAATCATGAATCATGAACTGAATCATGAATCATGAATTGAATCATGAATCATGAATTAAATCTTGAATCATGAATCGAAATATGAATCATGAATTGAATCATGAATCATGAATCATGAATTGAATCATTAAGCATGAATCATGAATCATGAAATTAATCATGAATCATGAAATTAATCATGAATCATGAACTGAATCATAAATCATGAATTGAATCAGGAATCATGAATTAAATCTTGAATCATGATTCGAAATATGAATCATGAATTGAATCATGAATCATGAATCATGAATTGAATCATGAATCATGAATCATGAATTGAAACATGAATCAAGAATCATAAAATGAATCATGAATTGAATCATGACTCAAGAATCATGAATTGAATCATGAATTGAATCATGAATCGAATCATGAATCATGAATCGAATCATGAATCGAATCATGAATCATGAATCATGAATCATGAATCGTATCATGAATCATGAATCATGAATCATGAATCGAATCATGAATCATTAATTGAATCATAAATCATGAATTGTATCATGAATCGAATCATGAATCGAATCATGAATCATGAATTGAATCATTATTTGAATCATGAATCATGAATCATAAATTGAATCATGAATCATGAATCATGAAATGAATCATGAAATGAATCATGAATCATGAATTAAATCATGAATCATGAATTGAATCATTATTTGAATCATTAATCATGAATCATGAATTGAATCATGAATCATGAATCATGAAATGAATCATGAATCATGAATTGAATCATGAATCATAAATCATTAATTGAATCTTGAATCATGAATCGTGATTCGAATCATGAATCATAAATCATTAATTGAATCTTGAATCATGAATCGTGATTCGAATCATGAATCATGAATCGAATCATGAATCATGAATCAAATCATGAATCGTGATTCGAATCATGAATCATGAATCGAATCATGAATTGAATCATGATTCATGAATCATGAATTGAATCATGAATCATGAATCTTGAAATTAATCATGAATCATGAATTGAATCATGAATTGAATCATGATTCATGAATCATGAATTGAATCATGAATTATGAATCATGAAATGAATCATGAATCATGAATCGAATCATGAATCATGAACTAAATCATGAATCAAATCA
The DNA here is from genome assembly GCA_036250195.1 of Mixophyes australis. Classification (NCBI taxonomy): domain Eukaryota; kingdom Metazoa; phylum Chordata; class Amphibia; order Anura; family Limnodynastidae; genus Mixophyes; species Mixophyes australis. The sequence goes on from JAVHZZ010000034.1 coordinate 786,858, forward strand.
TGATTCATGAATTGAATCATGAATCATAAATTGAATCATGAATGGAATAATGAATCATGAATTGAAACATGAATCATAAATCATGAATAATGAATCGAATCATGAATCATGAATTGAATAATGAAGCATGAATCATGAATCATGAATTAAATCATGAATCATGAATTGAATCATGAATTGAATCATGAATCATGAATCATGAATTGAATCATGAATCATGAATCATGAATTGAATTATGAATCATGAATTGAATCATGAATTGAATCATGATTCATGAATCATGAATCGAATCATGAATCATGAATTATGAATTGAATCATGAAGCATGAATCATGAATCATGAATTGAATCATGGATCATGAATTAAATCTTGAATCATGAATCGAAATATGAATCATGAATTGAATTATAAATCATGAATTGAATCATGAATCATGAATCATGAATTGAATCATGAATCATGAATTGAAACATGAATCATGAATCATAAAATGAATCATGAATTGAATCATGAATCATGAATCATGAATTGAATCATGAATTGAATCATGATTCATGAATCATGAATTGAATCATGAATTGAATCATGATTCATGAATCATGAAATGAATCATGAATTAAGGAGTTTTATCATGAATCATGAATCATGAATCAAATCATGAATCATGAATCAAGAATCGAATCATGAATCATGAATCATGAATCGAATCATGAATCATTAATTGAATCATAAATCATGAATTGTATCATGAATCATGAATTGAATCAAGAATCATGAATCGAATCATAATTCGACTCATGAATCATGAATCGAATCATGAATCATGAATTGAATCATGAATCATGAATTGAATCATGAAACATGAATCATGAAATGAATCATGAAATGAATCATGAATCATGATTCATGAATTGAATCACGAATCATGATTCATGAATTGAATCACGAATCATGAATTGAATCATGAATCGAATCATGAATCGAATCATGATTCATGAATTGAATCATTATTTGAATCATGAATCATGAATCATGAATTGAATCATAAATTGAATCATGAATCATGAATCATGAAATGAATCATGAAATGAATCATGAATCATGAATTAAATCATGAATCATGAATTGAATCATGAATCATGAATTAAATCATGAATCATGAATTGAATCATTATTTGAATCATGAATCATGAATTAAATCATGAATCATGAATTGAATCATTATTTGAATCATGAATCATGAAATGAATAATGAAATGAATCATGAATCATGAATTGAATCATGAATCATGAATCATTAATTGAATCTTGAATCATGAATCGTGATTCGAATCATGAATCATGAATCAAATCATGAATCATGATTCAAATCATGACTCATTATTCGAATCATGAATCATGATTTGAATCATGAATCATGAATCGAATCATGAATCATGAATCGAATCATGAATCATGAATTGAATCATGAATTGAATCATGATTCATGAATCATGAATTGAATCATGATTCATGAATCATGAATTGAATCATGAATTGAATCATGAATCATAAATCATGAAATTAATCATGAATCATGAACTGAATCATGATTAATGAATTGAATCATGAATCATGAATTGAATCTTGAATCATGAATCCAATAATGAATCATGAATTGAATCATGAATCATGAATTGAATCATGAATCATAAATCGAATCATGAATCATGAATTGAAACATTAATCATGAATTGAAACATGAATCATGAATCATGAATTGAAACATGAATCATGAATCATAAAATGAATCATGAATCATGAATCATGAATTGAATCATGAATCATGAATTGAATCATGAATTGAATCATGAATCATGAATCATGAAATGAATAATGAATCATGAATCATGAAATGAATCATGAATTGAATTATGATTCATTAATCATGAAATGAATCATGAATTTAATTATGATTCATTAATCTTGAAATGATTCATAAATCAAGAATTGAATCATGAATCATGAATCGAATCATGAATCATGAATTGAATCATAATTCGACTCATGAATCATGAATCGAATCATGAATCATGAAATGAATCATGAAATGAATCATGAATCATGAATCATGAATTGAATCATGAATCATAAATTGAATCATGAATTATGAAATGAATCATGAATCATGAATCGAATCATGAATCATGAACTGAATCATGAATCAAATCATGAATCTTGAATTGAATCATGAATCATAAATTGAATCATGAATGGAATAATGAATCATGAATTGAATCATGAATCATAAATCATGAATCATGAATCAAATCATGAATCATGAAATGAATCATGAAGCATGAATCATAAATCATGAATTGAATCATGAATCATGAATTGAATCATGAATCATGAATCATGAATTGAATCATGAAGCATGAATCATGAATCATGAAATTAATCATGAATCATGAAATAAATCATGAATCATGAACTGAATCATGAATCATGAATTGAATCATGAAGCATGAATTAAATCTTGAATTATGAATCGAAATATGAATCATGAATTGAATCATGAATCATGAATCATGAATTGAATCATTAAGCATGAATCATGAATCATGAAAAATAATCATGAATCATGAAATTAATCATGAATCATTAACTGAATCATGAATCATGAATTGAATCATGAATCATGAATTAAATCTTGAATCATGAATCGAAATATGAATCATGAATTGAATCATGAATCATGAATCATGAATTGAATCATGAATCATGAATCATGAATTGAAACATGAATCATGAATCATAAAATGAATCATGAATTGAATCATGAATCAAGAATCATGAATTGAATCATGAATTGAATCATGATTCATGAATCATGAAATGAATCATGAATCAGGAATTGAATTATGAATCATGAATCATGAATCAAATCATGAATCATGAATCATGAATCGAATCATGAATCATGAATCATGAATCATGAATCGAATCATGAATCATGAATCATGAATCATGAATCAAATCATGAATCATGAATCATGAATCGAATCATGAATCATGAATCATGAATCATGAATCGAATCATGAATCATGAATCATGAATCATGAATCGAATCATTAATCATTAATTGAATCATAAATCAT